>VDFB02047230.1:626326860-626593596 GCA_007258455.2 Sequoia sempervirens
CAAGATTCCTCAACATAAAGTTATAAAATAACTTTATTAAAGTATTTCAAGAGAGGAAAAGCAAGTATTAAAATAATCAGACCTTAGCAAACCCAATGCCCAACTGAAATGACATTGCTGAAAGTAGCCTAGCCTGGACCAGTTTCCACAAATAGACATACTATAAATAGTAAATACACTGTAAACTCAAAATAGTATGAAAATTGATATGCAAAGTGACTTACTATAAATAGTAAGTGCTAGACTTGGTCCCCTGCTAAAAATAGAAAGTCCACTTGAAACTCTGAAAACCTCCATAGAAAGGACTGGAACTGAGTTCCCTTACCAATACCATTTAGCCTACAGGAACTCTGGAATAGGCTAAAGGTTATATCCACAGCTCAAAGGCTAGGAGGGGATATTACAAGGAGGCCTGTAGATTCCTCTTTCTAAGCCCAAGAGCAGTCACTCACCCCCTTGGCCTCCAATGGCAGACCCCTGACCATCCACATGAGGTGGTCTACTTAGAAAGCAATCTAGTATCTATTCATCCTACTCATACTTCCCCTTGCTTCTCCCATGGTTGCTTGGTGGGAATTACAAACACAACAATATATCCAATTCCATGGAGATTAACAAACGTATCATCATTCATAATATACATTATAGTGCATACCACAATACTTGCAAAGATATAAAACTACTATTTCTAAGATGCAAATATAGTGACAAATGCTAACTTCTATTGGTTGTAGTAGGTAAGATTTTTTTTTTTAGAGGAAAAATGGAGAGCAAGAAGAGCAATGGGAGTGGGGGTTTGAATTCTTCGGAGGGAGAGGGAGTTGGAGAGTCTGATCCAGATGATGACGTGGATGGTTGGCTTTTGGTTTTCGGCTGCTTTGTCATTCACATGCGGTTAGGTTTTTGGGTTGTGGCTAGTTGCATGGTTGGTGTTGCTGGTTTGCTTCTCCACTTTTTGTTGGCCGCTTCTACTACTTTTGGGTTGCGGGAAAGCCTTGTTGGTGTGTGCTTTGGGCTCCTTGCAGGGGTTTTGTCAATGGTTTGGTCTATCTTTAGCTCTAACCGGCATGTTGGGGCAAATGGTGTGCTTCTTGTTTTGGCCTGGTCCCTGACTCTTCTCTGCATTTCCCCTTGCCCTCTTGGGCTTTTTTTGTTTCTCGTTGCAGCTTGCTGGCTTATGGGTTTCAACTACTTTCTATGTTGCTGGGTTGCGGCTAGTTGCTTGGGTGGGGTTGCTATTTGGCTTCCTCACGTTTTGTTGGCTACTTGTTCTTCTTTTGGGCTGCTAATTAGCCTTGTTGGAGGGTTCTTTGGGCCTTTTGTGGGGGTTTTGTCGATGGAATGGTCTATCTTTAGCTCTAACTGGTGTGTTGGGGCGAATGTGGTGCTTCTTGTGTTGGCCTTTTCACTGATTTTTCTCTGCTTTGTTCCCCCTTGCCCTCCTAGGTTTTCTCTGTTGCATGTCATGGATGGCAAGTTGTGGGGTTTTTACTGCTTTGTCCTTGGCTGGCTGTTGGATTCTCTATGGTGCTGGGGTGCGGTTGGTTGCGTTGGTGCTGCTGGTTTTCTTCCTCACATTCTATTGGCTGCTTGGGCTGCGAGAAAGCCTTGTTGGTGTGTGCTTTGGGTCCCTTGCGGGGTTTTCGTCATTGGAATGGTCTATTTTTAGCTCTAACCAGCATGTTGGGGCAGATGGTATGCTTCTTGTTCTGGATTTTGCTTTGACTCTTCTCTGCACTATTTCCCCTTGCCCTCCTAGGTTCTCTTTGCAGCATTTTGTGGATTGCAGGTTGTTGTATTTTGACTGCTTTGCCAATGATTGGCTATTGGGTTCTCCATTAACCTAGTATTCTCTATGGTTTATGGAAGTTGTTGTGGCCTCCTTTGTGGTTATGAAGCTTATGAGGAAAAAAGGGGGAATTATTGTTTATTGGTAGAAAGCTTTCTGTGTTTTTCAGTTAATGATCTATTTACTAGTGGTTGGGATTTTACTTAAGAAAGCTGATGTTGTTGCTGTTGAGCTTTTACAATGGTTTATTTTTAAGGCTCAATCGTGGTTGTCTTTAATGCTAATGGTTGTTTCTTCTTTCAAGCTCCAGTATCTTACCAGGCCAAAAGAGGATGCGACTGTCCTTCCTATCAGAGTTCTTTCTTCCTTCCAGGTTCTACAAATGGTGTCTTCTATGGAGGTGAAGATTGTTCCTTCTAAGGTGGAGCCCTCTCCTTTAGAGGTGGAGTTGGTTGTTGTAGACTTGGCGGGAAGTTCTCTTCTTTACGGCTTGTTTCTATTGAGGTGGAACTCATGTGTGCAGGAGAGGGTGGGCTTTCGTGGTAAGGCTTTCTTTTTCGTCCTTTCCATTAGAGGGGAGTTGTAATGAGCCTAACTCAATCTGACTTCAACACTTCAATTTTCTTCGTTTGTAATTTCGTCAAACAGTTGGTGTGCAAAGTTTTTTCCTTGCTGGTTTGATATTCAGTTTGATGTTGTTTGCTTGAAATGATGCCAAAGATTATTTAAATGCTTTCCAAAGACTTCTATGATGTCTAAACAAAGATCTTAATGCAATGCAATTCCTTTTTTTTGGATTTTCAAATTGAAATATATGAAAACTATATCTAAAAAGTGCATCTACAGCCAATTGAAATTTGTCAAACATTTGGCATGCATACTATTAAGTTGATCATGACTGATATAAACATGCTTATTTTCAACAATATTTGACCAGCAACTTATATATCCTTTATTGAAATAAAATGTCCAATACAATGCTAATATAAAGAGGCCAAGACTCTTGGCATTACAATAGACTTTCCAATATATGACAATGTTGGTGTAAGAATCCAGGTGATTCTCAACCCCGAAACCCTATCTGAATATGCTGACTTTGTTTGTTTTGCTCGTTTTTTTGTATTTTTTTGGTTTTTGAAAGGTTTTTGAGAAATGATAGAAAGCTGCGATTTTTCTTAATAAATGCTAAAAAAATTCACTAAAAATCAAATGGCAATGGAAATGCTTGGAAAATGCTCATAAGACTAGGGCGCATCAATTTATTATATTTCCAGAGCTTTTACAATGCAAAAGATTGAACAAATGTATATAAAATATGATTTTATACAAAGAACCTGATTTCTCCTGTAGGCGCCAAAACAACAAGGAAGAATGTACAGCTGAAAGGATAAATGGATCTCCAACCTCTGAAAAACGTTGCAGAAGCTCTCAATAACCTAGGCGCCCAAGATCCCTCTGCCAGAGACTGAAAAGTGAAGGCGTATCTCCCTGAAATGAATAGTACGGCCTTGCTGGTACAACAGTACGGCCTGTACAGCAGCAACAAGAAAATATAGTATGGCCTTTGGTATAAATGCCAGATCTCCGATGAATAAGCTTTGGAATAGTCGCCCCTGTTTGCTGATGAATAACTCTGAATATCCTTCCTAAAATCGATTCAATATGATCAACTGCAACTTCTGAATGAAGCTACCAAGTGGACAATCTTCAACTGGTATTGCACAGTCTCAGTATGCTAGATTTTGAAGAGGTATCGTTCTCCAAAATCGATTCGTCTGCTGAAACCCTAGGTTTTGCAAACTCCAATGCTCAGAGCAAATACAAGACAAATTTGAATAACATATCATAATGGTTCGATTTGTCTTTCCTGTGAATATATAGTTCCTTGCAAAAATTCGACCCAAGCTCACCTTTTAATAATCATTTAAATAAAATGATCAAATTCGTCCTTTTTAACTTAGGAGAGAAATAATAATTAAATGACGTCTCATTAATGAATAATAATTATTCATTATGTCAAATATATCACTTTATTATAAAGTATTAAAAATACTTTATAATATTCCATTTAATTATTAATATTTAAATATATTAATAAAGTGACTTTAATATAAAGTCAAAATATTAAATATTCAATAATCATTAAATACTCCTTATTTCATCCCATCAGAAACCGTAGAGTCGTACTGAAATAAGCTACCGAAATCCTGTGCCCCAAAAAAGCCGTTTCACCAACTGAACTCTAAAATAGAAAGTCTCACGAAAAAACTTCCTCTAAGGAGGAAGGACTGCCTCAAAAAACCCTTGACCGAGAACGAGTAGCGCCTCGAGATCCGTAGAGCACGGGATCAAAAAAATAATAGGCTAACACCGCGGTGACAGGGATGGGGACATCACAGTTGGGTAATGATGTGCACCTACAGCTGCAATGCAAACTACTCTATATGCAAAGATAGATGCCAACAAAAATAGAGGAACCTGGCCACAAGTAGCGCCCTTGACAGAAGATGAAGTAGCAATCATTCACAACTCAAAATGGACCTCCTTTAAGCCAAATCGAAATCCTCAAGCAGCCGTCTCTGTTTCTGATGTAAAATGCAATAATAAAATATTCGCAGCCTCTTAGCCCTCCAATTTGCATCCAACTTCATTGATTCATCCCCAAGGAAGGTGCACTCCAGCTAGAAGGAAAGTTCGATGCACAATGAGCTCTCCATGAGTGAAATCATGGTCTTCTAGCAAGCTGCCATGGTGACTGTAACTCAGGGCAGAATATTATATTCTTCAAAAATCGTCCCAAACAACATGAAGATGATGATTCCAATCAACTCAAATCGATTTTCTCCAAAATTGGCCTTTGGCCACAAATTTTGATGCAATGAGAAGTTTGACATAACTCCTTCAATCAGCTGCAACCCTTCAGTAGATAGTTTCACTACCTCAGCTATGCAAATCAATGGGATACTTCATACCCAAAGACCTTCAATTGTATTCTATAGGAACCCCAAGGCTCCAACAAACATATCAAAGTCAAATGTCAATGTCCTGGATGATGTAACAATGACCAACTCCCTTCTATTTATTCTTTTCTCACCGAGTCTAGAGTGGCCATCTAGAAGCTTCTCCAATATTCTTTAATTTTATTTTTAGTGACTTTATAATAATAATAATTTATTTTGAGTCACTATATTAAATTAATTAAATATAAGGTTACTGTTTGATTTTTAATATTTTAATAACCTTATAAAATAATTAATTTAATAATTTCTCCCTTATTTCTCCAATTAGCCTTCAGGAGCAAAAAAACTAAATAAACACTATGATGGCCACTAAGAAGGGGACATTACAGGAGCCCTCTTCTATTGAGGAGGAGAATGGGTTGGCTTTTCATGTGGGATAGAGCTGCAAGGAGGTGGATGGTTATCATGTTTTGTTGTTCTCTCTAGCTTCCCTATTGAGGTGGGAAGTTTGGATTTGCTAGGCTCAGTGTTGTTGTTACTGAGCAGATGGTTTGCTGCAGCCTGGCTGCATTGTTGCCTAACCAATTCAAGTGGTTTCTGCCGTCAAAACCTAGTTGTTAGGGTTTAAGGTCCCTTATCTTCTTGTAAGTTGTTTGCAGCCCGTGTTGTCTTGCTGATCTCTGATGGCTGTTGTTGTTTGGATGTCGATGATTTGCTGATTTTTTTTCTGTTTGCAACTTGCTTGCTTTGGATAGGGTTTCAGATCCCTTCAAAACTGTATGTACTAGGTTTCGGGGCCCCATCAAAACCTTTTTTACCCTTAATCAAAAACAAATGCTAACTTCTGCCCTTGTTTGCTGAGTGCAAATAATTACGATCGCCTTGCCGTTCAATCTATTTCAATATTCAAAAGATATTGCTTAAAGAGAAACAAATATATTAGTTCAAATGAATAATTACTAATAAGGATTAATAATTGTTGCAAGCATCATTATTGCATAATCATATAATATGTATATATATAGATATTTTAATTGTACTAAACTTACTTCCCTTGTTATTGATTTATGATTTGTCTTCATACATATTTCATACCATCTTCTACATCCTTCTTGATATCTGCTCAATCCCAAATAATATTCCATTTCTTTTAATCTATTGTTTTTATTCCCATTTCTCTTTCCATGATGCCTTTTACAAATGATTTGACCTCCCTTATATATCCTCATATCTCCACGAAATGTTGCACCCCTTGGAATAGACATCTCCTTTCAAAGGGTGGGTTATGAATTTTTGTTTAAACTTAATATTAATTTATTTTACTCCCACTTGCTGCCTTAAAACTCTATTAATTATTAATTATTTAATTCCTTGTGGGATTGCTACATATTAATAGTTGCTGTTTTTGTTTAGGAATCATTGCCTATTAAGAAATTACAGTCTCCCATATGTTAGCACCTCCTTATGTCAAATATGGAACGGCTATATTTAAACTTCCCTTAGCAATTTCCAACGGGCCTTCTGAAGTCTCCCTAGGTCAGCAATTACTTACTTTTGTGCAGGAGGTGGTTGGGTTGATTTCTATGCAGGCTACGATCAAGGACATGACAGAGTCCATGGCAAAAATAGCTCGAATTTTGAGGAGAATGAATCAACGATGGAATGCTACTAGGCAAAATAAGAATATGGCAAAAGGAAGCAACTAAACTAATGATATAGTCTCAATTTATCCCCATTCAAAGACATTCTGGACTAAATTTTTGCAAAGAGAAGAAGATCAAGTTGAAGAGGAGCAGCAATTACTACCACAACTGAAGGATGAGATGGCAACTTATCATGCAAAGTACAATGCTCTAAGTCTAGCAATCTGTTGTGACATGCCCTTCATTGAGTATAATGAGATGAAAACAAGGAATGGGCATAGAAGGGGAAGAAGATATTATCAAGAGCAGTCCCGAAAAGATATACATCGATTGGGGAAAATCACTATACCTACATATGATGGATCAAATAATTGTTCAGCTAGGGCATGGTTGCAGAAGTTGGATACCCAATTTTCATTGAACCCTATGTATGAAGAGGAAGCAAGTAAGTTTGCTGCCTTACATCTAGAAGGTGTGGCTCATGAATGGTGGTACCATGGCATCTTCTCAAAGACATACATCTTCTCCTCCAATAGCCATCTCACAACTTGCATTGTAATTTGAATTTTGAACATCATCAGGATCAAAGGGAAATTCATCCCACACAGGTTCCTTGACATCCTTAGGTGCCTTCACGCCTGGATCCCAAGTGCTAAGGGGCTGGTTGTTTTGATCAAAAGGAAAGTGCTCATCATACTCCTCTTGGAGAGTTGACTCTTTGAATAAGTCACCTCCCAACTCACTTAAACTGATATCTTCATAAGCATCTCTCTCCAAGGGCTTAGTTTGATAATCAAACCCAAGTCCACCTATGTCACCAACACTGTAATGAAACAAAGAGTCATCAATGCTAGCTATTTGGAAAACTCTATCATTTTTTCTTTCAATGAGCCCATCATCTATAGGTATATTTTTTATCTCATCATGTATAGTCATATGCATACCAAAAAGGTCTTCTTGATCACTAGTCATAAATTCCCCATGTGAAGTTTCTTGAGAAGTTGGGTCAGCAACAAGAGGGGAACCATTTATCACCAAATCTTCAACATGATTAGGTACAAACTCATTGGAATCATCACCAACATTGTCTCTATGGTAATAGTCATAAGCTCGTTCAATGAGGACACCCAAGTTATCCTTAACATGCTCTTCTTTAGCGAACTCAACCCACACATTAGTTCTACTAACATCTTTTGTGAAGTCATTAGTCTCAAGACCTTCAATGGATAAATCCAAATTAGGATTCAAGACTGTTGTTTTGTTCTTATTGCCAAATTGATCTTCATCACCACCAACCACATGCAAGTCTAGAGGACTCTTTTGGGGCTCAACCACACTATCCTCATAAGTCAAGGTATCTTCTTCGATCTCACGGTCATCTTGATGTTTCTTGTGCACCTTTCCATCCAAACCTTTAGATTTCGCAACAGTCCTTGAGTATGCCCTTTTTATGTCAAGATCCCTCATTAGCATTGTCAGTACCTGTATCAACTGAGATATAGACTTCTCTGTAGGCATCTTACCCTTTCGCCTCAATAATCGTCAAAGAAGAAAAGTAATGGACCTGTAGGTGCTGGTCACCAACACGCAAGAGATATGAAGCCTCTAAAACTCTATCATGCAACTGAGAATTTGCAACAAGTGTTAACCAACAGGTTGGCAAGATCACCGGCTCTGATACCACTGTAACATACACCCCTGATTTTTTTTTTTGAAAACTTATGTTTGCTCTTTTGCTAGTTCAATGAAGTGTTTGTTTTGTTTCAAATGTGTTTTCAAATGTATACAACATAAGAAATGATTGCAATGAATAAGAAACGCTAGAGAACAATGCCATTTCAATAGAGTGTACAATAAACATCATAAGCATTCATTTTCAGCTTATAATCAGAATATTACATGGAAATATCAGACCTGATATAGGGAGTTTTTAGACCTGATAAAGACTTGTAACAATGGCAATGAAGCTCCAATATTGGCATCAATCAACATCAAGTTTTTTGGCAGCCAAACTCTATACTCTCCAACTCCTTGATCACTATAATAAGTTCTCAACATTCAACAACAGATAGCACTTCATTTGCTGGTCAAAAAACTGAAGTTTGCAGCAACAATGGCATCCACCCTAGGAAGTTCAACCCTCTCTAAAAAATCCAAAACTCAACCAAAAAATGCAAACTTGTACTTGAGATAATCAACTGGAGATGAGTCTTCAAATGAAACAATACCCATTTTGATATCTCAGTTCATCTCAGAGCTATGAGCAAAAACGTGGGTTTAGGTCCAGCAAAGTACTACCCAAAAAATGATATGAAACACTCCAAAATCTTCATAAATCACACCAAACTGAAGAACTAAGCAATCCACACCAAAACACCTCAAAATTACTGATAAATCTTCATATTCAATCACCCAAAATTGAACTCTATGAAGCTCTATATGATCACTGACAATCTCACTAAGGTGGATATTTCACCACCGAAACCAGCCCAAACAAAGAGGGTTTTCGTCCTTAGTTCGCACCCCAAGCAATCTGGAAGAAATCCAGCAGCATTTCGTTATGTTGCCAAAGTAGAGATGTGCAAATGAGAGCCAAAATGGAGCTATAAAGAAATTAGGGCGATGGACTTGAAACATCTCTTAATTTCCTCCTAAAACCCATGCCCTTCTCTTCATTTGAAAAATAAAACATTTTAAATTATCTTTTCTCCCTTCTTTAGGCGTCCCACTTCATGGAGAAATAAAATATTAATAAACCTTTTAAAAACAACTTAAAGTTGTACGCCTAGGTCCAAGGTGCTTTTTGAATGACCACTCACCCCCTTTTCACTTAAGTTTATAAAATTATTTTACTAAACAACTTAAGTGACTAAATAAAACAATTATTAAATACTTCAACCTTAGGATCTCCAAACCATATGAGAAATAATATTGTTGCGCACACAAAGGCCTGAGACCAACTCCCCCAAGAATGACTTACCATAAATAGCATTGCTAAAAATAGTAAATGCTCACCATACACCAACCAAAGCAAAACTAAGGACCACTAAAGAGTACTGTGACCAACTAAAGATAACAAACATCATAAACTGGCCACTGCTAAAAGTAGAAAGATGCCAACCACCGCAACTGCTACCATTGCAAGAAATAGCACTTACTAAAAATAGCATACTCCTAAAAACGGTAAGTGACTCCAAACGCATTTTGAGCACAAATTGGGCAGCCATCGCAACTTACTAAAAATAGTAAGTCTGGAAAAGGTTGTCAAATGCAAATGCATGTCATACCATTGCGAAGCTCTTTGAAAACCCAGGAAGAATCCAAAAACCAATCTTGCATGCAAACTCCTTATTGAAATGCATGTCACTTTCATTAAATGCATGTCACATCTCTTTGAAGCTTTCTAAAAACCCAAAAAGATCCAGAAAAAACACTACCAAACTCCTGCATGCAAACCCCTGAATCCACAAAAGAAGCCTCCTACAAAATAGGAAACCCTAATCTTTCCTCTGACTAGTCTACGGGTATCTGGAAATAGGCCAACAGTCACTAGAAAGTGTAGTGCTAAAAATGGGGACATTACAATTGACTTGCTCCATACTTGGGGTATCATGAGGTGTCATGCCAAGGTTTATTTCTTATGATTGAGCTGGGTGTTTCTCATGTTGACCCGGATTGTGATTCGCAATGAGTTTGTTGACGCTGTCTTTTGTGAGTTGTTTTGGCAGGATATATTTCATGGCATTGGCTTCGTTCCTTTCAAGTCTTTCAGTATGGGCTTTGATGATTTTTACTCTTTGAGGGACTAGGATAGGGGAGTGTAGTTTGGGCACGTTGAGTTGACAGTTATGATCAGTGTGGCATAGCATCAACATGGTGGTTCGTTTCTGAGACTAACTTGGAACTCGAGGATCACACTGTAATGCCCAAAATTAAAATTTTTGCATCATTAAGGCATTTTGTAAAAGTGGTTAAAGTCTTGTAAAAAAATTGTAAAAAGTTAAAATTTTCTAAAACTAGAAATTTTTTATTTTTAGAAATTTCTAAAATTAGACTTGATTTAGGGTTTTCTAGGTTTGTTGTCAAATGGATGTTGGTAGAAGTTTTTAAAAATAGAAATTTCTATTTTTTAAAAATGTCTAAAAATAGAATCTTTGTTTCCAAGGCTCAAACTGATTTTGATTGGTCGAAAATACTTCCCAAGCAGGCTAGTCCAGTCAGAATCGTCAAAAGATCAATTTTTCTCTGATGGGTCTATTTTTCTTTTTTAGAAGGCAAAGCATAAGCTCTGAGGTCATCAATGGAGGAAGGTCAATTGCCAGGTGTCAAATTCAAAGTCTCAAATGCTGCATAGATCAATCAACGGCAAAAGATGCACAAGAGACGGTGAAAGGAGACAAATCTAAATATAGTGAAATCTATGAAAAATATTCTAACACTGGAATACCCAGGCGCCTCATTTCAAGGAGGGCGCCTGGTTTTCAATGCCTTAGCCAATTTTCAGCTTTTGACAACGGTCAACTTAGCCAGCAAAGGTGGTCAACATAGTCGGCAAAGGTGGTCAATGGAAAACAAGGAAAGTTGAAAATCTCAAAAATAAAACTAAGTCTGGGATGTCTAGGCGCCTTTTTTCAAGGAGGGTGCCTGGCATTTCATGCCTTAGAAAATTTTACTCGTTTTTTAGAAAACATGCAATCTCCTCCATTAGCCCGGTTCCAATTGCACAAAAAGCAATCAAAATCAGTTTTTAGGGTTTGAAAAGCTGGAGGTCATCTCAAATATGTTCAACCTCTTCAATGAATCTATCAGATGGCAAGAATTGCAGATCAAACAGAGGCATTTCACGAAAAACGTGAAAATATTCTCTCTCTAGCAAAGCCGGGCACCTTATTTCAAGGAAGCCACTTGGGTTCTTATGCCTTAGAATATTTTTCGATCATTCAAAAATTTGTCAAAACACCTTCATCGGCTCGGTTCTAGATCTTGGAAAATCAATCAAATGCAGTGTTTGAGGCTGGCAGAAGGTATCATTCATCTCAAATTTGATCAAGTTTGCCAAATTGACTAACTTTCAGTCTCAGTTATTCACATCTCAGATTTAATCAGATTCGCTAGATTGACTAACTTTTAGTCTCAGTTATTCACAGATTGGCGAAAAATGATGCCCGAACAGGAGGTACCAGCTTCCAGAAACACATGAAGGCCTAAAAGTTGAAAATCTCAAAAAAATGACTAACACTGGTAAACCCAAGTGCCTTTTTTCAAGGAGGGTGCTTGGCTTTCCATGCTGTGATGTCCCCATCCTAGTTAGCGCAGCTGGATATGTGGTTAGCCTATCATCTTGGTCCTCATAGGTTGACAAATATGTATAGAGGATCAATTGAGGTAGTTACCGGTGTTCAGGAGCTTCAGTTTTGGCAGTTGTTTCAGGTTGAGCCTTCGCAGAATCCTTCAGAGTGGATTTTCAGAGACTTGCTATTTTTAGAAAGTCGGACAGGCGGAAGCTGCTATTTTTGGCAGGGGCACCTGGTTCAGCTGTTTAGCTCAGATTCGACCCAGTTCATCAGTGTGTTGGTCAGATGGAGAAATAACGGAGTATTTAATGGTTTATTAAATAATTAATATTTTTGACTTTATATTAAAGTCACTTTATTAATTATTTAAATATTAATGGTTTTGGCGCATTATAAAGTATTTCTAATACTTTATAATAAAGTGGAATAATTAATTTAATGAATGAATATTTATTCATTAATAAAGAAGGCGCCTATTATTAAAATATTTCTCCTAAGTCCAAACAGGCAAATTAAATCATTTATTTAAATGATTATTAAAAAGAAGGGTTTGGTCGAATTTTTCAAGAGAGCTATATATTCACAGCTAAAGACAAATCGAACTCTTATGTCTTGATTATTCAATTTGTCTTCTTTTTGCTCTGAGCATTGAAGTTTGCAAAACCTAGGGTTTCAGCAGACGAACGATTTTGGAGAACGATACCTCTTCAGAATCTGGCATACTGAGACTGTGCAATACCAATTGAAGATTGTCTACTTGGTGACTTCACACAGAAGTTGCAGTTGAGATTATTGATCGATTTCAGGAAGGTTTTATCAGAGATTTTCATCAGTTATTAGTGGCGCACCATTTGAGATTGTGGAACAGTGATCTGGCAGTGTATTCTCTGAGGCCGTACCATATTAAGAGCTGCTGCTAGGCCGTACAGAATTGTACCAGCAAGGCCGTACATTTCATCTGGGAATACGTCTTCACCTCTGGGGTCTTCTACCTGTTGCAATAGGGACGCCTTTATACTCTGAAGCTTGAGGCGTGGTATCTGGAGACTGGAGTTTACCCTCTGGCATGGGCCGTACATTTCTTCTTATCTTCAGAAGGCTGCAAGTAAATCAGGTTCCATTAAAATAAAGTTGTATTTTCCTTCATATGTTCATTTTATTTATTGTATGTGCTCTGGAAACTCAATAAAGTCAAGCGCCTACCTCTTCTGAGCAATTTGAAAGCATATTTCATGCCTTTAGATTTATTTTGGATTTTTAAGCATTTTTATAGTAAAATCGCAGCTTTCATATTTATTGCAAAAACCTCAAAAAAACACAAAAAAATACAAAACGATCAAAACAACAAAATCAGTGATTTTCAGTTAGGGTTTTGGGGTTGAGAATCACTTGGATTCTTACACATGCCTTAGAAACTTTTTTGCCCCGTTTGTGTTTTCTTCAATTCAGCCTCCATCAGCAATTTCTTGGGTATACATTCACAATCAGATATCGTCAGATGCTGGTACGAAGTTGGGGATCACTTTAGCAGTGGTCAAAGATAAGATTTCCATGGTCAAACAAAGATTATCAGTAGACAGTGCCAATTTGATGGATCATCAAAGTCAAAAGCAAGCTTCAACGGAGGCAAAAGCAAGCAAAAAATTGAAAATTATGGAATTTTTCTAAGTTTGGTGAAGCAAGGCGCCTTTTTTTCAAGGAGGGCACCCAAGTCTTCTTGCCTTAGAATTGTTTTGAAAACATCCTCATGTGCATGCTTTTTCCACCCTATAAAATAGGAATTCTACGTTTTGATGCAAACAAAATTAGATATTTTTGCATGATAGACTCCAAAATTTCAAGGTTTTGCATGAAAGCGCTTTTTATCTTCAAACCCTATTTAAGAAAGCTTTTAGCATTCATTTTTCATAATTTACAGGTTGGCTTTAAGAGGAAGAAACATAAAATTTTCTTCTCATCAAGATTTGGAGGCTCAAACGTAGTGCTTTTTCAATATTCTCCGTGGATTTAAGATTGGGAAGCACAAAAGCACGCTATTTCATGGTCTATATTTCTAAGGCATCACATTTTAGAAACAGGTGGTCATAATTTTCAATTTTCATTGATTTGGGTCCACTTGCCTTTTACTCCTCTTGAGGATTGGAAAATTTTATATTTTCAAGAAAATCTACGTTTTCACGCATGTTCAAAAAATTCTCAAATTTTTCAAAATCTGATGATCTAGGTCTCTTCAGAATGAGATTGTCTACAAAACCCAGACCTCAGCTTTTTTTCAAAACTTTTCCTTTTTCTGAAGAAAAATCAGGGATCTATTTTTAGCTTTTGTGCAGAACTTTTTTGAACATAGGCGTGTTTACAGTCAAAAGTCAATTTTTTCGACATGCAAGCAGCAATACTCTCCAACATAAATTAGGACTAAATAAGTCTTGCTCCATGATTACCTAAGAACATTTGAAACAGACTTGCATCATGTGCCTCCAATGTTTGATTTGTGTGCCTTGGAAGGCGCAAGAAACATTGCAGTCAAGAATCTTGATCATTCCGGGTTGGTTTAGCAGCTTTTATTCCCATCTCAGTGCAGAGCCTTGAATTCATAATTGCTTGTGTCAAGCATTACAATACAACTTCATGAGAAATCCAATCAGCAGATAAGCATACTATTTGCAGCCTCAGGCCGAAAGATATTGAGAAATGTTTAGCAATACCTCCATGGATGGAAAAATTCATCATATCTATTAAAGAATGTGAAAAGGTGTTATATGCGCAAAAGGACAAGTGTCGGAAAAGAGTTGCACAAAAGTGGCTGAGAGAAAAGCACAACACTTTGCCAAAGAATGTTGGGCACGGTAAGTTCAAGGAGGAATTTGCAGTCATGATTACTTTGTTCAATTGAGTCACAGGTCAAGCAAAGGCCAATAAATTCCAGTCTTGGATGTTTTACATCGTTTCCCAAATTGTTGACAGAGCAAAACACTATGACTGGCCAGTGTTGATCAGTGATTGTCTCCACCGTCAGATGACAGAGTTCTTCAAGGTCCATGAATTCCATATGATATCTTACCTCGTATATCTAATGGCCTTTCAAGGCAAGTTTAGAGGTTTGAATGTTGCTGGAACTATGGGTGTTCAACACATGTATGATCATTACCCACAGTTAGAGTTTTCAGAATCTAAGTGGCATTACAAGCGAGTGAATGATATATTCTTGATGCATACGGTGCGAGATCTTGATAATGAGTTACATATATGGATTTCAGCAGATGTCAGATTGGCAATGGCAGATTGGGCTGATTTGTTTATCCAATTTCCCATGTTCTCCTACATAAGGGTATATGGCTTCTCAGGTGATCCAGCCATGTTACCGAGATATCCAATGGGTGAGGCAGTGTTCAAGGAATTTCTAAGGCAAGTGCATGAAGTTCACACATTTTTGTGTAACAGGCGCAAGACTACATTTGGTTTCCCATTTGAGATGAGCATATACAAATGTAGATCAATAACTGATGAAATGTCAAAGTTCGGCCTCAAGTTTTTCAAAGAGAGACGTTAATATGATCCTTGGGGTTTCTTTGCAGCTCGTCTTGGTCAGAATCATGCACATGTACGTACAATTGAAGATTTTTGGGTTAATTGTGCAGATGAGTTCAAAGTGCGCAAGTGCAACTACTCCAGACTTACTCTTCGGCAGATGGTTGATTTCTTATCAAAAGATGTGGAGGGTTTGTCAGATGATGATGGGGAAGTCCTACTTCCCATGTATGCTAGAGACCAGGTCGATCAGCAGCCACTTCGACAAGTTGATTGGTTTGCCAAGAGAGCACCTCAATTGAGAAAAGAACGAGCCGAATTGTCAATAGTAGAATATTCTTGAGCAGTAAAAGGACATGGAAGATAGCTATTCTAGTTGCAGAGCTGCCAATAGTTCAGTCATCTCTACCTTCTAAACCAAAACCGAGAGCGAAAGCTATGAGCAATCCTCCAGAAGATACAAAGATTAGAAGGATGATGAAGAGCTTAAAGGAAAAAGTGAATCAACAGGAACAATCAGCAGATGCACCAAAAGTTCCAGTTGAGTCAGCACCACAAGTTGAAGCAAAGCATCCATCTCCTATTCTTTCGCCATCACCGAGGCCTTCTCCTATTCATATAGATTCAGAAGGTGATTCACCAGTTCACAACATCTCAAAACCTATTGATCCATCAGGAGTTGTTGGAGTTGGAACTGATCCTTCCAGATAAGTTAGTAGAGACTCCTCATCTTGGCTTGAGAACCTGTTAGGTGGGAAGAGGAAGCCTTCTTATCAGTTGAACTTTGCAGAACTTGATAGTGTCTACCAAGACACACCAGAGAAGAAACTTAAGAAGCAAGTTCATATGGAGAAGAATTCTAAAGGCGAGATTATCCTTGAGTTTGCCACACCTCCGGAGGAGAAGAATGTTGATGAGGTTGGTATTGATGACTTCAAGGTTGTCAAAGCCAATCTCGGTAGAAGCACCTGGCATACTGATGTGAATCTCTTTGAGGTTGCAGTAGATAATCTGTATGAATGAGTGCTCAAGGATGGAGAAGATAAGGCAGCCCTCAAGACTGAGATTCAACAAATATGGCAGTATTTTTCCAACCTCCTTCATGGTACTTCACGGGCCACCTTGTTGCTTCCCCTAATTTTGGAGTCACCTACAAATCAACATCAATTGAGTCAGTTGGTCACATATGGAAAATATATGAGAGATTGGATAGAAGAATTCATCACCAGAGGCAAATTTATACTTGCAGAGATGTACCAATTGAGGTATAATGCCCATGATCTTCGCCCAGAGATTTAGGAGTTTGAGCAAAACATAGCGGAAAGGAAACCAAGAGATGAGATCGTTATTTCTGAGTTGAGAACAAATTATGATTTAGTCATTACAGAAGAACACAAGAAGAAGCTATTTGCCTGGAGAGAACAACACCTCTTCAAAGTAAAAACCTATGAAGGAATATCTGTAGAATTGGTAGGATATAGACAAAAGGTTGCTAATACTCTCAAGTTCGTAAGCACGTTCGTTTCACAGATCCCTTGTCAATATCAACATGAAGATGGCACTTACTTTGATCTCGGTGAAGTGCAGATAAAATTTCAGAACCTTATTCGTGACAGTTTTAATGGTGATCCTGTTGCCTACAAGATGAATCATGTTGCTGCAATGTCAGCAAAATTTGATAAAGCAGCTGAAGAGAGAAAAGAATTTCTAAGTTTGATCGCAGATGGTGAAGAGATGTTGGAAAAGCAAAATGTTGTTCTGGATAGTATCAGTGTTCCTCATGAAGAAGTAGTTAACGGCTTTTTGGAGGATATGGTTTCTCAAGTTATCAATGAGTGAGCCACCAATTGGAGCATGCAACGTTTTCCAAGGATAGAACTAAAAGCAGCAATTAACTCGATGCCTTTTCCGAGTTTAACTTGTTGTTCTCATTCATGCATATCTATTCTTTGGAAATATCAATGCATAGTTGGCACTTTTTCAGTTAATTGATTGTAGACCAGCTGTTAACTGTTAGTTATCTTTTGTTTAGTCCTAGAAATAAAGCTTGCATGTTGGCAAGTCTAGTTGTTAAAAACAAGGAGATTTTAGGGTTCCCTACTCCTTGTTTGTGTATAAATAAAGGCAGCCTTGCCCATTTCTTTTTAACCATTGTTGTGATAACAAATTGTTGAGCCTATTTTGTCTGCAACTTTGTTATTCAGTGTCTGTTCAACTTTTGTCTATGTAATCTGGTTTGATCGCATATTGTAAGCCTACCTTTGCTACAATTCGCTGTCCCAGAAGTGTATCTGCTGTTATAAAATTGAGGAAAAAAATCTCATGCCTATCTTGCTCTGATCTACTATCTCAATCTATTTCAGTACTTTGTCTTATGTTTTGCTTTCATAATTTTTATTTCAGCTTACATCTAATAAGTACAATGAGTCTTCGGGTGTGTTCTGGAAGCGAATTTATTTAAGCTTTTGTGTTAAATCAAATCATTCCTTGTTTACTCCTGATTCCCAGGTTCTGAATTTACTTGAGTTATCAAAAGCGTCATTAGAGTAGGCCTAGTTGTAGTTGAAGTTCTAGAAAAGAGAAAACCTTAGCTATGATGCAAAAAGTTTTATAACCTTGTGCTCTTAGTTGAGAATAAAAAGATTGGCAGTAGTTTAGTATTTCTTTTTAAGCATAATCAGCAAAGAGGGAGCTTCCCCTCCTAATCTAAAGAGTAGTCTAACTGTGCATAGCTGTTTGTTTCTAATTTGTATTCTACGGGTGCGAATTAGAATGCCAACACACACTATGTTGTAGTTCAACTACCGTTTAGGATGAGAGAGTCGGTGTTAATTTTCTAGAGCTTACTCCTGTGGTACATCAATTTGGTTCTCTTGATGGGCATTCTTTTGAGGAGTTGATCGAGTCCATGCAGGATTTGACTACACTTATTACAAGAGGTTATCAAGAGGTCTCTCATATTGGTACCTCACAGGACAATGCTTTGAACAGATGGTGCTACAGATCTCCTAGGTTGATTTGGGACCCTGGGATCATTTTTGGATTCAATGTGGATCAGATTGTTGGTTGCAAGGTTGTACTGACATTGCTTGAGGACAAGCAATCTTTGGGAAGGCTGGACTGTAATGTCCCCTTTTTCCAAGGACAATGTGTTTCCAGCTCAATGTCGCCAGAGGGTTTTCATAGTGTGCTCTTTGAGGCTTTTTCAGGCTTGTGGATCATACTCACTGGGTCTTTGGTTTGGTCGGCTGATGGAGTTCTATATTTAGCATGATGGCATAATTATATCTTGGGATTATTTTGG
The DNA here is from genome assembly GCA_007258455.2 of Sequoia sempervirens. Taxonomy (NCBI): domain Eukaryota; kingdom Viridiplantae; phylum Streptophyta; class Pinopsida; order Cupressales; family Cupressaceae; genus Sequoia; species Sequoia sempervirens. The sequence goes on from VDFB02047230.1 coordinate 626,345,379, forward strand.
TTAATATTGGTCCTATGAATTTAATATTAATAACGTCAAACAATAAAGTTAAATTAAATAATTTAGCTTTTGCGTTATTAGTAAATTTAAAAGGACTTTAATTTAAAAGGGGATATAAGTTATTTTAATAGAATACTTTATATATTAAAGTATGGTGCCCAAATTTAAAAAGGATGAATGGCGGGAAATAAAAGTAAATTAAATGAAATGAATTTTCAAATGCAATTTGGGCGTGGAGTTGGGAAATTTATAAAAAGGCATTGAGAGCTCATTGGAGGGATATGTTGGATTATTCTATTTCTCTTTTCGAAACCCATGAGGGTCTGGAGATTGAACCAAGTTCATCTCAAACTTCTGGAGGACGAAACCCCTCTTGGGGAATATCATCCACGGTGGTGAAGATCCTCTCTAGGTGATAGCTGATAGATTCATTCAGAGTCTATGATTGTGCTTCATTTGTGTTTTTTGAGGATATTCAATTAGCATTCAGGGCAAGATCGAGACTTGCACTTGCATCTTGGATATTGGTGTGGGATATTTTTCAGGTTTGAGATTGTATATGAAGTTTGGAGCATTAAACAATTGTGTGTATTGATTCAAATCTAATATTTTAGTTGGACAATCCATTTTGAGCATTAAAACTGAAGTTGAGGTTGAGTTAAATTTTTATTGGGCTGGTCGTATAATTACAAGCCGTACAGGGTGCAATGAACTTCATATTTGATTTGTTGCTAGTGATTGGAGCCTTTATTTATTATGGGTATTGCTTAATGCTTAACTGCTGACTTGGGCGATGAATCTTGGACAAATAAAACAAGTGAATGTTTCCTTGTCTTTTTCCTGAGTTTGGCCTTACTCATGCTGTACAAGACCTCTGTCGTACACCTCCATATTTGCTTATATTTGTTGAAAGGTCAAAAATCTGCTTATGGGTATTGTTTGGTTTCATTTCTCCTGGATGGGCGATGGATTTTGAGTAGTTAAAACAAAGTTTAAAGCTTATGCAAATTTCTGCTGGGCCGTAGCTCCTTGACTGGGCCGTACAAGCTGTTGACCTATGTTTGAGTTTGTATTTTTAATTTGTAGCAGAAAATGGATATGGGTAGTGATTTACAAATGATGTTGTAGTTGATCATTTCTGGGCAATAAAACCAAGGTTTAGCGTTGAGTTGGAATTTGTGGTGATTGTCGTACATTTGCAAGCAGCCTTACATAGCTGTTGGGTGAGTCATAGGGTTTTCTGAGTGGCATGAACAGACATAAATCTCACTGTGGAGTGCATGAGACCTCAGGAAACAAATGCTGTGAAAGTTCAGTCACTCACTTCTGCAGACATTCAACTCCAGCTTGGCGTGCCATTGCTAGGAGTCGCTATAAATTGGTATTTATGTTCTACATGTTACAATTTGCTTATTGGATATATTGTTGAGTGAGCTTGTACTCAGGCTATCAAATACCTCTGTTATGTGGATGCCACATGCTATTTACCATTGTATAAGGAGTTTTTCTGCTGTTAAAACAGATTGAAAGCATAGCGCTGAGTGTAAAGAACATTCCATGATAAGCTTGAATATATATAAATCTGTTATTGCATATATTCAGAAGTTATATTGTGTGCATTTATATATATTTATCAGCTCCTATCATAAACCTCTACACATTCATTCAGTTGCAAGCAAACAATTTGACAAACTGAACCATCGCAAAAAAAATTCATACAAAAGGGGTGGGTCATTACAGGAGCTTGGATAGGTGTTTGGACAAAGGACAAGTACATTACATTGAGTTACTTCTGGATGAAGAGACAAAAAAAGAGGAGCCAAATTCAGAAGTTGAAGGAGAGATCTAGGAGGGTATCCTTGCTTCTCTTTTAGGTGCTCTAAGATATCATCTGTTTCAAGTGTGTGGAATGTTGGATGAGCAAAAGATTACAATGTTGATTGATAGTGGAGCCACTCATAATTTCATTGATGAGGATTTGGTATCCAAGAGGGGACTAGCCATAAAGGAATTTGAGGGATTCAATGTCATAGTTGTAGATAGCTTTACCATTCCTTGTATTGAGAAGATAAGGAAGCTTGACATCACCTTGGGAAGACATCAGATTGACTCCTATGTTGTTGGATTGGGAAAGACTAACCTGGTTTTGGGTTTAAAGTGGCTTTATTCCCTTGGGAATTCACCCTAACCTATCAAACCATAGAGCTGAAATTCAAATTGAAAAGGGAAGAATTAGTGCTTCGCAGCATCAAGGATGAAGCTCCAAGAATTGTCATGGCCACAAGGATGGAACATTAATTGATGACAACCACAACTTCATCCATAGGTGAGATGCTTTTTTTATGGTGGTATTCAATCTATTTTGGATTAGCATAGTACTGAGTTTGATGTTGTGTCTCTAGGATGGCCACCAAATATAGAAATTCATCAAGAGATATAGAAAGGATATGCTATAGACGTCTTTCCCATCAAGGAAGTAATTGGCATCATTAAGAGATATCAAGGGGATGCTCAAAAGTTTGGTAGAAGGGCTTCAAACTTAGATACATCTGCAAAGGATGACAAAGGGAGTATGATGGAGAAGAGTAGTAATAGCAAATTGCAAATATGTTGTGAAGGAGGCATGACAAAGTCCACTGTCATCATAATCTCAGCTTGGGGATTGCTGCCCTCATCATTTCTAGCCACTATACTCCACCTTTGCAGCGATGCAGGTGTATTCAGTCATAGAATTGAGTGATTTTCAGTTTGTTGCTGCTGCTAAAAGTATTTTCAGTTATTGTATGATTTTTTCTAGCTTTGTGTTGCTGATTTTTAAAAGGGTTTTTAGTATGATAGCTGCTGTACCATTTCTACACATCTAATTTTTAGAATTATTGATTTTGGACTACTGTTATCAGTTAATTTCAGCAACCAGTTTGCAGATTTGTGAAAGGTTTCAGCCATTGGAGCTTTACAAAACAATTGTTCCAGCTACTATACTACTGTTTTGGATGAAATACAGCTATTGCAACTTCACTCCAGCCTGTATGCAAGTTGGTTGATCCAAACCCATGGGGGATTCAGCCTATAGTACAGTGGTAAGACCTAGTGGAACTTGAGGGAGTTATCATCCCACCCATTTTGAAAACAAAGTGGCACAGAAAAAACGTGGTGGGAAATTTATAGAGCAGTTTTTTATTTGGTGGGAGCTTGAAGATATCCTCAAGCATGCGGAAGAAAGCATCATCCGCCATCATGCCAAAGAAGAGCATGTTGGGTTGGTTGCTTTCATTGTTGGATACAAGTCAAAAGTGGGGAAGTTTAATTGTGCATCTCATCATGGGTCTCCGAAATATTTGCATTTATGTTTTTACGAGTCATCCACACTTTGTTATTTTTCTCGTAGAGGTCAAATTTTTGAGGTGATCAAAGTTCATGGATTGCACAAGAATGTAAGTGATGATGGTAGTAGCTCTTGTAGTGATTTTTGGTAGGGACTGTCCCACTTGCTAAGAACAAGATCCAGATGCTATAACATGATTCGTAGTGTTGGTACAATGGTATTAAAGCATCTGAGTTTGCTTGGTGTTTTCTAGCAAAATTTGTTTCGTATTGATAGGTACAGGATCCAGACTCTTGGACATTATAGCATGGTTTATCATCTAAGTTTGTAGTTGCTTGTGGGCAAGCAAGTTTGGGAAGGGCAGACTGTCATGTCCCCTTTTTCAAATTAAAATAATTAATAATATTATTTAAATTGGGCCGAAAATTTATAATTTTAAGGGCAACTTAATAATATTTGTTATAATTAAATTAAATGGTTTTTTAAACACTAATACAAAATAAAAAGTCTTTTTAAATACTTAAAATAAAAATGTATTTTTAAATACTTGGGGGAAAATTTAGGACCCAAGGACCCAATTCAAAAAGGTATATCAAGGATGTGTCTATCTTGATTGGATTATTATCAATGCTCCCCGAGGACACGTCCCTTGCCCTTTTACCCCTGTACCCTCTAGGAGACATTGCTCTGGAAATAGGTCACAATATTGAAGGAACTATGTTGACTGCCTTTCATGCAAGTGAGGACAAAAACTGCTGGATAATTGCTAGTGGATGCTCAAATCATATGATAAGTGATAAAAGTAAGTTTTTAAAGTTTGAAAAGTATGATGGTGGTCTTGTTAAGTTTGGTGATGATACATCTTCTAAGATTTGTGGAAAAGGTTCAATTAGTTTTGATGTCAAGCCTAAGACAGATGATGTTCTTTATGTCAAGGGTCTTTGACATAATCTTCTTAGTGTAGAACAAATGTGTAGTAGAGGATACAATTTGGTGTTTCAGGATGATGGTTGTGAAATAAAAAAAGGAAGCTTCGAATCATTGGTTGCAGTTGGAACAAGGACAAAAGGAAATGTTTATCAGCTCAAAGGTGGTGGTGTTAAATGCTTTATGTCTCAAATCAATGAAAATTGGCTATGGCATAGAAGAATGTGTCACATCAATTTTGATAGCCTAGTGAAGATTAGCTCTACTCAAGTTGTGAGAGATCTACCAAGAATTACAAAGCCTATCAATGCAATTTGCAGGAGTGTTAGTTTGGAAAGCCGAAAAATAAGAGGTTCAAAACTAAGGAATATTATACCGTAGGACCTATTAGAACTATAAAAATCTGATAATTTTACATATTTTTCATCCCCCTGAGTTTCCATATGAGTCCTCATCATAAGCACAGGGGCCTTCCATCATGACATTTTGTTTGCATTTTGCCTATATTTATCCCAAAATCCATCGGGTCATGCATTTTCCATGTTGCAGTTCCTATCGGCATAAGCTCATAACTGTCTCCCCGACCCACAATGCATTTTTGCTAACATATGTTTGCTGCAGGCATATCGGCATGAGTTCTTAATTGTCACAGCGATCGGCATTCACCTATGGGTATATCGGCATGACATTCGTGTGGTTTTGGTGACAGAGGAATGATCTATCGGCAGGAGTATATTTCACCGGGGTGAAGTCTCCCCGAGTGGGTCGGGTCTCACCGACTAATGCATGTGGGGGTTCATCGGCGAGAGCTAAGCGGTATCGGCATTGTGTCTCGGCGAGTGACCTTCGGTCTCACCGACATTACATAAAAGGTTTCTATCAAAAGGGCTTGTCGGTGAGAGATGTTTTCTTCGGAATAAGTCACAACGAATTCAAAGGGGTCTCACCGACCAGCATAAAACGAACACCTCGGCGAGACTAGTGTGACTTCGGAGTATGGTCTTGGCGAGTACGATGGGTATTTCGGTAGGAGGTTGGTATTGTCTTGGTGATCTAAGGTGAGCTCGGGGTATTTCGGTAGGACACAGGATAATCTACAAAACGTCTCCCCGACTATGAATTGTCTTGGCGAAGGCGATTGAAAGATACATCTCGATGTGAGTGTGCTTTTGTCTCGGCGACTCAGAGTGGATGAAGATTTTCGGAAAGACATAATATGCTCTACGGGAGGTCTCCCCGATATCATTATGTTACAGCGATACATGTAGAACGAAAGAACGCATCTCGAGGAAACATAATGTGATCGATATAACGTCTCCCCGATTTTGATAGGTCACGGCGAAACATGGAGAACAGGGGACGATTGGCGATTTAATTGCCTTCGGCATCACTGCGATATGTCTTGGCGACTGTTCCAGTGTTGATTAATAAAATTCAAATACTGTGGCTGACATGTGGATGTTCAAATACCGTTGCAGGCCGACATGAAATGAGCCCAAATTTGGTGGTAGGCCGACGTGGGAGCTCCATGTGATATGTTTTCTGATGCTGGTGTATATATAGGCATTTTGTAATTGTAAAATGGGGGGAGCTATTAGTTATTCGATATACAGTAGGAAAATTAGATGGATACAGTACAATAGATTTATCAGATCAGAGACTATGATGCATGTTTTCAAAATGGAGGTATTTATGAAAGTCAATTGATGTTGCTGCACATTTCTGGTGTCAATTATCTGTTGAATTTAATGAGAGTATTGCTAAGCTGTCTCCAAGATGGATTCTTTTTGATTGTTTAAATTGATATAACAAGTTTATATTCAATTCATCAGTGCACATTTATTGTTTTTGTGTGGTTAATCGATTGGTTCTTTCAAACAAAGATTAAATCATTTTAATTGATCACAGTAATCAGAGAGATTCATTTGGATTGTTAAAGTAGAGCTTAGTAGTCACAGTCTTGCATGTTTATACAAGTTGTAAACAGAATATATGCCAGATAACTTGAGTTCTCCCCGAGAAATGTTGCTCATCTTGGATTTCATTTGACTCCTCATACCCAACAAGGCACTAGTCTCTGCACTTCATCATTTGGATTCATTCAGTTTCTATACATCTGTTAATTGAATATTTTAGAATTTAGATTAGAAGATTGCTATTACATTCTGTACCAAGTTTGAATTCATTTGTTCACTGTCATCTGCCATTGTGGACAAATCACTGCAATAAGGATAATTATAAGTCAAGACTGCTTCATTCAGATAGGTACACCCGCCTAGGTCTGGCAGCACCTGAAGAGTAGAAGGTTTAATTCATTTGACCTTGTCTGTTACCCTAAAACGTGCCAAGAGATTGGCAGCCTCTTGAGGCATTCCGCCTGCGTTTTTTAGAGCTAACAAATTGGCGACTCTGCTAGGGATACATTTAGAATCAAGGCCTTAATCATAGAGTTAGGAACTTTATACAAACTCTGCTGGGAATAAGAAACATCAAGTTTTTTTCTCATTTTTGACAAAAGTGAGTGGCGACTCTGACAGAAATTTTGCAGCTGTTCAAACATGAATGGAAGAAGATTTCAATATAGGGGAGGTCATAATGGAGCTCCTGCTGGCAGCAGTAAGTGGACACACAAAGATGACAAGGTTGATGAGGGAAAAGGGATAAGTGAGGATATGTGCCTAACAGATAAAGACAAAGTATCAAGAGCACATTGTAAAACATACGATCGCTATCATACATGGAGAAACAATTCGAGTGCAGAGCCTTGTACTCCAGAAGATCAAAGAAATCCTTTCTCTTTTCTCGATCCTCAGAAACAGGCTGAGTTTAGAGCTGAACTGGAGGCTGAACGAATCAAGATTCAGCATGAATATGATCAGAAGATGGAAGGTAACCAAAATGAGTTTATTGATCATGAGCTTCCTGAGGAAGTAAAAGCACTGTTGGAATTACAAGAGAAGAAGATAGAGGAACTAAAGGCTGAACTGCTGAAAGCCCAAATTACTACTCAGACAGCTGATTGCCCCCCAAAGTATGTACCACCTCATAGGCAGGGTAATCATAGTGCAGGGCCTTCTGATCCACCAGTGTTTCCTCACCATCAGACAGGGAATCACTATAAGCAGCCAAATCATCCACCTCATATTCCCACACAGCATACAAATATGCAGCCACCTCTTAGTCAGCCTTGTGCCCCACAGCATAATGCACAATACAATAATTCTATGCACCAATATTAGTACCCACCTATTCCTTCCCTTCACCAGTATACAGCAATGATCAAACAATTTGATTTAGCAGGGTTTCAATTATATCCTTACCCTATGGATGGCAGCTGGAGAGGTCTGGTGCCTAAGTTTATAGGGAGTAATGCAATTACTGTTGAAGAGCATTTAAGGAGTTTCAATGTGTTCATCCAAGACATAGGTATGCCATATGAAGATTTACACATGAGGCTATTTATGATGTCACTTACTGAAGACGCTAGGGATTGGTTCAACAGTTTGCCAGCATTCTCAATTAATTCTCTCCAAGGATTCCAGGACCAATTTCTTGAGCAATATGGGAATCTAAATGCACCAGATGCAGCTCTTCATGAATTGATGCGAATTCAAAAAAATCAGAATGACTCAATTTATAATTTCAATCGGAGATTCAATAAATTGCAGACTAGAGTACCTCCTGGATCAAGGTTGTCAGATTCTGTAGCATTGAGTGTCTATTTGAATGCGTTTGATCCTAAAACAGGGTATGAATTGAGAAATAGGTTCCCAAGAGATCTGGCTGAAGCTCAGAAGATAGCATTGACAATTGAAAACAACAGGAAGGCAGGAAGGTTGCTGGTATAATCAGTAAAAGAGACAACCCTAGGGCTCCTCAGCAAAGCAACAATTATCAGTACAGACAGGAGAATACATACAGGAATGAAAGGCCGAGGTTGCATGATATGCCTTATAATACAGACTGGAATGATGGAAAACCTATAACAGCTAGGCCTAGAAACAAGGAGACTCCTGATCCATTGAGCAAGAAAGGAACCTATATGGTAAGTAACAATTATTTCTGTGAAGCTTGTGATAAGCCACATTCCCCAGATTATTGTGTTGTGGCCTAGAGAATGAAAGAAGAGGGAATGTTGATGGGAAACAGTGGAGAAGATCACACGGTGTATTTGACTTCAAATACTTTTCACTATGTTGTGGAGAGGTATTCATCTTCAGAGGATGAAGGTTATAAGTATGATGTTTCAAATCAGAAATATAATGTCCACATGGCTGAGCAACAGGTCCTTTCTGACTCTGAAGAAGATTATACAGAGCCACATTCTGTAGAAATGCCTACTCAATACAGTATGAGGAGACTCACTGATGAAGAGATAGAAAAATTAACTGTTGCTGCAGTTGAAGAAGCCAGGAGTAAATACTGGTTGAGAAATAGGATAGTAAATGAGAAGGAAGGTGTCCTTAGGGGAATCTTTATGAAGGATCAGAAGGTGACACAAGGAACTGTGAAGAAGCCGGAAATTAGATAGCCTGATAAAGGTGAACAAAAGCTTGTCCAAAGGAGGAAGTGAAGGAATTACACAAAGAAATGCAAAAGCTTGACCAGCCTAGCAAAAAAGAGAAGGAAGAAAACAAAGGAGAAATGTCAGAACAAAAGAAAATGATCAAGGCAGAAGGCTCCTCTTTTGATTTCACTCAGGCGTTATCTCAGGTAAAATTTTCTGTTCCTCTACTTGAGATGATGAAAATTAAGGAATACAGAGATAGTGCTGTTCAATTGATAATGAATTCTGAAAATAAAGTAGCTATTAAAGCAGTCAATAGGCAGGAGAAAGTAAACATCCCAGAAGTCTGCTTGAGTGATGTATTAACAACTCCCCCACATGTTGATCCTTTTTTCACTACATTACTCATAAATAACAAATTGCTGAGGAATTGCATGATAGACTCTGGTGCTGCTATAAACATCATGCCAGTAGGAGTTATGAAGCAGCTTGGCATGTGGGTTGATACTAATGGGGGAAAGTGCTATGCAATGGATAACATACCTGTTCCTGTGGTAGGTATTATGAGAGATGTTGAAGTCAAATTGGCTACTTATCCACAGGTGGCTTTTAATATAGATATAACAGTAATTGATACCCCTCCTCAGTTTGGGATGCTTTTATTAAGACAGTGGACAACAGTAGTTGGGGGAAATATTCAGTTTGATTTGTCTTATGCAACTATTCTAGTGAATGGTCAGGAGGTCAGGTTGTATAGGGAGCCAAGGATGAGCCAGGTTGTTGATTGCGTGCCTCAAGATCAAATCAATTGTTTCTGTGATGTGGATCTTGGCAATTTCAAAATAGAATCAGCCCAGCCAGAGTTAGTCAGTATTGATCCAATTGAAAAATATGTTGCGCATGACTGCAATGGTGTGTGGACGTACTTTGGTGGAACGTGGGAGCCTGAATCATTTTATTGGCCAGAGTCATCAAAACAATGTACCTTTGATCCAGTGAATAAATTTATTGACACCACGCAAGGGAAAAGCTATGAAGACAATGGTGATACTACAAATGAGCAACAGGAGATTAATCATACACTACAGCCAATAGAAGATGACATGTGCAACTCAATATGGTTCATATGATAGCCTGCATGAGGAAGACGAGGATATTGAATTTCTTTCCTGCATATCAGATTATGACATAGAAGGCAGTGTATGTTTTTGAGGGATCCAGTGAATATTCAGATTGTGAAGATGGATTTGTGGATTTTGATTTGCAACAAGGTCATTCTTGCAGTTCTTGTGATGATCAGAAAGAGGAAGTAATGGAAAATGTGGATCCATTTGATAGAGAACAAGTAACACTTCCAGCCGCAGTTGAGTACTATAAAGATACATTTGATGATGAGGAGGTATTTTCAGATCACCTTGATGATGAGGAAAAGATATTTTTTGTGTCAAAATATGGAACAAATGACTGTGCTGGTAATCTTTCTTATTTTTCATTCTCTGATGATCTTGGACCTCTTTTTGATGATGACAAAAGTGAAGAATATAAATGTAGTGATGAAAATGTAGAAACATGCTCACTTAGCAGTGAGCAAATTTCAGATTTGCTAACTCTTGAATATCAAAGATATACACATGAAGGTGATTTTGAGGTTTTGTGTCCAGTTTACATTTGTTTTGACAGTGAAGGATCTTTGTGTGATGATTCTTATGACTCTCAGTGCATTTCTCGAGTTGATAGTGAAACCTTTCAAGTTGATCAAAAGTCTATGTCCATTCAAGATAAGGTATGTGATTCTGAAATTTTTAACTCATGTGGAGAAGACTTTTATCTGCATACCAAGGATGATAAAGGTCCAGATTTGATTGGTTCATATATGCATGATATTGAGGATATGAGTCATAATCCAGTGTTGTCTCCAAATGATGATACCGAAGAAGTGCAAAAGGTTTCAGTTTTGTTTGTCTCGAACAATGTTGATATGACAGAGTTGTTTGTTTCTCAAGAGAAGCACTTTGATGATGAAATTTTAGTACAGTTGGGAGAATGGTTTATAATGCATAACAGTGAGAAAGATAATGAGGAATTTTGTGTTGGATATGCATATACTTTGTATGTTGAAGATAACAGGGATTTGTCCCATGATGATGAAGAATTCGAATTGTTGAATGGTGTAGGGATTTTGGGCCAAGCCGAGCATGATGATTCTCTAAGAACTTTTAATAACAGTGACAGAGCAGGTTGCATGAATGTCTTCAAGAAGAATCTGATGAACTCGAGACAAAACCAGGTATTTCTGATGAACTCGAGACAAAACCAGGTATTTGACAGGGGAAAGTATGGTTTGAGTTTCAGACCGTAATCGTTCAAAACTGATGAAGTTGAAACACAGAGAATTAAGGGTTGCCAGTGCATGGACAACTCTTGATGGTCCTCTTTAAAATTCTTTTCCATGCACAGTAGTTTAGGGTTCAGGTTCGCCTCCATTTTCCATTCTTTTTCCGTTCATCTTCTTTTCCATTTTGCTCACGGTTCATCATTTTGTGTCTGGTCTGCTCACCCAAAGATCTAGATCCTTGCAATGATCTTACTATCATTCATCCCCAGACGGAGCCACTATTAGAACTGTAAAAATCTGATAATTTTACATATTTTTCACCCCCCTAAGTTTCCATATGAGTCCTCATCATAAGCATAGGGGCCTTCCATCATGACATTTTGTTTGCATTTTGCCTATATTTATCCCAAAATCCATTGGGTCATGCATTTTCCATGTTGCAGTTCATATCGGCATAAGCTCATAACTGTCTCCCTGACCCACAATGCATTTTTGCTAACATATGTTTGCTGCAGGCATATCGGCATGAGTTCTTAATTGTCACAGTGATCGGCATTCACCTATGGGTATATCGGCATGACATTCGTGTGGTTTTGGCGACAGAGGAATGGTCTATTGGCAAGAGTATATTTCACCGAGGTGAGGTCTCCCCGAGTGGGTCGGGTCTCACCGGCTAAAGCATGTGGGGGTTCATCGGCGAGAGCTAAGCGGTATTGGCATTGTGTCTCGGCGAGTGACCTTCGGTCTCGCCAACATTACATAAAAGGTTTCTATCAAAAGGGCTCGTCGGTGAGAGATGTTTTCTTTGGAATAAGTCACAGCGAATTCAAAGGGGTCTCACCGACCAGCATAAACGAACACCTCGGCGAGACTAGTGTGACTTCGGAGTATGGTCTTGGCGAGTACGATGGGTCTCGCCGATAGAGCAAAAGCTTTCCATCGGTGTGAGGTTGGTATTCTCTTGGCGATCTAAGGTGAGCTCGGGGTATTTCGGTAGGACACAGGATAATCTACAAAACGTTTCCCCGACTATGCATTGTCTTGGCGAAGGCGATTGAAAGATACATCTCGGTGTGAGTGTGCTTTTGTCTCAGTGACTCAAAGTGGATGAAGATTTTCGGAAAGACATAATATGCTCTACGGGAGGTCTCCCCAATATCATTATGTTACAGCGATACATGTAGAACGAAAGAACGCAACTCGAGGAAACACAATGTGATCGATATAACGTCTCCCCGATTTTGATAGGTCATGGCGAAGCACGGAGAACAGGGGACGACTGGCGATTTAATTGCCTTCGGCATCACTGCGATATGTCTTGGCGACTGTTCCAGTGTTGATTAATAAAATTCAAATACTGTGGCTGACATGTGGATGTTCAAATACCGTTGCAGGCCGACATGAAATGAGCCCAAATTTGGTGGTAGGCCGACGTGGGAGCTCCATGTGATATGTTTTCTGATGCTGGTGTATATATAGGCATTTTGTAATTGTAAAATGGGGGGAGCTATTAGTTATTCGATATACAGTAGGCAAATTAGATGGATACAGTACAATAGATTTATCAGATCAGAGACTATGATGCATGTTTTCAAAATGGAGGTATTTATGAAAGTCAATTGATGTTGCTGCACATTTCTAGTGTCAATTATCTGTTGAATTTAATGAGAGTATTGCTAAGCTGTCTCCAATATGGATTCTTTCTGATTGTTTAAATTGATATAACAAGTTTATATTCAATTCATCAGTGCACATTTGTTAATGATATAGCAGCTTCGGTAGCTCCTTCCAGCTCAGCTCCTTCGTGGAAACATAAATTGAATGATAGCTCTTGGCTATTCAATTTATATTTATTGTTATTGTTTATCTTCACATTGTATGGCCGACATAAGAAGATACAAATCACCTTGATCTGTTATTAGAAAACATTTAATATGTGTTTATTATTTGGAGCCGACTTCATCTCCTTGGGATACGATTTCTTTAAGGTGGCTGACCTCTTGTGAAGAGGTGTGAAGGCTGACATACAATATTCATTCAGGCCGACATATAATAGTTATCAAGGCCGACTTCATTTAAGAAGACATGCGATTTCTTAAGAGGCCGACATGAAGGATTTTAAGAGAGGCGTCTCTCTCATTCACCTGTATATATTCACCTTGTCTCGCCCTTTGTAATCATCTAGAGGAGTTCGATCATTTTCATATCAGTTATGTACTATCAAGTGCGAATATTGTGTTAAGTGCGAACTCATTATCATGTGCGAATATACTGTTGAAGAGACTGCGAATAATTGTGAACTCTGCCATATCGGATCTGTGTTAATTGCGAACTCTGCCTGTGTGAACTATGTCAAGTACTCAAGGGTGAAGATCAGTGCGAAGCATTATGATAATGCGGATTCATCACAGGTTGAGAACCATTAGTGTTTGTGCATATAGTCAAATGCTATTTCCGTAGATCTGTTGACAGTCAATTCATTCATCACAGGTACGAATTGGCAGACTGTTATATGTTTTCATCTTGCCAGGTGCTGAATATCGGTCTTGTGTTAGACCTCATTGTAATATGTAAAGTTGCCATTGTTACATCAAATATAAGAGAGATCTTTGTTGCTGGGTTTTTCTCCCTCAAGAGGAGGGTTTTCCCAGGGTATATGCTGTGTTACTTTGTCTGATTTTAAATTATTTCTGTGCATTTAATCTGATCATAAAATTTAACAACATTTGCTGTTTCTGTGTGGTTAATCGATTGGTTCTTTCAAGCAAAGATTAAATCCTTTTAATTGATCATAGTAATTAGAGAGATTCATTTGGATTGTTAAAGTAGAGCTTAGTAGTCACAGTCTTGCATGTTTATACAAGTTGTAAACATAATAGATGCCAGATAACTTGAGTTCTCCGCAGAGAAATGTTGCTCATCTTGATTTCATTTGACTCCACATACCCAACAAGGCACTAGTCTCTGCACTTCATCATTTGGATTCATTTAGTTTCTATACATCTGTTAATTGAATATTTTAGAATTTAGATTAGAAGATTGCTATTACATTTTGTACCAAGTTTGAATTCATTTGTTCACTGTCATCTGCCATTGTGGACAAATCACTGCAAGAAGGATAATTATAAGTCAAGGCTGCTTCATTCAGATAGGTACACCCGCCTAGGTCTAGTAGCACCTGAAGAGTAGAAGGTTTAATTCATTTGACCTTGTCTGTTACCCTAAAACGTGCCAAGAGATTGGCAGCCTCTTGAGGCAGTCCGCCTACGTTTTTGAGAGCTAACAGGACCTTTGGAGTTGGTGCATACAAAACTGTGAACCTACTAGAACAAAAAAAATCAAGGTGACAAGTATTTTATGTTGTTGATAGATGATTACTCTAGAATGACTTGGGTGACCTTTCTCAAAGAAAAATCAAAAGCTCTAGATAAGTTTAAAGCATTTAAGTCTATGGTTGAGAATGAATAGGATTTGAAAATCAAATGTTTGTGGTCTAACAAAGGTGGTGAGTTCGCCTCCAATGAATTTAACAGATTTTTTGAAGATCATGGGATAAAAAGGCATTTATCAACTCCTAGGACTCCTCAGTAGAATGAAGTTGTGGAAATAAAGAACATGACAATTCAAGAAGATAAAAGAACCATGATGAAGGAGCAAATCTACCAAGTGTCTATTGGAAAGAAGCTATTCATACTACAGTGTACATTTTTAACAGCGGACAAGCAAGAGTGAACAATTCAAAGACCCCCTATGACCTATGGTATGGAAAACCTCCTACTATGAAATATTTTATAGTGTTTAGAAGCAAATGTTATATCATGAGAGATGAAGAAAATCTAGGAAAGTTTGATGTAAGATCAGATGAAGGCATCTTCCTTGGATACTCTACAAAGAGCAAGGCATACAAATGCTACAACAAAAGGTTAAAGAAGATAGTTGAAAGTGCAAGTGTCAAAGTGGATGAAGAATCACACCAAAGCTTAGTTCTGATAGAAGGATATGAATTTGATGAACCCCCTTGTAGAGAAGAAGAAAAAAAAGAAGAGAAAGAGAAATAAATGTTAGTGGAAGAGGAAGAAGCTCCGGAAAAGAATCCTAAGATTCCTAAGTATGTGTAGAGGAATCATTTTGAAAATCAAATAATTGGAGATAAGAGCAAAGGTGTACTGACAAGAAGAGGAGCTCCTATGGTAGAGGAATAGGTAAAATTTTGTTTACTCTCTGAGGTAGAACCTAAAATAGTAACTGAAGCATGCAAGGATGAAAATTGGATCAAAGCTATGGAAATTGAACTGAGGCAAATTGAGAAGAATCGGACATGGAACTGGTCTCAAGACTAGCAAACAAGAATGTAATAGGAAATAAATGGGTTTTAGGAACAAGTTGAATGAGGATGGAGAAGTCATCAGGAACAAGGCTAGACTTGTGTGTAAGGGATACTCATAAGTGTAAGGAATAGATTTTGAAAAGAATTTTTCTCTAGTAGCAAGAATGGAAGCCATTAGGATGTTTTTGGCTTTTGCAGCTCATAAAGACTTCAAGGTATATCAAATGGATGTTAATTCTACATTTTTGAATAGTAAGTTAAAAGAAGAGGTGTACATTGAACAATTGGAAGGTTTTCAATTATTAAAAGATTTTGATATGGTCTACAAGTTGAAGAAAGCTTTATACAGACTCAAACAGGCTCCTAGAGCTTGATATGCAAGATTGGATAAGTACTTATTGTAGCAGGGATTCAAAAAGGGTACTACAGACAACAATCTTTACTTCAAAGTTGAGAGAGATCAAATCCTTATTATGGTTGTGTATGTTGATGGCATAATATTTGGAGGAAATGAGGAAATGTGTAAAAGGTTTGCAGAGGAGATGCAAAATGAGTTTGAAATGTCAATGTTTGGGGAGATGAATTTCTTCCTTGGGCTACAAATCAGCCAATCTAATAAAAGTATATTCATCTCACAATCAAAGTATATCAAGGAAATGTTAAAGAAGTTTGGAATGGAGGACTCTAAACTAGAATGTACTCCCATGGTTACCGGTTGTAAGTTGAGCAAAAATGATGAATCTCCTAAGACATCAAAGCAAGTACAGATCCAAGATTGGTGGATTGCTATATCTAACTATTACTAGACCAGATATCATGCATGCAGTATGTCTTGTGCCAAGATTTCAAGAAGATCCTAGAGAATCACATGTGGCAACAATAAAAAAGGTATTTAGATATTTAAAAGGTACTCATTTATGGATGGACTGATGATGCAGGAGCATCCAGTGGTGTGAGGGCAATCCTACATCACCCAAAAAAAGAAAGATTTTAATTTTTTGTTGGTTGTTTCTTAGATGTTTTTTCATTTCTGGATACCCCTTTAGCTATTAAAATATTCGAAGCCAAAATTGAGGCCCTTAGAGGCTCCGGATGGGCCCGAAAATTTGCAAAAAACCAAAAAAATCAGACATCGTTTTTTCGAGAGCTTTCCGAAAAGGTATTATCATTGAAAATCCGATGGTCGGATTAAAAGTTATGGCTTCCGGAATTTGGTGCATTTTTAGAAATGTGCTAATTTTCGAATGTGAATTCAAATGTGAATTTCAAATTGTAATTTGGGCGCCAAACCGCCAAAACTCAAATTTGAATGTTGTTTTGGCTCCAAATTGGAAAGGAGCTCTATTTATGGGCGAGATTTCTGATTTTTGGTAGCTTTTTGGGGAAAAGAGTTCACATGCTGCGAAAGGGGGTCTTTTGTAATTTTTGTAATTTGCATGTATTGCAGAGCTTAAGGATTTGTGATCCTCTGCATGTAAGAAGTTCCATTCTAAATAATAATCAAAGTTCTTTGGTTGTTGGCATCATTTTACGTGCCTCGGGTTTGCTCCCTCGTCAACTGATATCAAACATCAGCCACTCATCAATATTATTGTCACAAGTTCAATTGGCTCTTTTTTTTTAGAGCTTTTGATTGATCAAGGAAGAGGAGACACTAGAGGGATTGGTTAGGGTTCCATTGCTTGAGGCAGACCCTCATAGTGGTAGTGACTCAAACTCGAGCTCCAATTTTAATACAAGCATACTAGATGCATCTACTAATTAGGGATAACTATATATTTTCTATTTCTTTGCCATTTTATAATTGACACTTGCAGCCTTTGGGTATTTTGGTGTAATTCTTATATAATATGTATGCACATTGACTATGAAAGCATTTAAATTTTGTTAATTTGCTTGTCAGTTCTCATGTGAAATCTCAATTTAAGTGTAATGCTATATAATGTCTATAATGAATGCTTTATCAATGTCAAGATATGAATATTTGAAAATTCTTTATATTTTTTAAAAATCCTATTTTTTTAATAGTCATCCCCTAAAAAATGGCCAAAAAAATTCCCCATATTGGAAACACGTCCCGTCGTCCCTTGCCATCTCCATCTTGGAAACTTAGGGGAGCATAGATTATCATTCAAGTTACCATTAGCATCCAATTTTTAGATTTAAGCAATTTGTTCAATTTAGGGCATCCAAGAATGAAAACCCTCTTGAATTCCACATTTGGGATCAAGGATGAAAACCCCTGTTTCCAATCTTGGGTGATTCCATCCAAGAATCACAATTGTGCTAATTTTGGTGGATTTGGATTTTGCTCCAATGTTCACCACAACTTGTGGTTCTCACCAGAAACGCATATTCTAGTTCCGAACTCATTTATAGGCATATCAAAGTTCTAATCCAAATTCATTATTTTTAGATTGCAGCAATAGTATGAGCTATCAGAAGGTCATATGTTGCCTTTCCACTTATGGGAAGCATGTGTGTATGCAAGTTTGGGAAGCTACCTGTTGTGACCTGTTCTAATCCAAATTCATTATTTTTAGATTGCAGCAATAGTATGAGCTATCAGAAGGTCATATGTTGCCTTTCCACTTATGGGAAGCATGTGTGTATGCAAGTTTGGGAAGCTACTTGTTGTGACCTTTTCACACATCACCCCATTCAAAATGGGGACTCCCTAATTTTTTCTTCGTTCCCGTCTTTTGGCTTTGGTTTTTCCCGCTGTCTCTCTCTTTGTTGCTTGTCTTTCCGGGGGTGTGCCCATCTTTGAACTTAAATTGAAATTTTGGCTAAGTCTATAGAATTAGGGTTTGCACTTTTCACGTCAGTTTGGGATCAAATTGAGTTTGGCTATTGAAATCTGAGACTAACATTGTTGTCAGGGGGGCTACAAACAAGTTTCCACTGAATTTTCACCGAGTTCCGACAACTTACTATTTTTAGTAAGTACTTGATTTAGGGCATTTTCTCAGCACAGTTGAAATTCTGACCAGTACACTGCATTCTAAACACCCCGAGCTATCTGCTTGCAAATTTTGAGCTGAAACGAACAACTTGCTATTTTTAGCAGTCCAGGCTTCAAGAGCCATTTCTAGGGTTTGCATGCAGGGTTTTTCAATGCATGTCTAGAGAATATTTTTGGGTTTTTCAAGACCTTCGCAATGATATAACATGCAAGCCGGGATATTGACCTTCAACAATTTTGACTTCGGAGGCTATTTTTAGGGTTTGCATGTAGGATTTCTTAGTGCATGTCAAGATATTCTTTATGGGTTTCTCGAGAGCTCTGCAACGATGTGACATGCGAGCGGAGATGATCACTTTTCAGGAACTTACTATTTTTAGCCAGTGCCTGCATGCAATCCAGTTTGTTGGGTTTTTCTAGGTTTTTTGAGATCTCTCGGGCTGTGTGACATGCAAATTCATCCAACAGCTGATTGGTCACTTTTTTAGACTCTTACTATTTTTAGCAGGAACACTCTTGCAGCCACCTAGCACTTCAGTATCGAGAACAAAATGACATGCAACAAAAACGGGGTCAAACAGAGGTCATTTGAAGCACATGCAACTCAAATTAGGGTTTCTAGCTTCGGGACTCAAGATGAGGGGTAAAACACCAAAATCTCTGAAAACGAATGTATCTCATTGCAATCAGTATCTTTCAAGGAATCCACTGGTAAAATTTGAAGGAAATCTAAGCACTTACTATTTATAGTAAGTTACTTCTGAAACAGGCTATAAATAGCAGGTTAGCACAAGACACCAGTGTGAACAGGCTAGTCAACCCATGAGGATCACGTCAGTCAAATTTCAAGTTAAACGGAGTTGCAAAAGTTCTGAAATCAAGCAGTTACTATAAATAGCAAGTCATCTCCAAAAATAGGCTATGAATAGCAAGTCAGCACAAGTCACCAATGTGAACAGTTCAAACAGGTCACGAGGATCCAGTGGCACAAATTTCAAGTCAATCCAAGTTATAGAAGTATGAAAACCAGGGTCTTTACTAAAAATAGTAAACTAGAGCTAGCAGGCTAAAAAGTTGGCTAAGTATAGCATGCAAGTGAAAACTGAAGCAGGTGCCTTGAAATGCGCCCAAGTTTGCTGGAGAGGATGAGTTGAGAAAACATCTAAGTGATGGAAATTCCTCCTCCACCCTTGATATGCGCCCAAACTTGCTGAAGGTGATGGAAGCATCAAAAAATTTCTAAGGAGAAATTCCTCCTCACCCCCTCAAATGCGCCCTGTCTTGGAGGACCTGATAAAATTTCTAAGTGTTGAAATTCCTCCATGACCCCTCAAATGTGCCCATGTTAGAAGCTGGCTTGGAGAAAGTTACTAAGGCGTTGGAAGTTCCTGCAGATACCCCCAAATGCGCCCTGTCTTGGAGGAGCTAATAAAATTTCTAAGTGTTGAAATTCCTCCATGACCCCTCAAATGCGCCCAACCTTTGAGAGAAGATAAGAAAAAGTTGCTAAGGCATGAAATTCCTCCTCCACCCTTGATATGCGCCCAAACTTGTTGAAGGTGATGGAAGCATCAAAAAATTTCTAAGGAGAAATTCCTCCTCAACCCCTCAAATGCACCCAAGGTGGAGATGGAGTGAGAAAAAGTTTCTAAGTGTAAAAGGATTCCTCCTCACCCAGTGAAATGCGCCCAAGCTAGGAAGGACGTTTGAAAATGTTTCTATGGAATGGAATTTCCTCCTCAACCCATGAAATGCACCCAAGGTGGAGATGGAGTGAGAAAAAGTTTCTAAGTGTAAAAGGATTCCTCCTCACCCAGTGAAATGCGCCCAAGCTAGGAAGGACGTTTGAAAATGTTTCTATGGAATGGAATTTCCTCCTCAACCCATGAAATGCGCCCAAATTGGCTGGAGATGATAGCTTTTGAAAATTGCTAAGGAGAAATTCCTCCTCCCCTAGTCAAATGTGCCCACCACACGAGGCAAGATGGAGAATGTGCTAAGTATGAAAAAATTCCTGTGGACCCTTGAAAATGTGCCCAACTTTGGGGAGTGAGGAGAAAATATTCCTAAGGCATGGTAATTCCTTCACGCCTTGTCAAATGCGCCCAAGGTGAAGTTGGTGGAAGCATCAAAAAAAATTTCTAAGTGTGACAAGTTCCTCCTACACCCCCTAAATGCACCCATGTTGGTGATGGTGGTGAAATTTTTTCTAAGTATAAAAAATGGAAGTGCTACCTAGCAAATGCGCCCTCCTAAGGAAGATGTTTGAAAATATTTTCTAAGCGTATACAAATGGTGGGAGAGAACTCCAAACGCGCCCAACTTGAAGTGGTGATTGGAAAATTTCCTAAGTGTCAAAATGGGGGAGAATTACGCCCAAAGGAGGAAAAGTAAAGAATAAACTTTGGTGAGAAATATTTTTCTAAGGTATAAAATTCAAAAATTAAATGTACCCCTTTGTCTGTAGACACATGAATTTTGCACTTTCTGAGGGGAATTTTCTTCTAGGTATTGGATATTTTCAATAAGGAAATGATTTAGAAATCTTCCACACTTCTCTGGAAATTTTAAAGTGAAAATTTTACTCGGGCACCAGCTTGATGAAATTTCCTAAGGCAAAGAAATGTTTTGAAAATAAAAAAAACGCTTTGACTTGTGAATTGAAGTGGGGTGCCTAGATAATTTTTGATAAAAAATTCTGATGAAAATAATCCTCCCGAGCCAGAGTTGGATAAAATAGCAAAGTGAATGCCTCAGCCAGTGAAATGAATTTCTTAAAGGAGCCATTGAATTTAATATTTTCAGAGGGTGATTTCAAAATGCTAAAGTGAAGTACGCCTATGCCATGGAGATGAATCTTTTTGAAATTCTAGAAGGTCAAATATTCTATGTTTTAGATGCCAAGTGTTGCAACTGCCAAAGGGGGGAAATTCGAATTCCTACAGTGGAGTGGAAACTTAATGACTTGGCCAAAATTAGCTTCCTTCTAGAATTCGACTTGGCTATATGAATTGTGGGCTTTGTTCAGTTTCTTCATCAGCTAGTAAGTTCGACCTTGAGCTCTAGGGTGAAGAAAATTAGAGTGTGAAAAGAAATTGTTGAGTGCAAGCCGAAACTTAGAGGGAAGGAGAAATTCGAAGTTAAGGAATTGCTGAAGTAAGCTAGCTTGGGCCGAATTTCTTCTAAGTGTTGAAGGCTGTGAGCTAGAGAAAATTTCTAAGTGCTGTGAAGAATTTCATTTTCTTCCTCATGGCTGCAAGTGCAAATTTGAAGAAGTTTGAGGTGGTTGAAGTAAGCTAGCTTGGGCCGAATTTCTTTGAAGTGCTGAAGGTCGTGTTGCTGCAAGAAAAGTTCTAAGTGTTGAGAGGAAATTGACTTGGCTGAAATTGTTGAGGATGGCTGAAGCAGATAGAAGAGTGGCTAGCAAGGAGACCAATGCTGAGTCCAGCAAGGCGAATGCATCCAGACAGGATGTGATCAAGAAGCTAAGCAAGTCTTTCCTGTCGGAGTCAAAGTTTTCTTCGAAGCTAGGCAAGTTGAGCGACACAAACCTGGGCTCTTTCAATTTGGAAACTTTCAGAAGCCAAATGATGGGGATTGGAAGCCATCGTCCATCAATCACTTCGCACAACATTGTTAGGAGCGGACTTTATGCAACTGCTGGTTTTCCACCAACAATTCAGTGCCCAAAGTTGATTATGGAATGTGCTAACTACTACAACTCGGAGCGAAGGACTATCACTTCACCAGATGGCAAGTTGTTTGCCAACCTCATGCCAGAGGCCATTGCGGAAGCATTTGGAATTCCCACATATGAGAAGATGATTTATAAGACGAGAGAACGAGCTAAGCGAATGTATGCTTCTACATTTGAAAGATGTGCTAACATGATAAACTCCCGTTGGATGAACAAGCCTAAGCCAACTCGCACGAAGCTGCCAAAGCAGATACTCTCAGATGACTTGAAGCAAGAGTATTGTGACTTAATCATGATGCTCAACAGAGTTGGAGGATGCCCCTAGGCGTTCATCTTTGAACCTTGGATGTTTTACTACATCAACCTTGTGCTGGAAGGCAAAGAGCATATTGACTAGGCAGTGATGATCAGTGATAATTTGCATGAGCAGCTCAGAAGTCTGAGGAGAACAAGGACATTTTACATGAGTTCATATATTATCTACATGCTAGCCCGAATGACAAAATACAGAGGGATATCATACAAGGAGCTGATTGGGTGTGGCTCTCAGTAATTCAAGATTCACGAGGCCTGTCCACAGTTGCACTTGACGAACACGTCTCACTACAAAAGGGTCAATGATGCCTTCACAATGCATATAACGAGGATGCTCTAGCAAAGAACTCATCACAGAATATCAAAAGAAGCTTAGGAGTTAATTGAGAGGTACGGATGTTGGTTTATCCAATTTTCGAAGTTTACTTATATCAGGCTGCAAGGGTTCTCTTCATATCCTTACAGATTGCCCAAATACCCTACGAACAGAATTCTGATGTTGGAAATATCTAGGCAACTCATTGCCTACGACAAGATTCAAAAGAAGAAGAAGAAAGGAGGACTTGACTTCCCTATCATCATGGGGAATTCAGACGAAATTTGTCCAACACTGTAGGCAGCCAAGGAAGCGGAAAATAAATTTCAGATTTTCCACCTCTCTTATCATACTAGCAAACAACATTATGATCCTCACAAGAATATCAGATGGATACTGTCAGAGGAATTCAGACATAAGGCACACATTGAGGACTTTTGGGCAAGTGCGTCGGATGAAGCTGAGATAAGGAGAAGGATGTTTTCCAGGATACCATTGAGCATGATTAGGGAATGTGAGATTGTTCCAGTACCGGACCAGGTTGACGAAGATGTGAATGTCATGCAGGCTGATTATGAGACAATAAGGAGGACACCACTCCCACTTTTGGATTGGTCTGAGCCAGAGATTACAGATTTGGATACACTTTGCATACCAGTCTTGACATTCACAAGAGGATGGGTCAAGAGGCACGTGAACAAGCTCAAGAGCAGGTCAATCCCTCTTATAATTTAATGGGAGATCATAGGCCGCCAACTATCAAGAAGAAGCAGGTTGCTCGAGATCCAGAGCCACGAAGAGAAGAACCAGTCCATCCGGAGCCTCCGAGAGTCGAGGTTGCATCACCTACACCATTGGGGACTCATTCTCCAAGTATATAGGAAGTTTCATTATTTGTTGATCAGAGAATTATGTTGAATAAAGAACAAGAATTACAGGAGGCAAATTAGCCACCGCGAAGGGGGTCTGTTGGCCAGAGTGTCAACGCACCAATGAGAGATAACTAGCAGGAAGAAGAAGAAGAAACACCACGGATACTCGCTTCTAGAGTGAGACCGAGGCAGCTATGGAGGATGACATTGCTACGGGACAGGAGGCCCAAGGTTTAGGAGATACTCAGCGTGTAGAAGTTGATGAGCCTTGTCAGGATGAAGTTAGAGGAGAGGTTCATGAAGAAGAAGCAAGGAATGAACAGCCATTTATTATTTCAGACTTGCAACAAGTGGTACCAGATTGGCTCAGAGACAGGATGAGAAGGGACCCTGTTGAAGAGACCGATCCAGCAGTTGAGATGGAGGAATTTCTGAGTAGGATCAGTGCGCCTCCAATGAAGAAAAGAGCTAGGAAGTTTTCAAAGATTTCAACAGATGAAGATGGCTCTCGCACCCTTCACGTGGTTGTGCCAAGGATTAAACACGATCAAGACGAAGCTATTCCAGAGGACTATATGATCACTACCATGGAGTTGGGTCGCCACTGGAGCACAGATAATTGAAGAATGCGATAACTCCTATCAGGCACTCAAGGACAGGCCACTTCGAACCGAAGGCAAGTATAAGAGATTGAAGGAGCACAAAACATTGATTGGTTATGTACAGCACTTGTCTCGTCCTTGTGGGCAAGAAAATCCTGCAATTGAACTCCCAGTCGAGTTTCCTAGAGAGTCAGTCAACGGCTTGGAGGACTTGAGGAGGATGGCACAAGAGGCGGATAAATGGGTTGCTAATGTTCGCACTGAGACAGAGAAGTTTATGGAGGCTCTTGCTCTTTCCTATCAGCAAGCCTCTGGCATTATGGCACGAATGGATGCAGTTGATCAGGCTTGGGGCGATGCTCATATCTATCAAACCAAGGTTGTCCTTCGTTTAGAGGCTTTGATGCATACTCCTTTGCAGACTTTGGTTGAGGGAGGGATGATTCAGGAGGGTGATAGATATAACTTCACCAACTGGTATTCTTTAGTGGTCACAGGCCAAGGATTCTTTGATGCAGCACAGGTAGATTCGGCCAGAGTCAGAAAGGCCATGGTGAGCATCATTGACGGAGTCCTGAACACACTAGAGGCTATCTTTGCTAGAAGGCTGACTTCTGAGCAGGTGACTGTTGATGGTTTGAAGAGTAAACTGCCGCCTTTCTTTTCAGAGGTGAAGAATTTTGTTCAGGATGAGTTTGAGAACACCTCGACCTTCTCCAGCCTTATTCAAAATACTTAGGATGCCTTGGCCACTTGGAGGAAATCCTGTACTCGACATGGGCAGACAGTTACAGTGTTGGAGTTTTAGCTTGATCACATCCCGCCTCTCTCAGCTTAGGAAGTTGAGGCCGTGCTGACTAGATTCATTGACTTTGCAGCCAAGGAGAAAGAAATGGAAATGCCCTTCTAGATGATGATCTTCTAGAAGATGACGGTGGGCATTAATTGCCTCATGATGCTTTGGGTGTGAATGGGAATCTTTTGGTTCATTTATTACCCCTCTTCTTTATGGCAGTTTCTAGGACTAGGGGTAAGGTGGCACAATTTGGGCCATCCACCTGATTGTAATCTGAGCCATCCATTAGACTTGGCCAGCTATAAAAGGGGCATCCCCCCCTCATTTGTACTCAATTAGATTAAATCAGATCATTAGAATAGAGGCAGAGCAGGGAGATAGCTTAGAGTTAGCATAGTTAATAGATTGATAGTTTGGAGAAGAAGGAAATTTTTTCCTTTGAAAACTTTGTAAGAAATTGTTGTGAACACTCTCTCAATAAAAAAAGTTTTCATTGATGATGATCTCGTCTTTTGTTGTGAGTAGCTAGCGAGGTTTCTTCTCCCTTCTACTTCAAGTAGGATTTTAAAGTAAAGTAGAATAAATTTCATTTCATGTAAGTAGATAGTAGTAATGGAATGTGGTGTTTGACCTAAGCAAGCTTCGCTTATCCATACCACTAGCGGGCTCACTGATGGTGTGTTCGCCTTGTGTGGTCAACTGGAAACGTTGTGGACCTAACTTCAATCACAATTTGAATGATGGTATGCGTCGTTGTGATGATATCTTCATGTCAAATTGTGGTTTGAATATCTTTAGTCACCTCCCTTGAAGATTGCATCGACTCCGTGGAAGCTGTCCGATACGAGGCAAAGCGAAGTCTGGTTGAAGTTTGTTGAAGTTGAGCTCTGTATCCCGCACTTAGGACAGAATTTAGACTTTCTAAACCTTGCACTTATTTACATTCAGCACTTTCCTGGTTAGTATAGGAAACTCATACCTCATCGCTAAATCATTCAAACCACAAAAATCCCCTTTCCCTTTAAACCTCTGTTTGTTGTTGGCTGTCGAACAATTGCATTAAGTCCCCTTGTGATACCAGCAAAATCACAACGAACCAACTAAGGCTATCCATTGCATAGAAGGAACCTTGCAGTGGAAAGCATGAACTCTCTCACAATCTTAGCATGATGAATACTTTGATCAAGAGAGAATAGAGTAGCCGTTGGTAACTTTATTCTGCTGTTTGGTGTAGTCACAAAACACATATCAACACTACCAAAAGGTCATACATTGCCTTTCCACTTATGGGAAGCAATTGGCTATCATTGTGTAAGTGGTAGAAGTCCATTTACAAGGTGGAAGCATGTGTGTATGCAAGTCTTAAGTATGGTGAGAGTAAGTTGCAAGTGCAATAGAAGCACTAACACCATTGTGTGAGCTGATTGTAGCCATATTGGCACTATAATCATCTATAATCAACCATGTGATGCTAGAATGGAAGGTAAATTGCTCACTAGAGCTGGGTTTTTTCACCCTAAGTTGGATTTTCTCTAGGGAAAACTACGTGTGATCAATTTGTGTATGTTTCCATTGTTATTTTCTGCATATGTGTGTGAAGAGCTCTCTATTTCCTTGACTTGCATCATTGTGTGTGTGACAATCATTGTTAAGTCGTGTCAATTTTTTAATTTGTATCTTTCAAGACAACACAAAACAAAACAGTATGTACATTAGAACCATTCATCAATTTGTAATGGGAAGCTCCCTAAGACCTAACCAAACCAAGAATGCATGATGTAAAAGATTTCAATGGGGTTTTGCATTAAATATAAATATATAAATGACTATGTTTTTTCCCTAGATGCAACATTAGATTGTTAACAATCAAAAATTGCAATAAGATCTTCAAATTATGTACGATAAACATGAACAAACACAACCGCCTATTGGTTAAAGCAAAGACCAGTATTTGTCTATAAACAAATATTTAACTTAATAACATCAATTGATGTTGACTATTGGTTAAATTCAAGACCAATATTCTACATCAACAAAAAAATGATTACTCACATGGTTCCAGAAGGTAAATTGCTAAAGTAATATGCAATGTTATTAGTTTAATGAACAATGAACAACAATGCAAAGCTTAACATGGTTACTCTGTTCAGTTTAAATGATGAGATTATAAAAAAGTTTAACAATTACCGTATAACAACAATAGTTGAATAGCTTTTGTAGCATAAGTTTTACATTCACCATCCTTTTCTATATGCAAATATAAAGACTTGACTTCAAAATTTGAATGACAATATCTACAGCATAAGTCTAGCATCAACCATCAATTCATTAAAATGTGGTTTAGATGTATAGCCTTGCAGAGGTAGCCTTTAGGGATCAAATAATAAAATATTAGCTTTAAAGAAAACCCTAATCTTATTTATTGCAAAGAGGAAACAAACTCTTCAAAATGGCCTGAAATAGGATTCCTTGTGCATTAAATCTGCTGTATTACTAAAAATGGTTGCTTATGACAAGGAATGGTCTGTGACTCACTGCTTTATTGTTTACAAAAAACCCTTAAACTTGGTGCTGAATCTGATCCTGGTCGATTTGCTTTGAATGGCAGACTTTTTGGATGGCTACACAATGTGAAAACTATGAGCTATTTTTATGTTTTTAAACTGCTGTTGATCAGGTGCAATTTCCTTCTATGTTCACCACGTAAACTACCCCTTTTCTAATGGTTATGCCAGCTGAAAATCGCAACCATTTTTTATGTTTTTAACTTGCTTTGCTGGTCATGTTTTTACATTCATCTGCCACTTAACTGAGAAGTGATTTTGACTAGCTCTGCCTTGGAAAAAGCACAAATTTCACTTATATATATTCTTGCTTAAAATATGGCACAATTTCACTTTGTGTTTGCCATTCTGATTCATGATTTTGGACTGGTTGTCTCTTAGAAAGTGCAAAGTTCATGTATTTACCTTATGATTTTGCCATGTCACGATTTACTAAAGCCCTGCCTCTCTTTGTGCAATTTCCTGAATGCGGAACCACTTGTTGATCACATTTCTGCACTGGCAAACCCATCGAAAAAATGAAACATAATTTCACTCAATGCTCTTTAAGTGATGGCAGGGTTTCTTGATATGTTTGCCATCTTTGGGGTGATTTCAAGCTGTCATTGCCACTCAAAAACAGCACATCAACTTGCTTACTTATTCTCCTTGTCTAGGATTGGTTTATTAATGATACCACCACATTAAGCACTGATTTAGACTGGCTTTGCCTCATCCAAATTACGCCACATTCAGATCTGTTTTTTTGTTATATATATTCTTGCTTAAAACATGGCATGATTTCACTTCATGTTTGCCACTCTGATTCATGGTTTTGGACTGGTTGTCACTTAGAAAGTGCAAAGTTCATGTATTTACCTTATGACTTTGCCATGTCACAGTTTACTAACAGCCCTGCCCCTCTTTGTGCTATTTCCTGAATGCAGAACCACTCGCTGATCACATTTCTGCACTGAAAAAGTGCGACATAATTTCACTGAATGCTTTTTAAGTGATGGCAAGGTATTGTGATTTGTTTGCCATCATTGGTGTGATTTCAAGCTGTCATTGCTGCTCATAAACAGCACGTCAACTTGCTGACTTATTCTCCTTGTCTAGGCATGGTTTACTAATGCACTGCCACATTAAGCACTGATTTAGACTGGCTTTGCCTCCTCCAAATAGTGCAACATTCAAATCTGTTTTTTCCCCATTTAGACTGAGTGCTGATGAGCAAGGTCCCTGCCCCATTTAGCATGGTTTCATTCTGGTTCTGCCACTTAAAAGCGGTGACTTTCACTTATTGCTTTTAGATCTTTCCTTTCTATCACACTTTTCCTTGAACTTGGCCACTCAAATCGTTCATTTGGACTGGTTTTGCCACCTGAATGGTGAGACAAATTAGCTTTAGAAGTACATATTCACCCTATCACTATTTTCACCTGAAGAAGTCAATGAACTGTTTTCCTCATACAGTATACCTCACAAATGTTTGTTTGCATGGAGTGCTCATGAGAATTTATAAAATATTCCATCCAGTTGTTCTTGCCTTCCAGCATTTGTTGATGTATCATCTTCTATTTCACCATAGAGCCTTCAACCATCGAAAGCTTGGCTGATCATAGCTTGTCATTCCTTATACATGAATTATCCCATAAACATTGTTAGTAGACAAACTAGGTTGTCACTTGAAAAGTTCACAGATTGACAAGAACAATCACCTGACTAACACTGACTAGCATGACAAGAGGGATAGCTAATCAAGGATATTGACTAAAAATCTGACATGAAGTGCAAAGTTCCGTAGGTGTACCAATTTTGGTACTAACAAGTGGTTTAAGAATGCTTGTCGAGGTGTTCTGAAGAGTTCTTTTTATTGAAATCCATTTACTCATAGCAAAGAGAGGTATAACCTCCCTACTTATGGATTAGAAACAATATTGATTGCACCATGCATATTCTGCCTAGTTGCATATAGCTTGCTAATTGACTTGCTAACCATGGAGAAAGTATGGATCTTATAGAAGAACAATAACATATGCAATTGCAAATTTTATATGGTCATTTCTATTACATGTAGGATTTGTATGTGCCAGAAGTCATAAGGGGTTTGACATGTGTAGTGTAAACTCCAACTAGTGGTGGAGTGATAAGCCCTTCTCTCTATGGGCATGAAAACTTGTGGTTTTCTTTTGGCATGACTTTATTATTTGTGCATGCGGGTAGAGAAGAGGGGCTCAATAGCACCAAGGTGAACCTCATACAGCCATTTAAGTTATAACATGGGGGTAAAGCCATATATCAGTAACTACCAAAGTTCAAGTTATGAAGTGACTACAAACTTAAACAATTCAACTATCATCTAAGAATCAATGATTCTATGAAAGTTCTGTGCTGATCAAAATTATTTCCTTGTTAGGGTGGTTTAGAGGCATGCCAGAAGCTGGGTGCATACCTCTAGATCCTTATTTAGGGAAGCTTGTGCACACTAAGATTATGTATAACAGTCTCTTTGCTATGCTGTGGTTTCAGATTAAGAGGAACAATCCCGTAACAAGTGAGGATTTAGCTAATGAACCTACAACTATACTTCAAGACCTAGGACTTGGCTTAGAATGTATTTAGCACAATACCTTCAACTGTTCTTGCCTCCAAAGACCAGATGAATAGTTGGGTGTTGCTATATGTTTTTTCCTATTCTACATCAATGTTGGTTGGTCTCATAATATTTATGTACTTTTGCACCATTTGAATTAATTTCAAGTTTTTTCCTCAAGCTGCCCCTTGCTTTGGACGCTCCTGTTGGCTGCTATTCCTGGCTATGTCCTTAAGCCATACTGACTTGATTTGTCCATTTTCAGATTTCAATAAGATTTAATTGTCATTTTTAACCGTGTGAGGAAGGAAGCATAGGTAAATTGTCAGTCCAACGTGAAATCGAAGCATTCAAAACTCCCCACCAATTTCAAATCTTGCCAATTCCACGAGTGGTGCCTACCTCCTCTTAAAGGGGTAGTTTGAAGCACACTCCAAACTTGTGGTAGTAGGTAGAATAAGTTACAATTCTAAAAATGTTTCTTACTGTACAATAAATGTTTGACCTGACAAGTGTATCCAACCTGAAATGGAAGCATTCAAAACTCCCCACTTTCAAATCTTGCTGATTCCACAAGAGTGGTGCCTGCTTCCTCTTAAAAGGGGTAGTTTGAAGCACACTCCAAACTTGTGGTAGTAGTAGAATAAGTTACAATTCTAAAAAAATCTTACTGTACAATAAATGTTTGACTTGACAAGTGTAACTCTACAGTTTTTATATGAATAAATCATATATCTCTCAGGTAAAAAATACTGGCGGTTTTTTAGGGAAGAGATTTACAATGTATTCTATTTAATAAAATAACATCAAGCAAATTAACTAACCTCCAAGTTATTAGTGCTATAAAAAATGAGCTCCCAACTTAATGCAGGAGTTATTTTATACCGCTTGCTTCCAATTGTTGCAGGAATATATATTAGTAATACCACCGTGTGGGCTAGCCCTTTCCAAATACATTTCCCTTTCTTTAATTTGAACTGCCATCATATGAAAGTGGAACTAATTACACAGTCGGGTCCTCCAGAGGACAACCGCAAAATTAACGTAAAAAAGCTCAACATTCCTGGATACCCAGATTAAATTGGGTTCTCTACTAACCAACTTAATCTTCTGGCAATTTCAGTTACTTTCAGATTTATGCACCAAAAATCTCATAAAGCATAACTGACCAACATTAACAAAGATTTTGGAAACGGGTATCAAAATTTCCTACCTGCACGGAGAGCTGGAGTGTCCTTGTTGGTAGCCTTGAATTGTACGAAGCCTGCATTGGAAGGTGCAGGGGGAAGGTAGGAGCCCACCTGAATGTCCTTGGCCTCAGCTTCCTGAGACTGTAACCCGTACAACAATGCCCACATAGCTCCAGCACTTTCCAGGCACACCTGCCTTCTGCTTCTGGTTGCTTCACACTGCACTCGACGAATTGCCACCCTCTTATTTTTCTTGCTTAATGAATTATTGAACTTTCCAAGATTGCAAGGGGCAAAAATTAAGCACGCAATTGGTTTGTATTTACATAGAGCAGAAACACCGAGTGTTCTTGCTG
Source organism: Sequoia sempervirens (assembly GCA_007258455.2). Lineage (NCBI taxonomy): Eukaryota > Viridiplantae > Streptophyta > Pinopsida > Cupressales > Cupressaceae > Sequoia > Sequoia sempervirens. The sequence goes on from VDFB02047230.1 coordinate 626,377,048, forward strand.
TTTCCATGCTCTCATTATCTGATTTCCCAACATTAACTGCAATGCAACGATATCCATTCATAAGTAGTCAAAATATTGTATTATGTCGCGAAATCGCGTATATTAGTAACAAATTTGTATGATTGAAATAAAAAACAAGGTCCCGTTAGTATAATCCATTCAGGTTTAGGGGAAAGGGGCCACTAGTCATGGGAGAGGGGCAAGCGGGCAAATTTTGTGAATATGTAGTGATTATTTTGAATATTGTAGGATCTTCATTATCTTTGAAATGTGGATTGGCCTTTTTATCTATCTATAATTATGTTTGGAGGTGTGACTCATCATGCAACTTGCCACATCAACACATCTACACAAAAGTGTCCAAATTTTGACTTTTTAGAGATTCGACCGAAACTTAATCATGGTACCCCTAGTAGTTGAACAAGAAAATATCATTTGTTGTTTGTGGAATATCATATTTTTATTTAAAATAAAATTTATATGCAATTTAAATGGACCAAATACTTATTGGTAGCCATAAATCTTTGTTATCTCCGACTTTTATATTCAACACAAATGGCCCAATAGTTGAACACAAAAAACTATTTGTTGTTATAAAAACAACACTTAATTATTTAAAATATAACTTATATCAAACAAAAATGGACCAATAGTTGAACGCTAAAACTTTTTGAAAATCCTTCACATTTAATGATAAAATACATGGTATTTATTGTGCTCACCTTTTATATTTGTGGTAGGACAAACTATTAATATGAAATACTTCAATGCTTGTGCATTGCTACCCCAATAGTTGTGCACATAATAACAATATGTTTTCACTATGATAACAATACTTGTTTAAATGAGTGTCTTATTTTAGTAAATGAGCATTTAATTTTATAAATGACACACTTATAGTGGATAGTTATGATATTTTATTTGAGACAAAAAAAATATTTATTTCACTTGTTTATGAATGTATTTATGTTTTTTTCCTCAAGGATTATAAGTTCTAAGTGAACAACTATTGATCCCATAATGTCACATATTTAGTAATATTTTGATTAATTAATGATAGCTAGTAATTGATAATTTGGATAGATGTCCTTGTTATTTTAGGAAAGTAAATAAAGAAGATAGGGTTATTTAATTTATGATTGAAAAGTATTGAGTCACTAATGAAGTTTTTGATAATAGATAGGAATTTGGATAGAATCATTATGTCAAACGATTGTTTTAGATTTATGGAGACAAATGGGGACAAGTTTGTAATAGCAAATTAATTCTCTAATTTTGCATTCATCTCTATGAATAATGAAATTTTGCTCTTCTACTTGTTTGTTGTACCTATGCTCTACACCTTTTATATTTGCAAGGTTGGTGGTATTTAAGAACACCTAGATGGGGATGTAGTTTTATCATAAGGAGACAAGTTCTCCTAAGCCAACCTCAAGAAATGTGTACAAAGATTTGAAGCAAACAAGGAAACTAAAATGGTATATACAAATTATTTACTCTTATTAAAGCACTAAATTGAAATATGTTGCTAGTAAATTGCTCTATCAATGCTCTAGAATGAGAGAGAAAATGCGAGTTTCAAATTAATTAGAATAAATGCATTGAATATTTTAAAATATTAACACATAGCATAAAATCTTGTAAAACATATTTTTAGTTGACTAAGGGTGGTAAAATAAAGGGGGCTAGTTGACTAAATTTAAATTTTAAATTTTGAAAAGGATGAGGTCAAATTTACCACCACCACAAAGTTGAACCTTACTCATTGTAATCCAATCTTTGTAAAGTCCTTGGCATTTTAAAATATTTCATTTAAATAATCTTTTTGGTCCTAAGTCTTTTAATCATTAAAAGAGAGAGTAGGTCTTTTATCTTAAAAGTCTTGTTATAGGTTTTTATTTAAAAACCATTATTCCTCAAACATCATGTTTCCATGCCAAAAGGCAGAAGAGGGAAAGTTTTCACACCAAACCAAAAGAAGCGTGAAGTTGCATGAAAAATAAAAGAAAAGACTCTTTGTTTTGGACACCAAGAATAGAGAAGGGAAAATCTGCAAAAAACTTCATGTGGAGGAGGAGTTAGGTTTTCTTTTTTTGATGGAATTGAAGTTTGAAGGGCTTGCACAGAGATTTGAAGAGGTTTTGGATTATCTCGCCATGAAGATAAGGAGTTGAAGGTGATGCAGTTGATCATGAGTCTTTTCAATCACACCCAGCCATACAAAGTTGAAGATATAGGGCTCATTTGACAAATGCACTAAATAAACCTTTATTTATTCCATTTAAACTTTATTTTAGTACTCTTGAATGCATACATAGTAGGTTATTATGGATATCTTTTGTTAGTTTCATGAGAAAAAACAAGAAATAAAAATTATAGATGAAAGGTAAAATGTGTCAAAACCCTACATAAAATTTGTTGTATGTGAAGAAAAATGTGGCTCCCTCAAGGGTTGAGCTCCACATACATACCTCTTGTAGCTCATCTAGGGTATAGGACTACATTTTCATGAAAGAACCTCATCTATCAAAAGATAGTATTCTTGAACAGTCATGTTAATATTTGAAGGTCATAATTTGGCATAGTTGAGATCCAGGTTAGGGTTTTAAATTGACATGTAAAAGATGGGCAATGAATGAAGACCTTTGATCATTGAGATAAAGGAGGACAATGAATGAAGACCTTTGATCATTGAGATAATGGATAGTTTACTATGACTGTGAACCTCATGATAAGACAATCACTAGAATGTATGAAATTCAACTCGGTGAAGGAGCGGAGTTTTCCATGAAACACAATCATGATTTCAGTTTTCAAAGGTAGCAAGGAAAGTGAAAAGTTTGTGTCATGTCATGGCAATCTTTAATGACAGTGACAAGGGATTAGGAGGATTATCAAAGAGAACTCTGAGGCTTGTTGTGTATATTAGAGTCTATAATTATTTCATTCCAGGAAGGTTTGGCTCATTAATATTAGCAAGAGACACCTTTTTGTTTCAAGATAAAACAAGGATCATGAGCCTATAGCAATGATTCATCATTTTTTGCAAAAGTTTAAATACCAATCACCAAAGGTTTCCATCATCAAGGAAGAACAAATATGTTGAAAAGATAGGCGGAAATGAAATGAAAGAAGGGCATTTGAGGGGTAGTCAAGTTGCAGGAAGGACAATCACTTAGTAAAGGGATTGTCACATGACATAGGGCAACACTATGAACTCAAAGAAGAAAAGGGTAGAATATTGATAGTCAAGTCACCAAGAAATGAAGTCTCTTCAAGACAAAATAAAAATCACCAAGGATAGTCACCTCATTTCAAGTATATGACAGTCCTTAAGAAGATAACATGGATAGTCCTTTTGCAAGGGGACAACAAAGTCATTATAAGTGTCAAGATACAAAAAGGAGCTCCTAGTAATCATGCCAGTCCTTGAGTGTGAGGTAATGATAAAAGGGGACAACCTCCATATATTGTTTCATTATGAAAAGGGTAGATTTGAGGCCATATGGATTAGTGTTAGTCAAGTATTAACAAATTCTTGATCGTAAAGGATGGCAGAGGATTCAATAAAGGACAGTAATATAATGACCTTAAGAGATCATGCAAATAGTCCTCACCAATATCTCAAGGAAATGAGAGGGAAAAGTTTGTAAAGGAAGGGTAGTCCTAAGTAAATGTCTAATCCATGAAAGAAACTCATTGTATAAATGGAAAAGGGCAGATTTTTAAAGATACACAATCATAAATGCACAAAAAGATAGTTATATAGTGCCTCATGATAGTGTAATTAATGAATGTGAGTTTATGACTATGGTTTGTGCTCAATAAGTCCCTTTTATTGTGATAAAGTCTCTTGACTGTGATAGACCCTTAGGGGTGTACTTTAGCATCCTTGACTGAAATAAATATCATGTGACTTAGAACTGTGATAGAGTTAATGTTGTGCTTAATGAAGACTCTAGGACAAGGTTTTAAGAGACTTTTGACTATGAAAAGGTAGTGTCCCTAATTGAGATCTATGATAGTCATAAATGACTATGAAGCCTCCTTGGTAGTGGTAGTGCTCTAAGAGGAAAGATGGATAGTCTTAAATGTGAGAGGACAATCTTAAATATGAAGAGGACAGTGATATACCTATAGAGGATATCCCATAGGACATGTGGACAGTGATATGCATGACAATTGTTAATAGATGATTGTGAAATGGAGGGAAAACCCATGAGATGAAGGCAGTTATTGTGACCCCAAAGCCTCCCCTCTATAAGAGATCAATAATCATACTTCAAGTTAGGAGAGGTGGATATTCTACAAATTTGAAGAGAATGTTAAAAAATGGGCAACATTCAAACCTTGACAGGGTTCATGGAGCAATCCACATGAAGGACAGAGTTTTAAAAGTGGACAGTCATAATAGGGTTAGAGTGACAGTCAAGCCATGATATAAATGAATGATAGAGTTTTAAAATTGGATAGTCATAATAAGAATAGAGTTACAGTCAATATCAATACTCAAAAATTCATGCAAAATTCAAAATGAGGCAGCCTTCTACGATGTTAGTCTTTAAGGAAGGGCATGGGGTAGTAGCAAGAGGAGGCATTATGAAGTTTCAAAAGATTGTTAAGAGATAATAAAAGCATATAATTATTGAATCTCAAGATCAACATGATAGTCATGCTTAAGAGAGCAACTATCACAATCACTATGCAATGATAAGATAGGATGAACAATCTTCAAACCCTCAAAGACCAAGCCATTGTGGATGCTCCTTTTCACAAGCTTTCTAGTGAACAGTCCATGAAGAACATATCAAGTAAAACTAATCTCATATTAAGGGCAACAATTCAATTGATGATCTTTGTGAGTTATGCGTAGAGTCTTTTCTATGGAAGACCATCAACATTTTAAGACACAAAGATCTCAAAAGAAAGGGGCAGTTAGACGGGTTTAAAGATAGTCATGATAATGATAGAGATACTATAAAGTAGACATGAGGGAATTGAATATGGAACAAAGAAAAGATAGTGGAACGACACATTCAAAGAAGACAATCATCGTGGTATGAAGAAGGGGGAGTATTTTCAATAACTTTGTTAACAAGATGATTGTGTTAAAGACCTTAGGATAGTGATTAAGGATTGAGAATATTTATGAAAATCAATCAATGTAAGGACTGCGCAACTTATGATAGTCATGACATCAATGGACATTGAGAGTGCAAACACTAATGTAGATCAAGCAAGGACAACCATAGTTGAGGAGGGGGAAGTGAAACCAAGATTTCAGACTCTAGACATGAAAAAGGATAGCTATAAGTCAAATGAACAATAGTTGTGTTATTAAATGAAGTTGTGAAAACATGCATCATTTAATACGCAAAGGATAGAGTTTTAATATATCATGCATCAGTTGATAGATTTTAACATCACCCTATGCCACCTTGAAGACCTACTTATCTGCAAGCAAGCAATCAAACTCCAAATTTCACATCATCAGCTATGAGCTTTCACGAGTTGAGTGGTCTAAAAGCTTATTTTAGAGGTGTTTTCAGTCAATTTAGGCCTAGTTAAGACGCCTACATGGGTGTAGCTGGAGTTGAGTGGTCTAAAAGCTTATTTTACAGGTGTTTTCAGTCAGTTTAGGCCTAGTTAAGATGCCTACATGGGTGTAGCTGGAGTTGAGTGGAGTTTGAGGCCTAAAGCATGCAATTTGAGGTAGTTTGGGGTCCTAAAATAGAGGATTTTTTGCCTTGCACGCCCAACAACCTATAGTTTCATGCAAATTTATTGAAGACATCAATTAAAGTTTAGTTGGGGGCACACTTCAAGGAGAGGAGGTCAAAGTTAAAGTGAACTCACTCATCACCAAACTTTGCATGATTTGCTACTAGTTTAGAGGGAGTTCCTCATCCATGCATACTCAACCTCTTCCATGAGGTTCAACTTCAATCAAGCAAGAGAGGCCTTCCATAAAGCCAATAATTCAACTCTTTTAAGAGTTGGTGCTTTCTATTCTTCTTTTTTCCTTACGCAAAAGAAAAGAGATTATAACTCATCTTTGAGAGAGATTTTCAGTTTAGAGCATCATTTTATGTATTCTCAAGGATATTTTTCAGATTTGTATAAACAAAATTCCTACTTTTTCAATAAAAAGCAACACATTTGCCTTCTCAAATATTCTTCTGTTGAATGTCTTTATATATGATTTGATCTGATTTTTGTGATTATTAATCCAAAATCCTTAAATTATGCCTCATTGCAAAAAATTTTATACTAGAATAAGTAAAACTTATACAGGTCATAGGTTTTATTATTTCTTTCAGTAGTTGTAGTTGTGAAAACACATAGTTTTCCTTCAAGAACCCAAAAAACAACTTTCTTATGAAACATTATTGTGTGAGCTTGTGGAAAATGAGTTGTGCATGGGAAGAGCTATTTTTTTAGAGAAGTTGTGAGTTGAAACAATAGGTATAAGTCTCAAATTTTTGGTGCATCACCTCCTAGGATCAAGTAATATTTTCAATTTTAGTTCTTCTATCTCTTTTCCTCGTCAAGGTAGTAGTTATAGGAGGTTCACCAAGGGAACTATCCCTCTCTGGAGGTTCATCTTCACCATAAGAAACCCATAGCTTGAAGATGATCCCATGTTTCACAAGATAGCTAAGTTTTACACTTAGATAGGGTGCAATCCTCATGACAACACTCATATATAGACATTTCGTTAAAATAGGCATAGAACTAAATGGGAAATGGCACACGTATGCAAATTTCACCATTACTTATCTTAGTGATGACATATATTGTATAGGGGAATCAATCATCCCTACATAAATATCTAGACTAACTAAATAAGGGAACTAAATAAAGAATCAACTTAGATTTAAGAGTTGGGACTAGGATAATAAAGGTAGAATTAAATTTATGGAATTAAGATAAATTGAATGTGATAGTTAGATTTTAAATAGATGGAAATGTATATTTTGACAATTGACCAATATGCTAAAAAGATTAGGGCCTTGTCTCAATGTGCCTCAAAATATGTAAATCGGTGATGCTTTGTCCTAGTTCAAAATTGTGCCATGTGGAACTAACATCTATGAGTGTAGAAATGATTTAGCATGTGAAATTAAACCTAGACGGGATGAAAGTGAACTTGTAAGAAATTGGCGGCCATAGAAGGTGCACCTCAACTCATTGTACTTATTTTATAATAGGATAGTGTCAAAACACCATTTGGGAACTTGATCTAGGCAAGGATTGATTTCCTTTTGGAAATACTATAGGAAAAGTAATTTAATGACTTAAAATAATGATTGAAGATGACAAGCAAACATGAAGGGATGCTTAAGATGATTTATGTTGATGTATGCTTTGAGAATGCTACTATAGATGTATCAAAAATGTTCTATGATAATGTTTTTTCTATAATTCCTTATTATTATCTAATGATTTCAAAATGAGTAGAGAGTGTCCTAAAATGCACCAAAATAGCACATAAATCCACACAAACATGCACTAGTTTATCTCACATGGATAGTTAAAAGGTTGACAAGGACTAAATTTAAATTTTGAATCATTTTAAAAGTTTAAGGTTCAAATTTGTGTGCATGAAAATGACTTGGCCTATTCTATGCCATGGATCCAAACTAGGGTGGAAATGGGATATCTAGGGATTGAAACTAGTTCTTGGGGATGGTTAGTGATGGAAGCAAGTTAAGATATAGTCATAAGTTAAATTTATTGTAAGAATATTCCACTTGTAGACTTGTTATTACATGAATGACATTCTTAGGAAGTTGGCCCAAAATATAAGGGAAAAGTGCATATGTATGCATTTTTCATACCTGTATACTTTTTCCTTTTATTTGTCCCCACTTCAACTAGAGTGTCATGTATGTAATAACAAACCTATAAGCAGAATATTCTTAAATTAATTTTAGCTCATGATTTTATGCTAGTATGCCCCCATCAATACTCATCACCACCTAGAATATATCCATAGTTGAAAAATTAACCTAGGTCATTTTTATGGTGATGTATTCAAATCTAAATCTTAAATTCAAAGTTAAAAATTTATCAGTCTTTTTCACTAGTTTTTGTTAATCAACTTAGTGTATATTTGTGTGAATTTTTTGTGTAATGTTATATTTTAGGACATTCATTATTCATTTTTAAATCACGTATGGGATTATCAAAGATCATTCACATGATAGCATCATAGCAATACCATAGAGCATACTAATTGTATCATCATCCTAAGCATACTACATGCTTGCACCTTCTCTTCAATAATTATCCAGTCATTAAATTGGTCCACATAGAGGCTTTGACTAGAAGAGGATCAATCCTTTCTTAGAAAATTCCCAAACAACATTTATAAACACTACCCCTCTACAAACACAAGTACAATGAGCCAAGACACATATGCAATAGTCATTAGTTTCTTGTTAGTTCAATTATGTTTTAGGTTCACTCCATTGTGCTAGATCATTTTTGTACTTGTGGAGATTAATTACAAAAATGTAGATCTAAACTAGAACAAAGCATAATTAATTTACAAAATCTAAAGCATTCATTTGGACAAGGCCATATTTTTCAACACAATCGTGAATCAATTTGTAACATCTCCAAAAAAGTGTTCCTCCATCTAGAATACAATTAAGTATTACAATTTAATTTATTTTAATTATCCATTTATTTTCCAATCCTAGCTCTAAGTCATAGGACTATTATTGTTTAACTAGTTTTCCTAGGTAAATTGTAGTAAAGTGTTTGTTTTCTTTATATATAATAGTGAATCCAACATCCTTACACTACCTAGGGTTTTTCCCTTAGGTTTTATCCTTCTTTTATTTATGATTTTCAAACCCTTTTTAATGACATATTTTATTTTAAAATCTCGTTATGGTTTGGATAGCCTTTGTTTATGTTTCATTGCTATAGATTTTTGTAGGATTTATGTGTGGGACTTGGGTGATTTCCACCTATAGAGAGTACTTGTAGGAAGAGTGTGTCTATATGATATAATGCCATGAAATATAGTGATTTTTAAGCTCCATGGTATGACATACATGTTGGTTTACATGTGTGATGTTTTAATAAATTGTAGTACATGTTTTATATGTGGTGGTGATTTGATAGCAACCATGTAATAAAAAAAATTACACACAGAGGAAATGTGCTACAAATACTTGATAATACTCTATAATAATAAGCTTCTTCAAGAGGGAAAGCGTCCAAAAGTAGAAGAAAACAAATTAAAATATGGTCTAATAATAAACTAACCAGTAGTTCCTATATGTATCCTACTTATGCCTTGGATGTCACTTGGGTTGACTTAGATACCTAAATATGACACCTAGGATAACCTAAATAAATATAATAACGATCATATAACTTAATTAAGAGTTAAGGTAGCCACAAGTTGACTACTAATAACCCTATGCACACTGTAGGATTAAGGGAATAGCATGCATCCCCTCTTTAGAGAAGAATTATCCTTAATGTTATCAATTATGGATGTTTTAGCATGAAATCTTTATCTTCCCATGTGACATCTTCAATTAACAAATTCTTTCATTGAATTAGATACCCAATAATTCTTTTAGTCCTCAACTTCCTTATGTGTTGCTAGAGAATTAATTATGGGTCCAAGATGATTCTTCCTTCTTCATCTAGCTTTGGTAATACCATTTGTGTAGGGATCTATCAACCAATCGCCTTCTCTAAATAGGAAATATAAAAAAGCTAGGTGTTTCTTTGTTGTTGGATGTAACTCAAGCTTATAAGCTATACCACATGTCTTCTATAAAATTTGGTACATACTAATATTTTGGTGACAAATTGTTATTCTTTATTTGTTGGTTCAAGGATAATTTCTTATAAGGTTGAAATCTCAATGAAACTCAATAACCTACTTCAAAACTCCTTTCATCACAATTTTGGTTAGCATATTATTTAATTTTATTTTGTGTCATGGTCAAATTTTCCTTAAGTCCTAAAACTACTTGTGGTTGATTATTCATGTCCAGTCTTCCATAGCTTGAAGTCTTGGTGTCACCCTTAATAATGATGTGATAGATGGGGGGTGGTATTTATATAATTCCATAAATGGGGAGATTTTGAAGAAGTATGAAATGAAGTGTTATACCACCATTCTACTAGTGGTAGCCAATCTACCCATTCAAAATACTTATTTAAAGTTTCAAGAAATTATTAATGACCTTAATTTCCCATCTAACTAATGATGGAATTAAGAACTATAAGTCAATTAAGTACTCAAATAAGAGAATAAACTAGTCAAAAAGTTACTAGTAAAGATAGGATCATGATTATTGACAATAACCCTAGGTAACCATGAGGTTTGGTATATTCTCGACAAATACTTTTTCCACTGTACTTGCTATAAAAGGGTGAGATAATAAAATAAAATGAGAATATTTGATGAGGTCATGCACCACTACCATGATAATTTTTTACCTTTATATCTTGGAAGGCTTGCGATGAAATCAATACCCCTCTTCCCATCACTAGCTGGGAATAAATAAAGGATGCAAAAGACAAGTTTCTTTACTATCTCCTCTTTATTTCTTTGGCATACCAAAAATTCTATCACAAATTTGTGAAATTTTAATTGCTTCACAAAATAAATCCTACTTGATTACATGATATGTCTTCAAAAATCCTAAATGAACCCCAATTGGAAAGCCATGAAGTTCGTAATGCCTTCCCATTTGTAACCTTGAGATGTCTTGGTCTTGGAAATATTTTCTAGCTATGTATCGAGGGATGCGTAGATCATGCTTGTGCTTATTTCTTTGGGTGTTTTTTGATGTTTCAACTTCATCATTTTTATTATTAGCCTTGATTGTGGCTTTTTTCTTTCTTTGTATAGTGTGTGTGGACCACTTGCATGTTTCAAGATGATGTTCCTCAACATGTTGGTTGTTAGTGTTTTGTATGCATTGAGATGTGTGTATTGAAGTATGCCTAGTTCCTTGTGAGGACTTGATGTATTTAATTTCTACTATATTCTTTGAGATACATTTGTTATTTTTTATCATTATGATTTGGTCATGGATATGCGTATTATTATTCATGTTGCTAATAAATGTATCATGATTGTATGACATGTGGGTGCATTGATTTATTTTCATATGATATTATAACCAGTTGGATGATTATGCTATGCTTCAACTATTATATATTGAGCACGTATGCTTGACATGTGCATTGAATGGATATAGGTGCAGGGTTATTTCACCACTTGATTATGCAGGCCTAAGCTATTCCCCAATAATGGTTATTTCAAAGATGTTACACTAGGCCTTCCTCTTGTTATTACTTGACCATATCAAATCAAGTACAAGGTGTGACATGTTTGACCCAAAGTCAACTTGGATTTGAATAGGAGGTGATTCCAAAGTTTGATATTATTGCAAGTTATTAGTAATTGCATGATTTAAATTAATTGTCTAATTTCCTTGTTTTTTTGTAAATGGATTTTTAGGAATTACATGATTTTATATTATATAGTGAAATATTTTTTGTTTTGGGAAAAGGGGAAATTGAAGTTAAGTTACTTATGTTTAGAATATTCCTTTAGGTTGGGAATGCATATGCTTGATTTAATAAATTTGTTAAATATAACATAGACGAGTTAATGTGGAATGTTTTATTTTTCTCAATTGTATTTTGGAAAAAAGAATGAGAAAATATGAATAAAGATGTAGTGGAGGAAAAATGACACCCCTCTACTTCCTCAAAGAGAGAGTGTTCCTCTACTATCTCAAGGGAAAAGCTTAGATGACAAAGGTGGAAGGACACAAAGTATTGACTATAATTTATGTTTTATGATAGATTTTAGGACAAAGGTTTTAGAGACTAAAAGAGCAGACTTCAAGGGTCTTGTGAGCAAGCTAGCTGACTTTTGGTCAAGGACGATAACACAGTGCGTAGAAGTCCCTTCAGTGCATTGTAGTCTCGTATAGAGCGAAAATAGAATGTGCTCATAGAAACACAAAGAGTCTACTATTTATATAAAAAAATAAAATATGAATGGTTATGCTAAACTAACATAATACTTAAAATAAAAGAAATAAAAAGAAGAAAACTAACATGTGTAGATTAAACTAAATAAATTGAAATGAGATGGGAAAGAGAAGAATGAATTGACAAGAGGTCCAATGCTATGAAGCCTCCCACAATGCTCCAAATTAACAATTTGCACACACAGAAACAAGGAAAAGTTGGGATTGTTTTGGGGCTTGCCTTAGTCAAACCCCTATTTTGGTGTTTCTACCTCCACAAACAACCAAGTAGACAAATAGAGAATAAAATAGATGATAGGAAATATAAATAAGATAAACACACTAGAATACCAATATGCTACTAAAACAAATATGATAATGCAAGAAAGAGAGTGTGGTTACCCTCCCTTTAGCAAGCTTGTGACGTCGAAGGAGAGTAGAACACTCTAGACGAGCTAAGAGAGCCAAGAAGTTGATGTAGAAGCTAAGAACTTGCAAGAATAATTGTGTATGAGAGAGTGAGAATGAGAATGAGAAAAAGCTTGAGAGTGAAAGAATGCAAGAATGAGAGAGTAGAATGGAAGAGTGAATGAAAGAATGAAGGAAAAGCATACAAGAAGGCATTTTTGGGCACGTCTACAACCAAAGAGGTGTTATACTTCATGAGCAAGAAGTGTAATGTCCCAATGACCATAGAATCAAGAATATTTTTGGGATATTTGTGCGACATGTAGATATTTGTGCATAGCATAGATGTTTGTGATGTTGGAAACAAAGAACACTGAGAGGGGAGGGTGAATCATTGTTCTACAATTTTTAACTTTATTATTCTAATCTTCAAAGCACTTATAACATTCAACCAAAAGAAATATGCATGAACATAAAGCAAGCAACCACAACACCATAACATAAGGATTTTTACGTGGAAACCCTATTAGGGGAAAAACCACGATGGATGGCCAATCCATAATATGATCTAAGTATACGCAAAAAGATGTTTACAAAATGGGAATGCACTTGCATTCAGGCACACTACCTAGAGCTCACTGCTCAAAATAGAAAGGCTCATTGCCTTACAAAAGTTTGGATTAGATCCAAAAGATTGAACTGAGAAAGTAGCATCTACAAATGCCTGATTACAATTTCGGTTAGGCTCATCAATCGATCTCTTGACCTTCTAACTGATTTTGCTCTTTTGCTTTGTTTTGCTTTAGCTCGCATCACAAAATCCTTAATGCACAAGTGAAACTGTGCATAATCACTCTATAACCCTTTTGATATTCACAACACACACTAACACACTTTGTACATATTCCAAAATGATATAATTGATCACTTATAAATATTCGCAACTAAAGATTCAATCGCTACATGTCGGCTTCAACATAATAGAAAAATATTTACAAACTGTCGGCTCAAATCATGAATAATTTTCAATGTGCATCCAAAAAAGTCAGCCACAACATAGTTAGGACCAAAATCAAATTGATCGAACACAAAAACACTTATGTAATTACTCCTCAAATATCCACAACATGGTATATCTACTTAGTCGACCTTCATGCACTGATGAACAAAAAATTAACCAATCGGATCTACTAACTTGCACTCAAATTGATATGAGGCACTAAGATTCACATATAACATAGATCATGCATCAAACAATCTTCCCTAAGATCCACAACTCAAAATAACAAAAAAAAATTTGCATAAGAGTTGATGGACACAAAACTGTCGGATGCTCTATTCTAGCTTGACTGTCTTCGATTTGTCTGTTGATATGATCAAATGATGACGTGTAGATCAAATAGCTAACTAGGGTTTCCATCAATGACAACACCAAAAAAAATTTGCAGTGTCTCTTGCCAACATGTGCGATGTGCTAGCGTCCCCAACAAAAAATCACTTAAAGACCAAAAAAAGGGTTTAGGGATGGGATTAAAGTTATATGAAAGGGGGAATTGCATTATCTTCTTTTATTAGGAAAAAGGGGAGGTTATGGATTACAAAATTACAAGGGGGGTAATTTTGGCACTACAATTAATCCCATTTTAGCAAGCATATGTATTCTAACATGTGCGAGCTAAAGTAAAAAGAGGTTGAAGAGAATATACCTAGGACAAAGACGAAATGGGTTTTTGATCAGGTATATGCGATAGAGAAGATTATCTAGGTTGTGAAGAGGACATGGGTCTTCCATCTTGCAAAGTTGACTACAATCTAAACACAAACATGTTAGTTTCAGACAAACATGTTAGGAAAAAAAGCGAAAAGACATGATAAAATCTATATACATGACATAATTTGATTAATTAGATAAAAGACAGTGATAATAAGTATGGATATCAAGATAAAGACCATAGATAAGCAAATAGGCATGTGGTTAATGAAAATTGTATTGCAGGAAAGTCGCAGGAAAGATAAGACTACTCAGGTTGCCCCCAAGCTAGATGATAAGATCATAAGACATCAAGACATATTTTAAATATTTTTTTTCAAAATAATCAGATATGAAAGCCTCCCCTTAGAATGATGTGTGTTATGTAGAGGAGCACATGTCATTCTAAGGAGAAGAGAAAGACATAGATTTGTTGCAGCACAAAATACATAGCGATATTTATTTGTGCAATATTTTCACGTGAGGGACAACACATAGAATCCACAACATCAAGAGAAAAGAAGAGACAAAGAAATCAAGATCACAGGGGGATCCAATTATTCAAGATCATAACTGATCATATATATATAGCTAAGATAACATAATGTATATGAATTTTCATTAGCCCCCAAATAGATTGGAACAAGAAGAAGAGCACATGAAGACAAAAAAAGGTTGAGTCAACATGGAAGAGGCCTAAATGCTCCAATGCTTTGGATCATTCCTAATGTGAAAGGAAAAGTTCATGACAAAGAGAAGAGTGATGAGACAGATAGAAGAAGTGTACGATAGACTTTCTCTCCTATATCCAAGCACCTACAAGGGTAGTAAGGGTCCTCCAGGCTAGAGCACAAAAATTAATAAACAAGCACAGGGAAACACAAATAAATACACAAATCTAAGCTAAAGATAAAGAAGAGGTATCACTCTAGTCTGACACCTCTAGCAATTCGTCATGCTCCCAATCTAAATCATCATAGGGGGAGGAAATACGAGCTTGTAGGGGGGAATAGCAATATCGATTCCTATCAACTTGCCTGTAGCAAGAGCTAAGGAAGAAGCCTCCTTAAGGTCTTCATTGCCAAGCTCATGTGAGACTAGCATCATTGATCTAGCAAATATGGATGACAGAGTCGAAATATCCTCCAAAGAGTCAAACATACACTTTTGTGAAGTGAAGTGTGTTGACTAAACATGACGAGGATGAGAAACCGAAGATTCAGTGTTGACCTCTAAGAAAGGGGTAGTGAAAAACTCTAGTGAAGGAGGTGCCTTATCTGTTACAAGAATGGTGCACGCCAAGGTAGAATAAGACAAAGAAGGAAAATAGTACTTTTTTCTACCACCATTTGAAAGGAGGTCGTTCTCCAACTTAAGCTTAAGTAGAGGATGTGGGATCCTCATAGTAGAAGTAGAAGAGGAAGAAGAGGCATGTTGATGGGCTCAGGGAAAGGAAGAAGATCTAGTAAATAAGTGATTAGAGGATGCTCCAGAGAAGGAGCGATGAATACTTGCAGCTATTTAGGGTGAGGCTCATTGAGATCAACTAAGGAAGCTGGAAGCAAGACAAAGGCGATGAGAATAGAAGTGGGAATGGAAATAGGAATAGGAATAGAAACATAAGTAGAAGGGGAAACAAAAGTAGACATAGAAAGAGCAGGTGCATCCTTGGTCTTCTATGAAGCTTCACGCTCTCAAGCCAAATATTTTTGAAGATGCTTATGCTCATGCGCAAGTCAGTTGTGACAACTATGGGCATTAGGATGTGCAACTTGAGAAGACTCCAAGGGATCCTATTCCACCATATGAGTAGTCTCTGCAGTCATTGTCGATGGAAGAGTAGGCCCTTGAGGAGGGATAGGAGAAGGGATAGAGACAAAGATGGGGATCTCAACCATGGGCCCTTTTCCTTTACCTTCTTTGGAGGTAGGTGGAGGAATAGGAGGAGGCCTTAAAGGTTGAGAGGTAGGAACAAATCCACGAGTATGCTTCCCCTTACCATAAAGGGAGGGTCAGGGGATAGTGGACAAAGCAAGGAGTTGGGAGACTTGCGATTTAGACTTCCACAACATGGGTTCCTTTCCTTTTCATGTGCCAGTCATAGTAGAAGAAACAAAGGACACCATCAGAGGTTGTGAAGTCACAAGAAAAGATGAAGAAGGGGAAGGCCCATGGGCAGGAGCTTGCTTGTCCTTAGCCTTTAAAGGTTTGGAGGACAAAGTACACTACTAAACATGCATAGATGCCTTCATAGAGATCACATGGGAAGAAGGTGGGAAAACACCATAAAAAATTGAATCTCCAATCTTATACCTAAAGTAGGCCTTGCAAAGAAAGTCCCCTCTAGGCGATAATGGTCCAACCAGATCAGGCCATAAATGATCAAGGGAAAATCCCCCACATGACATGAGTGGTTTGTATCCAGTGTCTTGGATAGTATACATTGTGCCATCATGAGGAAACTTCAAACATTTGTGGACAATAGAGGTGATTGCATTCATGGAGGCTAGCCACAAAATGCCTATTCTAACCCTAAATAGTCAGATTCTAGTATCAAAACAAATGTTACATCAAAATATTTAGGTCCCACAAGGACTGACAAAGAAATAGAGACAATAGGCAAAATAGAAAGACCATCATGGGTACAAAGCATGGTATGTAACTCATCATATTTCTCCTTGTGTAGATTATTTATGAAGAGTGTTTCCTTCGTGATGACATTGAATGAATCGTAGGGTCAACCATAACACCATTCATGCCATTATCATTGACTCGAGTCGATATGTACAGTAGAGAAGGTTCCCTATTGAGAGGCAAGCCATGTGGTGTGAATATTATATCAGGTGTCTTATCCATGTGACTTGAAGGAGGAACATGAGTGAATGAAACCATGTTCACATACTCAAATGGATTGGGATTAGCAAATGAAGAAGTGAACATGATCAAATTTATGGAATGGGAGGGAAAGGATTTGTGTATATCTACAGTTGACTGTTAGGTTTGACTATAAATTTATTAGAATTTTGCTTCTTACCATCAAGTCAGATGGTACCGTTATCAATGTGGTCTTGGATAACATGCCTAAGATACATGGATCGTTCGGTATCATGACTTGGAACTTGATGGTATTGACAAAAAAAATGTTTTTCATACTAGTTAAGATAAGGCTCAAATAGCGGTCTTATTTTTGGAAGGAAGATCAAACCATCTTTTAGCAATTTCTTAATAGCATTTGTGTAGGAATCAAATAATTTCATAAATATTTTGTTATGCCCTATATATTTCTTGTCAATAGGAATAGATACCATGTTCACAACCACTTTATTCTTTAATGACTCCCGAGAAACATACATGGCTAACAAATTATCCAAATGGGAGGATGAGGAAGAATCCTCGTACTGAGCCACCATTTGCTAATATTCACAAACACGACACAAAAATGAGCAAAGGAAGGATACTTTATTAGAATGAATTTATATTGCAACACCAACAATAGGTTTCTAACAAACACACATTGCATGTCAAAATTCAACAAGGCATATGAGATTTGGGAGAACATATCTTAATAAAGAGCAATAAAATTAGTTACTTTTTCATGAGTTCCCTACTTGCACTAGATGAGATCTATGAAGGATATCTTCAGTTTGATTTCTGCCTAAAATTGTTGCAATAACTGATTCACTAATTGATCAAAGGAGAAAATAGAATTATCAGGAAGCGAGCAAAACCATTGCAAAGAAACATCCTTGAGGGAACACATGAATAACTTCGTTGAAAGAGCATCATGATAAAATAAGTCAATACACATGGTGGTGAAAGACAAGACATTTGTATGTGGATCTCCCATACCATTGTACTTATCAAATTTAGGAATTTCCATCCCTTAGGGGATGGATTATTCAAAATAACAAGGGATAGAGGGCTACGGTGGTAATACAGTTGTAGTGTGGATTGAGAAGTGGAACTATTCAATTTGGACAATTGAGATTGCATCCACCCCATGTTATGTACTAGAGCGTTAAGGACGTGATTAGTTGATAGAGCCTTCCTAGTTGAGGTGCCAAAAGTGGAGGGGATTCAAGTTCCAAATGTAGGTATTTCAAATCCCAAAGGGACTCGATTTACTTTAATTCCAACACCCTCTAGGTGCACTATTTTGGTATTATCTATAGTAGAAAGGGAAGGAATGAAAGGACCCATGTCAACCACATGAACAAACACTCTTGGCCTCAGAACAAATAGTTGGTGACTAGTGATTTTTGACTGAACATCTTGAGGGTTACCTAAGATAGAAGTGTACGAGGGAACATGGGTTTCCACTATATTTGTAATCCCTCAAAGTAACTCCAAACCTCTATGATCTGAAATAAGTAAATTTCTCAGACCATTAAGGAGAGGAGTGGATTGAGAGCATGTGTTTTCTTTTAAGAAATATTTGAACTCTCCAAGTATCACTTCCAAAGAATGGATTTTCTCAGTAGGAACCACGAGAGAAGATTCATCATATATGGGAGAGGGAAAGTTACAAGCAGAGGTCAATGGAGTATGCACTTGAACTTCAATTGATAGTTGGACAACAAGAGTTTCAAAGCCAAGAGGTAGTCTTGTAGAGAATTCCTCAAATTCAAGACCCTAGCGAGGAGAGTAGAACTGCCTTCTAGACCCCATATCTAAGTGTCGATAACTTCTTCTAACTACATGTCTGAAGGTAGTGGATTGGGTTGTGAAACTCATAAAAAGTATCACAACACTATATCCAATACACATCCCAACAAGAGAAGAATTTTTTTTGAAAAAAAGATAAAGGTAAGAATAAGTTCACGTCGGGTTCACCAAAATGTAGCTGAGGAAAAATGACACCCCTCTACCTCCTCAAAGAGAGAGTGTTCCTCTACTACCTCAAGGGAAAATCTCAGGTGACAAAGGTGGAAGGACATATACTTTTGACTATAATATGTGTTTTATGACATATTTTAGGATAAGGACTTTAGAGACCAAAAGATTAGACTTCAGGGGTCTCATGAGCAAGTTGGCTGGCTTTCGGCAAAGGATGATAGCACAATTCATGGACGTCTCAGTGGCATACTGTAGTCTCATACAGACTAAAAACAAAACATGCTCAGAAAAACACAAAGAGTCTACTATATATCTGGAAACTAAAATCTAAATGTTTATGCTAAACTAACAAAATACTTAAAATAATAGAAATAATAATAAGAAAACTAACACTCATAGATTAAAATAAATAAATTGAAATAGTGAGATGGGAAAGAGAAGAACAGACTCACAAGAGGTCCAATGCTATGAAGCCTCCTGTAATGCTCCAAATTAGCAATCTGCACACACAAAAATAAGGAAAAGTGTTCATTTCTAGGCTTTCCTTAGTCAAAACTTTGTTTTGGTGTTTCCACCTCCACAAACATCCAAATAGACAAATATAGAATAAAATAGATGGTAGACAAGTAGATAGACAAGATAAAGAAGATAACACATTATAATACCAATATGTTGCTAAAACAAAGACGATAATGCAAGAAAAAAATTGTGGTTACCCTTCCTTTACCAAGCTTGTGATGCCAAAGGAGAGAAAAACACTTTAAACGAGCAAAGAGAGCCAAGATGTTAATGTAGAAGCCAAGAACTTGCAATAATAATGGTGCAGGAGAGAATGAGAATAAGAATGAGAGCTTGAGAGTGAAATAATGCAAGAATAAAAGAGTAGAATGGAAGAGTGAATAAAATAATGAAGGAAAATCATGCAAGAAGGTGTTTTTGGGTGCATCTGCAACCATAGAGACATTACACTTCATGGGAAAGTTTAAGTGTAATGTCCCAACAACCAAAAATTCAAGAATATTTTTGGGACATTTGTGTGACATGTAGACCTATGTGTGTCATGCTAGTGTTCTTGACAAAAAAATAGTTGAAGACCAAAAATAAAGGGTTCAGGGACAAGATTAAAGTTATGTGAAAGGGGGAATCACATTATCATATTTTAATAGGCTAAAGGGGAGGTTATGAATTACAAAATTGCATGGGGTGCAATTTTTAGCACTGCAAAAGAAAAATGGGAAAAAAGGTGAAATTTTAGAGAGTAGAAAATAGAAAATGGACTAAAAAGGGTTTAAAGAAAAAGAATAAGTCATTTTTTGAATTAATTCATGTTTTTGAAGGAAAATGTATCTCCAAAAACCCTCTCTTACAAATTTGAATTTCTTGGATTTTTCTCACTATGGTTTGTGGGAGCTTGGAATTTAGATTGGATTAGAATTGTCAAAAGATTGTTGGAATCTTGAGTTATTTGAGTGTTGTCATTTATGTCAACCCCTTGTATGAAGAGAGTGTTGGACTAGTTTTGGTGTTGATGATGTCAACCCTTAGCATTGGAGTTGTTGGTATTGATGTTAACTTAATGTTGGTGTTGTCATTGATGTCTTACTTCAATATAGTTGCAGAAGTTGTGTTCAAATAAAATTCAAATAAAAGAGAGTTTGATGTGACAAAGTGGTGTTCAGTGTTTTTCTCCACATTTCTTCATGATTGAAGATATGCTCGTGTGGTTTGGATATGATTATTAGAGGTGTTCAAAGGTTCTATATCTAGAGTTTTAGGTTTTGGATCATTCCACAGTGGAAGATGTGTTTGACAGTATGTCTGTCTAGTAAAACAGGGTGTTTGGGAGATATGAGATTGCTTTGTATTTCTCCATAGTGAAGGTTCTTGTCTTGCAGGTTTGGGAACATGCTTATATATTTTGTATCTACCTTCTCTTGAAATTTTAGGTGTTGTGGTGTTCTGCAAGGTGGTTTGGTGTGTTTGATGTCTATGCTAGTGTGTATGGTTGTACAAAATAAATGTGTTCTTAAGTTTCAGGTGGTTGCAATAGTAGTGTCAAATATTCTAATGATATGGAATATTTTGAGATGTTTTGGAGTGTTGTTGTGTGGACCATGAGATGTTTTTAGACCTAGAAAGGTGTGTTTGGAGTTGCTTGTTAGTGTTAGTACAAGTTTGGCTGACCTGACGTGCTAGCGCTAATTCTGGAGGATGATGGTTGTTTGTGGAAGTGTTGAGAAGCATGTCATTGTAGATTTGGGTCCCAATTAATTTGTGGCATGGTATACCTTCACTTCTTTATACCATGGAAGTGTTTGTTGCTGACCTATTTGATGTCGTACGATTAAGGTGCATACATTTCCTTAAGGCTGACCTAATTGAGACTATTTTAGGTCGAGGATGGTATAAATACAAGGTGAGTTGTTGTGTGGATTATGTAAAGGTGTGTGATGTGAAAGATACGAATGTGATCAAGTGTGGTGAACTGAGTGTGAGATTTAATGCCTATGACTCCAAGATGTAGTGAGGAGAAGGTGTCTACATTTTAGTTTGTTGGATGAGTTTTTTGTGCTTCAGTGGAACTATACATTCAACATAAGAGAGATGCATTACATTATTAGTTTAAATTGGCAGTGAGCCACCCCTTCTTCTATCTTCTTTCTTTTGGACAGCGAGTCCTTTGGTAGTGAGCACTTCTTTCTTTTGGGCAATGAGCCTATTGTATTCGGTGTTGCTATTACTTTATATTGTGATCTAATCCTCATCTTGGTTTTTCCATGTAAATCTGGTGTTCTTATGTGTTTGATGTGTTTGCATTATTGTTTCATATATTTACATTCTGCTAATGCATGATAAGGGTTTAAGGACTAATAAAGATATGAATATTAATGACGGTTTTGATGTTTTAATGGACAACTGACTCACCCCCTCTCAGTTATCCTATGAATATAACAATTGGTATCAGAGCAAGGTTCCTTGAAAGAAGCTTAATCGCTTGAGGTAGATCTAGATGGGGCACAGGAAGGAGGCTCCATTGTTTGATGGGAAAAATTATGCATTTTGGAAAACTAGGATGGAAGGTTTCCTTGTTTTCCTAGGGTTTGGAGTTTGGAAGTCAATTGAAGATGGATATACCATGCCCATGAATGGTTCGACAATTGATGATGAGATCAAGGCATATGAGAACAATGGAAAAGCATGGAATGCTCTTTTGAGTGGTCTTTCTAATTCAAAACTTGTGACCTCTATGAGCTACACATTTTCTAAAGAAATCTAGAAGAAGTTGGAAAGTGTCTATGAAGGAGATGATAAGGTCAAGAAAGCAAAGATGTAGAATTTGAAGACTAATTTTGAAACCCTAAGGATATTAGAAGATGAAGATATTGCAAGCTACATACATAGAGTGGATGAACCTATCAATTCCATCAATGGTCTTGGTGGAAAATTGCAAGAAGATGAGGTGGTAAAGAAGGTATCAAGAACTCTTCCTAAATCTTATAGTCATAAAGTTTTTTCTATTGAGGAAGCTCAAGATTTAGATCATTATTCTAGAGATTAGTTGTTTAGTGGTTTAACTACTTTTGAATTGAGTGAGTTTGGTCAAAATGATTCAAGAAAAGAGATTGGTTTTAAAGCTATAAAAATAGAGAAGGATGATGGATTAGATCTAGATGATCTTGATGAGATAGAAGCAAATTTTATCAGGATATTGAAAAAGGGGATTGGAAAATATGGAGGTAAATTACCTTTCAAATGTTTCAATTGTAGAAAGATAGGTCATTACGCTTCAAGATGTCCATCCAAAGTTTCAAATGACAAATATAAGGTTATATAAGAAAGGTAAATCTATCAAGAGAAGTTATTATGTTAAAGAAGATGCTAACATATATGATGATAAATTTGACTATTCAGATGATGAAAATAATGAATGCTTGTTCATGGCTTTGAATGTTGGAAATAATGCTACTAAGTCTAAAAGATTTATGAAGGAAAATTCTCTAGAAATAGGTCACAACATCAAAGGGACTATAGTGACATTTTCATGCTAGAGAAGAGAAGGCTCATTGGATAATTAATAGTGGATGGTCAAATCACATGATAGGTGATAAGAGTAAGTTTTTTAAACTTGAGAAGTTTGAAGGTGGTCTTGTTAAGTTTTGTGATGATACATTTGCTAAGATATGTGGAAAAGGTTCAATTAAGAAAGAATAATATAGATGATGTTCTTTATGTCAAGGGTCTATGATATAATCTTCTAAGTGTAGGAAAAATGTGCAAAAAAGGATATAATCTTGTATTTTTGGATGGTGGTTGTGAAATCATAAAAGAAAGCTCTAGAACTTTGGTTGTTGTAGCAACACGGGCAGATGGGAATGTCTATCAACTCCAAGGTGCTAATAATAAGTGCTTTATGACTCGAATCAATGAAAGTTGGCTATGGAATAAAAGAATGTGTCACACCAATTTTGATAGCTTAGTGAGGATTAAATCTACTCAAGCTATGAGAGATCTGCCAAGAATTACAAAACCTATCAATGCAGTTTGCAAGGAATGTCAAATTGGGAAGCAAACAAGAAAGAGGTTCAATATCAAAGAATATTTTATCGCAAGACCTTTGGAGTTAGTGCATAAAGACCAATGTGGACCTACAAGAACAAGAATATTTCAAGGTAATAGGTATTTCATGTTGTCAATTGATGATTGCTCTAGAATGACTTGGGTAACTTTTCTTAGAGAAAAATCAGAAGCTCTAGACAAGTTTAAAGCATTTAAGGCTATGGTTGAAAATGAAATGGATATGAAAATAAAGTTCTTAAGGTTTGAAAGAGGTGGAGAGTTCACCTCCAATGAGTTTAACAAATTTTGTGAAGATAATGGAATAAAGAGGCATTTATTAGCTCCTAGGACTCCTCAGCAGAATGGAGTGGTGGAGAGAAATAATATGACAGTTTAGGAAGAAAAAAGGATAATGGTGAAGGAAGCAAATGTATAATAGAGAGAAGCTATTTATACTGCAGTATACATACTCAACAAAGTACAAGCAAGAGTAAATAGTTCAAAGACTCCCTATGAATTATGGTATGGAATAACTTGTATTAAATATTTCAGAGTGGAAGAAAACATTATATCAGAAGAGATGAAGAAAACTTGGGAAAGTTTGATGCAAGGTTAAATGAAGGAATCCTCCTTGGATACTCTACAAGAAGCAAGGCTTACCAATGCTACAACAAGAGGCTTAAGAAGATAGTTGAAAGTGAAAGTGTTAAAGTAGATGAAGAACCACATAAAATTTTAGTATTGATAGAAGGATATGAATCTAATGGGTCCTCTTGCAGAGAAGAAGAAAAATATTTAAAGGAAAATGAGATATAGGTTGAAGAGGAAGAAGCTTTGGAAATAATTCCTAAGACTTCTAAGTATGTGCAAAAGAATCATTCTAAAGATCATATCATTGGTGATAAGAGCAAAGGTGTACTGACAAGAAGAAAAGTTGCTATGATAGAATAGGTAAATTTGTGTCTACTTTCCAAAGTAGAACCTAAGGAAGTGATTAAGGAATGTAAGGATGAGAATTGGACCAAATCTATGGAAGAAGAATTGATACAAATTAAGAAGAATCCATCTTGGGAATCAGTCCCAAGACCAATTACAAGAATGTAATAGGAACTAAATGGGTATTCCAAAACAAGCTGAATAAGAATGGAGAAGTGGTAAAAAATAAGGCTAGACTTATATGTAAGGGCTACTCACTACAAGGAAGCTAAGGTAGCGGAACAAATTCCTACACTAACCTTAAGAGGAGAATCATGCAAAATTTTTACAGATCTTTAATAGTTACAAAAACTTAGAAAGAAATAAATACAAGTATCATGCATACCACAACATAATGATTTATGTGGGGAAAACCCTTTTGGGAGAAAAACCCCACACTCCAAAAGCCACCCAATATATTATTCAAAAATCAAAAGATTACAATATACTTGCAGAGCAACCTTCTCATAGGAGTATCACCATCAGAGATCAAGAGACACCACAACCACTATCAGAATATTAGAATACACCACTGTCTACATACATCCCACCCACTTATAACAAGCTTTTTGGAACCTTCTAGAATTGGGGTCTTAAAGGTCATTTTTCATTTGAAGTGTTAAAGGAAAAATCTTGATGTGTCAGTGTTAAAAAACCTTGACATGTCAGTGGGAAAAAACCTTGACGTGTCAACGGGAAAAAACCTTGATGTGTCAACGGGAAAAAAAACTTGACGTGTCAGTGGGAAAACTTTGACGTGTTAATGAAAAAAATTGGGGTGTTGCCCCAAACCCCACGTCTTGTTATGAGTGTATAATGCTTACATGATCAATTTCCACATAACTACATACATCCTATCAATAAATCATATATAATTACAAGTTTGAGACACATTTTACCAACAAATCTCCCACTTGTTGAACAACTTTGCAACAAGAGAAAATATCTCACCATAATTAACACCCTCAACTTGAGAGTAACCCTTTGCAACCAACCTTTCTTTGTACTTCTCAATACCTCCATCTGAACTAATGTTTTTCTTGAACACCCAAATTTACAACCAATAGGTTTTCATCCTTCAGGCAATGGTACAATATCCCATGTATCATTCTTTGTCAAAGATTCCATTTCTTCATCCATATCAATCTTCTAGGATTCTGCATCATTCATACCTAGTGCCTCTTCTATAGATCTAGGTTCATCCATGTTAGTATTCAAAGAAAAATACATCTACAATCATTAGGTGAATACCTTTTATGCGGTTGTCTATGCCTTGTAGACCTACAAACAAGTTGAGTTGGAGGTTCTTCCTCCTCTTCTGAAGACCCAGAGCTAGATGGGGGCTCTCCTCAACTTCTTGTCTATACTTGGGCCTCAATTCAACTTTCTTAGGTGTAGAAGGAAATTGAATCACATCTTCCTGTTTACTTTGTTCTGGCTGCAATGTAAGAAAAGAAGGCTTAGTTTCTCTAAAAATAACACTTTTACTATGTATTACCTTTTGTGCAACAGGATCCCAAAGCTTGTATCCTTTCACATGATAACTATATCCGATGAAGATACATTTCACAACCTTGTTATCCAACTTTGTTCGCTTCTCCTTTGGCACATTTACATATGCCTCACAAATAAAAACTCTAATATGTCTTAATGAAGGCTTGCAACCTAACCATGCCTCTATAGGTGTCTTATCAACAAGAGCTAATGTAGGAGACCTGTTAATTAGGTAACAGGTGGTGGCAAAAACTTCATCCCAAAACCTTTGTTAGGCCAACACCACTCAACATACTCCTAGCCTTCTCCATCAGTGTCCTATTCATTCTTTCTGTAACTCCATTATGTTGTGGAGAATACAAAGTTTTCTTCTATGAATACCATAATCTTTATAGAATCTATCAAAATCATTTAGAGAAAAATTCACTGCCATTATCAGTCCTCAAACATTTTATTTTCTTTCCAATCTACAACTCAACTGTTGCTTTAAATTTTTTAAATCGACTAAAAACTTCATATTTACTCTTTACAAAATATACCCATGTCCTACTATAATCATCAATAAATGAAACATAATATGTGGATTTACCAATTGAAGGAACATCTACAAGACCAAATACATCAAAATGAATAAGATCCAATACACCACAAGATTTATGAGAACTCGAGTAAAACTGAACGCGATTTTGTTTTCCATAAATGCAATGCTCACATAAATTGAATTCAAGATTACAATCAGACAAACCTTCAACAAGGTTTTTATTTTTCAAGGTACTTAGACCCTTTTCTCCAATGTGGCCATCTTTGGTGCCATAACATAGTTTTCTCTACAAGTAACTTTGTCTCGGAAGAAAGAGCACCCTTGGGTACCCAAAAGCCATGACCATCTGCTGAAAGTGAAACCCTCACTTCTACAAAATTTATTTTCACAGAAGTATTATTGCACTCAATAGTGCATGCATCAAGCTTATACAATGTCCTATATCCAACACCTCTAGCAATCACTATAGAAACTATAACCATCTTACATCTTGCATCAAAAAATACTACCTACACACTTGCCTCTATTAGTTTTCTCACAAATAACAAAGCTAATCCAGGGATATGCAGTTACACACCATTAATCTTTTTTATTCTAGCATCAAGAAACCTGATTTCAACTTTACCATAGGCAATAATGTCTAAATGAGAATCATCACCCAAGTACACCTTACCTTCATCAAATTCTTCATATTCACAAAACCAATCTCTATTAAAGGTCATATGAAAAGATGCACCTGAATCAATTAACCATGCTTCATTACCTACACGAGTTGCCAAAGTTGTAATGTGTTGGAAGAATGAAGAAGAATGTTCTACTATACAGTTTTGTGTTGTCATTGATGTCACCATGTTATATGGGTTGTGACTGCAAAAATAAGTCTCTGTTTGATCCAGTATTTTGGTCTGGTATATAGTTTACATCCTTTGATATTTTGGTCTGCAATCCTCTGTGGTTGATAGTTGTTGCTTGCAGTTTTGGGAATTAGTTTATGGATATTGAAAGCATGTATGATTAGAATCTCTCATGCTCAGGTGCTTGTATGGTGTATCATCATTATGTTGTTGATTGCATTTTGCTACTAAGCCTATCTTTGGCCGACCTCATGGATAATTGGTGGCATGGTGAATTAATTTTGTCTTGCAGATATATGTGTGACCTATCTTAGGTCCATGCTGACATGATGTAGTATGTTGAGTGTTTGAATTGTCATTGGAAGATTTTGTGAATGCTTGAAGTTGACTATTGATATTTTTTATTAATAAAGGTTGCATCTAATTAATGCTTGTGCATAGGTAAGATATATATTGGACAGTTTTGAAGAATTGTAGAATGATAGAGAGCAAGGAATGACATTGATGCAAATGTGAAGAAGTGCGAAAATGATGAAGTGTGTTAATTCAGTCTATTGAGCATCACCGGAACTGCATCAACACTTGTCAAGTGCACTCTCATCAATTCACTTCGGCTGTGAAGCCAATTTTGTTTTGTAATCCCTTTTGTAGGGAGTGAGCCTCCTTGTGTAAGTAGTGAGCTTTTGTATTCGGACAGTGAGTCCTATTTTGGGCAGTGAGCCTTATACATTCGGTTTTGTTATCACTTTATATTGTGAGTTAATCCTCACCGTGGTTTTTCCCTTATTGGGTTTTCCACATAAAATATGGTGTTCATTGTGTTCATTTTTCTTTCTATTATCTGTATTTCATGTTCATACTTAATAAAAAAATAGTGTGGTTGTGAAGTTGATAAGTGTTTGAAGTTTTGTGTTTGAATTTGGTGACAACTAATTCACCCCCTCTCTCAGTTGTCCTAAACTTTTTAATAATTGGTATCAAAGCTTTGGTTCCTTGGTGAAGAGCTTAACCACTTGAGGAGGATCCTGAAGGTTGATCAAATGGATGATAAAGAAGAACTCTGGGCTGCACTTGAAGATCTTGATAAAGCTGAAAATGAAAACATAGATTTGAAAGAAAATCTTGATGATGCAAATGAATGTGTCTAGAAATTGAAAGAGTAGTTGAAGAAATTCAAAGAAAGACATAGAGAAGTGAGTGAGCAGCTGAAACAAGAGATCGTCGAATTGAAAGTGCTAGTAGAAGAAAAGAAGAGAATTGAAGAATTTCTGAATACAATGGTGTAGAGCAAGACTGATGAATGCACTAGGCTTGAACAAGAGGCGATGAACTTGAAAGTAGAATTGGAGAAAGCAAAACTCTGTGAAAACAATTTGAAATCTAGCTCTGACAAGCTTGATGAGTTGATTGCTGGACATAAAACAAGTAAAGACAAAGGTGGCTTGGGAAATGAAATAGGTGACAACTCAAAGGATAATCAAAAGACTCAAGACAAAGGGAAGCAGAAAGGAAATTCAAGAAGCTTTGCTAGAAGACCGCATGTGAGACAACCTAATGCTCAAAGGTATCCATCCTTCAATGGTGTATGTTTTTCATGTAACAAATTTGGTCATAGGGAAATTGAGTGCAGAAGTAAAATGAATAAATTTTCTAGACAATGTTTTTCATGCAAGAAATATGGACATAAAGCCACTGAATGTAGATCTCAGGTGAGAATGATTAGTCAGGTGATGATGAATAGGTTTAATGGAGGTAGAATGAATCAATCATTTAATGAATACTATTATACTTGTAACATATTTGGACACAAAGAAAATCAATGTAGATCAAGGGTTAATAGAGGTCAGATAAATTAGAAAAGTGTTGTATGCTATAACTATAACAAACCTAGACATATCTCAAAAGTTTGCAGAAGTAAGAAGGGAAAGTAGTCCACTCTGGTAGAAAAGAACGAGCCAGTGAAGAAAATTGACAAAGATGAGGTGAAGCAAGAGATGAACAAGATATGGAAAAAGAAAGAAGAAGAGCCAACGACAACAAATGAGTCTGTGCCCTCATCTAGTATAAACAATTCCTCTAGGAATTAGACCTAGCATGGTCTTAGGGGGAGCTTTAACAAAAAATGTACAAACCCCCTGGATGAATGGCATGTCAGATGTTGGAACAAGGATATATTGTAAAGAATGAGTAAATAGAGGTTATGGAAAAGAAATCGGAAGAAAAGTTGCAAGAATATTCTTTTGTGGACTGATTTAGGGTTTACAGTGTAGAGAAACAAAGGTTTTATTAGATTTTTGAAGTTTTCCGCATTTAATGTGAATTAGGGAAAACTAATGGTGTATAAAGTAGAATTCATAAGTCCCTTTTGATCACTTGTGCACTTGAAGAGTTTGAAAAATGACTTGGAACAATCCTAAAGTGATCTTGAAGTGATTTGAAGCAATTCTGAGGTAATTTGAAGGAACTATTACAGATAATTAGGAGTTATCTCTTAGTTTACAAAGGGGGAAGAAGGGAAAAGGAAGAAGTGTCGATTGAACAATAATGAATTCAAGAAAGATAAGCACGATTATGGATAGAGGATCGAGTGGAAATATTCCACTGAAGCTGAAGGGTGTTGAATTGGAAGAATATGATCATAGAAAGATGAAGGAAATGGAACTAGGGATGAAGACAAATGAATTGCAGAGCGTAAAAACCCTAGGTATGGATTTATGGAGAGAATTTCCCTGGTTTCTAGATAAAGAATCTATCTTGTTCTTATTAAGTCAATTCAAGAACAATAACATTATGTTGGACAAACCCTATCTGATCACAAGGGGGCAATCAAAGCTATTACTATTTTATGCAGTGTCGAGGACCTCCCTGGGAGGAAAACTATGAAATACAAAGATGTGGAGGAACTTATTGGTATTGAAAAAGATCCTTGAGCTCTATTGATAAATACCATCATTGATTCAGTTGTAAGGTATGTTGTGTACGACATCTCTTATAAAATCTATTTCAAAAATCGTGAAGGTTCGACTTTGGCTATTGTTGTATATCTTACACACATGATGGTTAAGGAAAAAAAGTTGTTTTATTTGTGTAGCTTATTATTAGAAAATCTGATTGAGAATGTCAAAATTTCCCTGGTTGAAGGCTATCCTTTTCAGTTTGGGTCTTTGCTCATATGTTTGATATTTTTCTTTCTAAGCTCGCTACTAGGAAGAGAAAATGTTGAGTGGGAAATCAATATTCCTATCGGAAAACAAGTTTATAGGTATTTGGAATCAATGGAGGAAAATGTAAGTGTTTGCAAAACTTATCTTGCATCCCTGAAGACAAATTTGTGCTCTGATACGTCAGTACCTAGTCAGTTTGAAGTGGGCTCCTCCTCTGGTAAGAAAGAATTGGAAGTTGTCATTGGTGAGTCCTCTCTGAAATCTAAAAGGAGGAAAACTATCACAAAAGATGTTATTACTATCTCGGAAGAAAAGAAGAATGAAGAAGAATTTCTATCTGGATCTGACTCCGTTGATCCAGAAGATATACAGATGATCTTAGATAAAGATGATGTGAAGAAGGTTGGTGAAATGTGGAGCGCATGCTCTTTGATCGAAAGAATTAAAATTGATGATGTACTGGTTGATTTTTTGCTCAATAGGGGTATTTCAGTTTCAAATGTGTCTGACTCATTACTGGATGATCTAGTAGAGGTTATTGAAGAAAGAACATTGTTGGAAGGACCTGAAGGTCATGAGTTTGAAGCTATTATTGAAAGAAGATGTGTAAAATCCCAACAAGTGTTATCTAAACACATTAATGAGACAAAAGAATGCATCAAAGAAGAATCTGACATCTATAGGTACTATCTCCGGTGGCCGATAGCTATAGAAAATTTTAGAAGTAGAATTGAGGCCATTGAATCTGAGATGAATTGTATTGGAAAGAGCTTTGATTTCTTCAAAGACAAGAATGGAAAAAAAAGAATAAGAGTTGGTGAATTGAAAGTGGAACTGCTAATCACTCAGAGGGAAAGAGAAGACTTGGTTAGAACCTTCTGGCTGGTTAAAGAAATTATTGAGGTCTAGTTGGATCATCTCTCTGGAATACTCTTTGATGCAGAAGATTGTGAACAACATTGTCTATCTTCGGATCATACATTCTCTTTTACATAGTTGTCTTTATTGGATGGTATGAGTGCAATGATGAATTTAGATGTACTTGCTTGGAAAAGGATTCTTTCAATCATAAGAGATAGGTACAAGAAAATCTTTCATGTAAAAAGTGTCATTTTCACTTGAATGTTTGAAATGGGGAGTTGGAATTTCTTTGTATATAAAAAAATTACCATGTACATATGCATCCCATTTTTGGTCACCCTTTTCCATTGATTTCAAAGGGGGAGAGAGGTGTGGAGAGAAGGGTAAAAAGGGAAAGGACAATGTTGTTGAGGGGAAAGATTTTTTGTTTTGTAAAAAATTAGCACATGTTACCATCAATGACAAAGGAGGAGATTGTTGGAAGAATGAAGAATGGCCTACTATACAGTTTTGTGTTGTCATTGATGTCACCATGTTATATGGGTTGTGAATGCAAGACTAAGTCTTTGCTTGATCCGGTATTTTGGTTTGGTATCTAAACCAGTATACAGTTTACATCCTCTGATATTTTGGTCCGCAATCCTTCGTGGTTGATAGTTGCTGCTTGGAGTTTTGGGAATTAGTTTATGGATATTGAAAGCATGTATGATTGAAATCTCTCATGCTCAGGTGCTTGTTTGGTGTATCGACATTATACTATTGATTGCATTTTGATACTAAGCCCATCTTTGGCTGACCTCATGGATAATTGGTGGTATGGTGAACTAATTTTTTCTTGTGGATATATCTGTGACCTATCTTAGGTCCATGTTGACATGATGTAGCATGTTGAGCGTTTGAATTGTGGTTGCAAGATTTTGTGAATGCTTGAAGCTGACAATTGATATTTTTGATGAATAAGGGTTGCATCTAATTAGGCCAACCTAATTGATGCTTGTGCATAGGTCAGATATATATGTCAGTCAGTTTTGAAGAATTGTAATATGAAAGAGAGTAAGGAATAATATTGATGCAAATGTGAAGAAGCGCGAAAATGATAAGTGTGTTAAGTCAGTCTATTGAGCATCACTAGAACTATATCAACACTTTTCAGGTGCACTCTCATCAGTTCACTTCGACTGTGAAGCCAATTTTGTTTTGTAATCCCTTTTGTAGGTAGTGAGCCTCCTTGTGTAAGTAGTGAGCTTTTGTATCTGGACAACGAGTCCTATTCTGGGTAGTGAGCCTTATACATTCAATTTTGTTATTACTTTATATTGTGAGTTAATCCTCACTATGGTTTTTCTCTTATTGGGTTTTCCACGTAAAATCCGGTGTTCATTGTGTTGATTTTGCTTTTTGTTATCTTTATTTCATGTTCATACTTAATAATAGAATAGTGTGGTTGTGAAGTTGATAACTATTTGAAGTTTGAATTTGGTGACAATTGATTCACCCCCCTCTCAGTTGTCATGTGCCTTTTAACACAATGAATGCATCACTATCTTCCTTCTCAAACTCAAAATTAGAATCAAATTTATTTTTTTTCTTCTTCTTTTCTTCTTTGCATTCCTTACGAACATGTCCAGGATTACCACAGTTCCAACCAATAACTTTGGAATTTCCAGGAGATTTAGATCTCCCCTTGGACTTGAATTTGGTACGCTTCTAATTATTCTTGTCTTTTTCCTTAGGTATTCCACAAACATTTAGGGCCTCCTTGGCAGTGATGGATACCTTCCTCCTCATCTTAAAGCAAAGAACCCACCACATCTTCAGTCTTTAATATAACAGAAGTACTCCCAATAGCCATAACAAGAGAATCCCATGAATCAGGCAAAGAACAAAGCAAGATATGAAATTTCTCCTCCTCATCCATTTTGACACCAACTAATGCCAATTGAGCCACCAAAATATTCAATGCTTCTAAGTGGTTTGTGATTCACTCATCCTCTTCCATTCTCAAGGAATATAACTTCTTCCTTAAGAAAATATTGTTCACTAAATATTTGGCTTGATACATCTCAACAAGCTTCTTCCATAGTTTCTGTGCAAAGGTCTCTTCATGAAAATTAATTAAAATAGAGTTTTCCAAGAACAATCTAATTAGACCTTTGGATTTATGGTCCATAACATCATATTGAGCAACTTGAGTAGGATGTGTAGGCCTTGAAACATTCTCATCAACAACATCCCATAGACCTTGATCTATCAATAGATCCTCCATATTTAGCTTCCACATCTGAAAATTATTTTTAGAAAATTTCTCCATCTCTATTCTCCCTGATGAGTTTTCCATCTAAAAATTCCTATAACAAGATCAAAAAGTGTCTTTTGCATAAGCTCTCGCTCAAATCTGGATTAGTTCAAAAAATCCAACAACCCACAATTGAAACCAAAGGTGATAAAGCTCTGATATCACTTGTAAGGAAGCTAAGGTAGTAGAACAACTTCCTACACTAACCTTGAGAGGAGAATAATACAAAAATTTTACGGATATCTAATAGTTACAAAAACTTAAACAAAAATAAACACAAGTATTATGCATACCACAACACAATGATTTACATGGGGAAAACCCTTTCAGGAGAAAAACCCCACACTCCAAAAGTTTCCCAATATATTATTCAAAAATCAAAATATTACAATATACTTGCAAAGCAAGCTTCTCGCAGGAGTATTACCACCAAAGATCAAGATACACCACAATTGCTATCAAACTCTCAAAATACACCACCATCTACATGCATCCCACCTGCTTATAACAAGCTTTTTGGAACCTTCTAGAATTATGGTTTTACAAGGTCATTTTTCATTTGATGTGTTAATGAAAAAACCTTGACATGTCAGCGGGAAAAAACCTTGACGTGTTAGTGGGAAACAACCTTGATGTGTCAGCGGGAAAAAACCTTGATGTGTCAGCGGGAAAGCCTCGACGTGTTAACAATTTTTTTTTGGGGCATTGCTTTGAACCCCACGTATTGTTATGAGTGTATAGTATTTGAATGATCAATCGCAACATACCAACATACATCCTATCAATATATCATATATAATTGCAAGGTTGAGACACATTTTCCCAACACTCACAAGTGAAAGGAATAGATTTTGAGGAGAAATTTGCTCTGGGGGAAAGAATGGAGACCATTAGGATGTTTTTGGCGTTTGCAACACATAAGGACTTCAAGGTTTATTAGATGGATGTGAAGTCTGCATTATTGAATGGTGAGTTGGAAGAAGAGGTATACATTGAACAACCATAAGGCTTTTAGTTATTAGATGATCCTAATATGGTTTTCAGATTGAATATGGAATTGTATGGACTCAAGCAAGCTCCCATATATTGTTATGAAAGATTGGATAGGTACTTGTTGCAGTAGGGATTCAACAAAGGTACCACAAATATCAATCTATATTTCAAAGTTGAAGGATAAAAAATCTTAATTGTGGTGGTGTATGTTGATGACATAATCTTTGGAGGAAATGAAGGTATGTGCATGAAATTTGTATAAGAGATGCAAAAAGAATTTGAGATGTCTATGATTAGGGAGATGAATTTCTTCCTTGGGCTACAAATCAATTAGATAGAAAAAGGAATATTCATCTCACAATCAAAGTATGCCAAGGAAATGTTGAATAAGTTTGGAATGGAAGGATCTAAACTGGTATGTACTCTTATGGCTACTAGTTGCAAGTTGAGAGAGAATGATGAATCTCATAAGACTGATCAAAGCAAATACAGATAAATGATTGCTAGACTTCTATATCTAACTGCTACTAGACTGGATATCATTCATGCAGTTTGTATTATGGCTAGATTTCAAGAAGATCTTAGACAATCACTTGTGGTAGTAATAAAGAGGAAATTCTGATATTTGTAGGGCACTCCGGATTATGGTCTATGGTATACATAGGATACTAATTTCTCTTTAAGTGCCTATACAAATGTAGATTGGGTAGGTTGTGTGGATGATAGAAGAAGTACAAGTGGAGGTTCTTTCTTTTTTGGAAGTAGATTGGTTTCATGGTTGAGTAAGAAGTAGGAATTAGTGTCATTATCTACTACAAAAGTAGAGTATATTCTAGCAACATCTTGCTACACACAGGTGTTGTGGATGAAGCAGATAGTGAAAGATATCAGAATTTCATATGATGAACCTATTTCTATCTATTGTGATTGTAGACATTGAAAAATGTCCTAATCAATGTCATGCACTCAAATCGGATTTATTAACATCATTTCCTCTTTATCCACCCTCTTTTCACTTAATTAATTAAATTAGCCTAGCTAATTAATTAATTACTTCATTTTTGTCCGTTTGGCCTAATTAGTTGAATTGGGTTAATTCATCTCTTTTCACACTAACACTTCATCTCATTAAATTAAATAAATAAAAATATTTAATTTAATCTCCTAAGTCATCTTATTTAATTAAATAACCCTAAGTTATTTAATTAAATATCATTTCACCCCTCTCCTATTTATTAAATCATCGAATTTAATAAATATCTTTTAAGTCTTCTAATCCCCTAATTGCATAAATTAAACTTTTTTTAATTAGCAATTAAACTAATATTCCTCTAATCAAAGGGAATATTCCCATGGAATATTCTTTATCCTTTTTGCACAATTAAAAATTTGTTTTAATTTGTAAAATCTCTTTTATCCTCACCCTAAAGGAATATTCTAAGGAATATTCCCTCTCCTCCAATCAACTCACCTAGCTTCAAACGTAAGTTAACCCTTCAACCTCCTAAGCAAGTTACATTTGACCTATGTGAGCAGGTCAAAAGTGTGTTTGTTTGAGGCAAGTGTGAGACTTTGATTAATTTTCATCTTGCATTCTCATCTATTGATGAGAATCCATGATCCATGCCTCTAATCCCCTTCATCTTGAACCGTTGATTAAGCTTTTTGATCTCAACTATTCATTCCTCATTTGCTCTCCTATAAATAGATCACTATTTGGAGACAAATGGATCCATCTTTTATTGCAAACTTATGCTATTGAATTTACTTGCACACTCACTTATCTTTTACTCACTATTTGGCTTATTTTAGTTCATTTTAGTTCCATATTAGCTTCAAGCTTTCATTAGTGGCTTTCATGCATTCATCTTAGTTTGTAAATAAATTAGTTTTTTCATCTTTTAGCATCATTTTAGCATAATTTTAGCTTAGATTAGTTTAGCAATTGCATAATTAGATCATTTGTATCATACAATCATGGTAACTTAGCTTGCATCATGTTCATTTTAGCAAAATTTAGGTTTTCACACATCAAACACCATGGTTTTATCGATTCTCTCCCATAGTATCAACTGAAACAAGCTCACTATGACGAGATTGGGAAAGGGTTGTTGGCCCAAATCAACGCGACACCAATTCCACAACAAGATAAATTTCGAATGGATTAGAATAAATGTTTTGATGGATTTTGTAATTTAGTATATTAGGTTTTGATGAAATGTTTAGTTTTAATCTTGTTTGATCAATCTTGTTGAGATTCGAGTATTGGTGGCTTCATTATGCTTCAATTCCTCATGGATCAAGCATAATTCGGCCCATACCGGTATCCTCGCATCGACATTCTAGCGCTAGGAGGAGGGAAAACTGATAATTTAACCATATTTTAGCTTGAATTCCATGTTCATGCTATTTTGTAGGTTGCAATGATGCTCAAACCACAAACAATGACACTATTTTAATAGCATCGCCATATAGTGACACCCAAGCAATTTGATATAGTGACACGTATTTGATTGGCTGATGTCGATTTAAATATAGCAACACATATTTAAATTTAATATATTGTGGAACGCAAACGACGATGCTCAAACTCACTAGATCGACACTTTCAAATTTCAAATAGTGACGCATTCGTTGACAATGACGCCCATCAAAACAGCGACACAATCATGCTCACTGGTCTTGCTGAAAAGCGATGCTCAAATTCACCAAAGAAACGCCCAAATTTCAAATTGTGATGCCATCGTGTGTAGTGACGCCCAACCAGGGTAAGAAACTTTATGTTAGTTTTCTTGACATGTGACTTAATTTCTTTTGATTATCTGATCATTGATGGATGTTTGACTGTGTTTTCATTGTTAGATTAACATGGTTTTGTAGGTTTAAAGGCATGGAGCAAAATTGAAGAACTTCTCTTCTATCTAAAAATTCTATAATTATAACAAGCGTTTAATGCTTTGGGGCAATTATAACCCAATTTCATGCTTTCTTGCTTTCAGTTTTAGGCAACACACTATTCCATTGGGTTTAAAATGAACATTCAAAGTTGGATAAAAATGAACCCTCACATCACATCTTTCAATTGGGCTTAAAATTGAACAAGGAAAACTCATGTTTCAATTGGTGCTTAAAATTAACTCATTATTGCTTTGAAGGATAAAATTGACAATTGTTTGTTTTGTTTTGTGGCTTTCACTTTTGCTAGTGAATGCACACACAATTCTCTTGTGCTGTTTGGTGATCTTGAGAAACAAAAACATTCTCTAACACTTTGCAAATTCACCTCCATCTTTCAATTTGGGTTTAAAATTGAACAACCATGCTAGTGTGAGAAAAGGCATAACGTGTGTTCTCTCTTTGTGCATGCAAGCAAAGATGATGGATGTACTTACTCGCTATTGTTCACCTTTAGAGGGCTTGTCTTGGTGGGAAAAAGTACTCAACCCAAGGGAACGACCCAAGCAGTAACAAGCATAAGCCAAGCTCTTCCAAATCGCTATATAAATTTGTGGTCGTAATCAATAGGAAGCGGTGCATGATAACTCTCCCCCAGTATCTTTATGATGCATAAAGCCCTTGTTCTAAGGGTTGGGAGACCTCTCACAAGGAGTTTATCATTGCGCCCCCTAAACTAGATGCACTTATTATGAACCTTTGTGTAGTAGCCAAAAATCCCTAATATTTGTTGATGTCAGGAGTTCAGACCTCTGAAGTCGTCCCACATATTTGTAGTTCTTAGTAGAGATGAAAATTTTGTCATGGGAGATTCATGAGAACTTGAAGCTTGGTTGACCCATAGAAGTGAGTGTCGTGGAGGGAAAACAGTGTGGTCAAGCTTTTAATCATCTTCTTTAAATAAGTGCAGTTGGAGAAATCCAAGTGGGAATACAACAAATATAGCCATTTCCATCCTAAGGTTGTAATGCTTTGAGTCAGTTTAACACTTTTCTTGATTTCAAAATGATCCAAAAACAAACATTCACTATCATCCTCAAAATTTCAAACACTTTGGCTTAAATATGGACTTCTTGAGTTAGCCTTGATATTACTACTTGTCCTAAGGATTTATCCTTAGCAATTTCTAAATATCTTGTCATTAATATCAAACCCACATTTACCAAAGACAACATAGGCAATTGTGGCTTTAACCTCATGATTTTCACGAAATGGACATTGTGAAAGTTATGATGTTTTTGACATAAACATCTAGTTTGGAAACATAATCAAAGACAAGTGTTTGTGGTAAAATCAATTCACCTAAGCAAAGATAAATTGACAAATGAACCCCACATGACTATTTGGAGATCGATTGCTCTTGTTGAACAACTTGATCTTCTAGGTGCTATAATTTAGCCAAACTTTGATCTCATAAATGATGAACAAACAAATTTCATTAGCAGTTTGAGAACCTTCACTTTTGAAAACAAGGAAACAAACTCACAGTGGAGAAACGTAGCAACCATTTTAGATGAAGAAGAGGAACACACTGATATTGAGGCTGGAAGGCCCCTATTACCACCACTTGCATGGCAATAAATATCTCCCTTTCTTCCATAAACTTAAGCTATTCCCACATGATCTCACAAAAAATAAGGATTCCTAAGCCAAGGTCTACAGGTCCTCAT
Organism: Sequoia sempervirens; assembly: GCA_007258455.2. NCBI lineage: Eukaryota > Viridiplantae > Streptophyta > Pinopsida > Cupressales > Cupressaceae > Sequoia > Sequoia sempervirens. The sequence goes on from VDFB02047230.1 coordinate 626,416,428, forward strand.
TTTATACTTAGACACCTCACTCCAAAAAGCTCTTAAGAAACACCTTCAAGCAATTCACAAAAATAAAAACAAGTTGGTAGCAAACTTTTATAGACACACTTCAAGGTATAGTCTAGAATTGTTTACATTCTTTTGGAGTCAAAATCCTAGTCTTTTTCATGATACTCAACTCCTCTAAATGATTCATAAAATAGTTAAAATCTGTAAGGGAAAGTCTCTAGCACTCCCTTTCAGATGTAGGAATCGTCAAACAAAGTATAGTCAAAAGTGGGCATCCATATTTTACCACAATTGTTACACTTTGTTGAGAAATTTTTATGCCCGAGCTAGGAGAGCCCAAACAGGTTTGAACATTCCCCTCCATCCTCTCATTTTCTAGAACTTGAAATTTTTTAGAGGTCTAGCATCATCTTCACTACCTTGATCTTGTTGAAACAAAGGTTCACTTCATTAGATGATCTCACGCAAAGTAAGGATCCCTAAATGAAGGTCAACTGGTCGTCACCATAAACTTAGACATTGTAGTGCAAAAGAAATCAACAGACGCATTGAGTCACTCTATGAAAATAGAGACAAGTTGTTGATAAAATTTTATGAACACACACTAATAAAATATCTTGAAATGTACACATTCTTTATGAGCCAGAACCCTCATCTTTTTGAAGATCAATAAGTTTTCTAAATCATCGAGTCTTTAGGATTTGAACATTTTAGAGGTCTAGCATCATTCTCACTAACTTGGTCTTGTCAAAACAAAAGGTTAACTTTAGGTCAACATTGGGTCCAACATTTCACTCACCCCTTCATCGAATTTCATCCTTCACCTCATCTATCTTTGCAAAATTTCAAATACACTAACACTTTGGGACTTAAATATCAAACCAACTTGCTACCTTAGCTACTTTGTATATGAAATGTATCCTTTTCCATGCAATTAGTTGAGATAGTTATCATCTTTGAACTAGTTTATCTTGAAGGTCACAAGTCTACCCTAAATATTTATAAGTTCATTAGCATCCTTTATTCCAACATCAAAACATCAAACTTAAGTCAAAAGTGTTGTCCCAAAACGCTTGCAAAGATCACTTACTAGATCACCCATATTTTCATCTCTCATTATCATCATTGCTCCCAAAAGACTTAGAGTGTCCCTTTTACCGAGGTTTGAGTCAAATAGAGAGTTCAAACATTACAAAACTCAACACAACTCTCCCATAGCTGGCACCAAATTTATGGTAAAGATGAGATCACAACACAAGAGAACCATGAAAAAGAAAAAGTTGCATTTACCTCAAGTGATCCAAATCCTTTAGAATTTTACCCTAGAAGTCTTGTTACAATGCCACAACAACCATCATCTCCTTCAGGACCATACGAAATCAAAGACACCACCAACAACCCATTTGAGCTCACTAGGGAAGAAGTTTTAGAACATCAATCTTTTGAAAATGTAGCTCCTATCTCCCCAACGTTTGTAGCATAGAGTTTCACACAGGATTTCACAACTCCATCACAGGGGCTAAGTCAAACTTACATACCTAGTCTTGCAACCAACCTTGCTAAATATTTTGGTCACACCTTACCATTCAAAAGTAATACACTTGTGGGTACTATTGAAACTAATCATCCACCTCCCACCACCGTTTGGACACCTACCTTTGGTGCTCCTCCTATTCCCGAGGATCCAAAATAGCTACACACTCTGCTTGAACTTCACTATTCTACCACCACTTTGACATTTCAGGGGCATCCTTCTTCATCAACACCTATGAGTACCACAAGTATGCCTACCATCACATAGAGTGGTACAGATAAAAAATATCAAAACAACACACAAGGGCATGTCAATACCATATCATAGAATCCACCCTCAATACAAGTAGGGACATCTTTATCCAACCCTCTGGTGGGTTCATCCATTCCATCTACCATTACCGCATCATCTCCTATCAATCCATCTCAAAGCAATCCCCTGGTTACTAGTTCTATCAATCCTGGGGGTACCTTGATCATAAATCCTTTGTCTACATATTTTGCACAAGGCAATCCTCAAAAAATAGGACAAGGGAATATTTTCAATCAATGGACTCAAGGTCCTAGTGTGTCATTTCCATTACAAAATTTAATGACATCATCCTTTCCAACAACTCCCTTTTCTATACCAAACCAATCAGGGTCTCAAACATACATTCCTCCATCTCAATCCACTATCTTGCAAGAAATGATTAACAAAGGGAACCATCCACCTTTCACCAGCAATCCACTAACTACTCAAAACATCAACATCCCTAATACTTCATAGATGTCTCAACAGTCACTTGATCCCACATTAGCAAGCACAATAAACTTATCAAAAAACCGTACAACAACAACAAGAAACTTTAGCACAATAACAACATCAAGCTCAACAAGTATCCTTAGCACAACAATAAGAAGCACAAAAAGAAACCTTAGTAGCTCAACAAACATCCTTAGCACAACAACAACATCAAGCTCAACAAGTAGCCTTAGCATAACAAAGGTCTACAACTAATGTAGAGCATGGGGTATAACAAGAATGAGAAGCTAGGATAGATTGACAATGATCTATTAGAAACCATCATTCCTGAGAAACGACTAAAAAATATTTGCTTAGGTTGTACTACTAGCAAGGTCACACTTATTGGAAAAGGTATTGCTACTAAACGAGTTGAGGCTTCCTCTTGGTCACCTATATCATGTGATACAACCTTAGATGACTTTCCCCTTGATGTTGCTCACCTATTTGAGAACATCACTCTCTTCATGATATCCATAGCATCCTTTGTCTCAAAAAACCAACCAGCTGAAATATGCCTAGTATACCCACAACTCATTGACATGGACCAACAAGGACCACCAATTCTAGATTTATTCGAAAGTGATAAAGCAATATCAAAATTCATGGGACACTGAGACAACTTATCATGGGCAGATCACAAAGCAGGCTTCAACATAGAGCTTGATACAAGGGCATACTATGGGGAGACGATTGAATCTTTCAGTCACAAAATAAATGAAATACAATTAACATGCAGATTCTTGAGTGAAAACCACCTAGTGGCACTCTCTGATCCCAAAATAGTAGAAACAAAGGATGCATTTGATGGTGAAAACCTCTCTGAGGTGCCCAAGGATGAAGGATTCAATCTCCCCCTTAGTGCAATGCATCCAGAAAAGTTAGCGGTACTAGCAAAAATGGCTACTCCAGTCAATGTGGGAACAAAATAAGAACCTAAAATCACCTTCTATGTTGAATCCTTGTTAGACGAAGAACAAAAGAACCCTGCCACATTCCTTAAAGAAAGAAGAGAAAAATTTGCATGATCATACACAGATATGCCAAGCCTTGATCTAGCAGTGGTTGTACATCACTTACCAGTTTATCTCGACGCCAAACCAGTCAAGCAAAAATTAAGGAAGATGCACCCTTAGATAAAACTCTTGGTTAAACTTGAACTACAAAATCTTCTTGACGTTGGATTCATCCGACTGATAGATTATCTTGAGTGGGTTTCAAACCTGGTACCAGTCTCAAAACCCACTAGGGGCATTAGAATATGCACTGATTTCAGAGATCTAAACAAGGCATGTCCAAAGGATGATTTCCCTCTTCCTAACATTGATCTCATTATGGATTTAACAACTGGGCATGAAATGTTGTTGCTCATGGATGGATTTTTAGGCTACAATCAAATCATAATCGCCAAAGAGGATCAACATAAAACAAACTTTACTTGTCCATGGGGAACCTACTACTGGAATGTGATGCCATTTGGGTTGAAGAATGCAGGAGCTACCTATCAAAGAGCCATGACCCTCATCTTTCATGACATGATCCATAAAATAGTTGAAGATTATGTGGACGATATTTTGGAAAAATAAAATAAGAGAAGTGAGAACATACAAATCCTAGGACCTATCTTTGACATACTTGAAGAATACAAGGTACGTCTGAATCTAAAAAAGTGTGTGTTCGGGGTCACATTAGGGAAACTTCTTGGCTTCATCGTTTCATAAAGAGGGATAGAAATTGATCCAACAAAGGTAAAATCTATCCTAGACATGGAACCACCACATACATTGAAACATATGAGAGGATTACAAGGAAGGTTGCAGTCCATCAAAAGAGTCATAACTCAGCTATTGGATAAGACTCATCCCTTTTCACATCTTCTCCATAAAGGGATAACTTACAAATGGGATGCCAAATGTGATAAAGCTTTCTCACAGATCAAGGATTATCTACTAACACCTCTAGTGCTCATGTTGCCAATACCAAACAAGCCACTGATCTTGTACATCTCAGCAACACCAAGAACACTAGGAGCTCTTTTAGCACAACATGATGAAAATGGGAAGGAAAGAGCCATATACTACATCAACAGAACCTTGGTAGGCTATGAGATGAACTGTTCACCCATTGAGAATTCCTAGCGGTATTTTTTGCTTCACAAAAGTTTTTGCATTACATGTTGTCACACCAAATCAATCTCATCATAAAAATTGATTCATTAAAATATATGTTATCCAAAGCAACCCTCACAAGACAAATGGGTAAATGGGTAATGATCTTGACAGAATTTGACATAGAGTATGTGGAACACAAGGAAATCAAAAGAAAAGTGATTGCAAACCAGCTAGTAGAAGCACCCATTTATGATGAGAACCCTTTAATATCTGAGTTCCCTAATGAATTAGTGTTCCTTATTAATCTCACATCTTAGTGGAAGATGTACTTTGATGGATCGTTCACCCAACATGGATCAGGAGTTGGCATTATTTATATCACCCGTCAAGGTGATTGCATCCCAAAGTCTTCTAGGCTATCATTCCCATGTACCAATAACATTTCTGAGTATGAAGCCTTGGTCATAGGTCTCAGGATATCAGTTCAGTGGTAGATACAAGAGATGAAAGTCTATGGAGACTCACAGCTGGTTATCAACCAAGTTAATGACGACTATCAAACTAAAGATGACAAGCTCACCCCTTACAAGAAGATGGTGGAGAATCTCAAAGATCTTTTTATAGACATAACTTTTGAGAAGATTCCTTGCATGAACAATAGAGTAGCAGATGCCATGGAAACAATTGGATCACTACTAGACATGTTGAACAACATCCTTCAATTTGAATTCTTGGTAGAACAACTTCTCGTACCAACTTTCAAAATACCTGAATCTAAATTCACGTGTCATTGTTGGTCCTGGATCCCCTTGGTACCATGATATCTTTACTTACCTTAATAGAGGAACCCTTCCATCATACATCACCTCAAACCTTAAAAAGACCTTTTTCAAAAAGGCATCTCAATTTGTGATCTTTGGTGATACCCTTTATCGTCAAAGCGTTGAAGGGACATTACTACAATGTCTTAACCAAGATGAAGCCTTAACTTCCTTAACAAAAGTACACGATGGCATATGTGTGTCCCATTCTAGTGGTATGACCTTATCTAAGAAACTGTTGAGGATGAGGTACTATTGGCCAACCATGGAAAAAGAAGCTCATCAATATGTGCGGAAATGCATTCAGTGTCAACAACATGGGGATCTAATTCATGCTCTAGCTCAAGAATTGCAATCAATGATCACACCATGGCTTTTTTCACAGTGGGGACTTGACCTCATAGAAAAAATCACTCCAACCTCATGCAATGGCCATAAGTTTACTATAACCACCACTAAGTACTTTACTAAGTGGGTTGAAGCCATTCCTATGACCTACATAATGGGGAAGCAGATAGCCAAGTTTATCCTGAATTACCTAATTTGTTGTTATGGTGTACCACAAACCCTCATCTCAGACAAAGAAATGCCATTCAAGAATCAGGATGTGAAAGAGTTATGCCAAAGATTCAATATCCAACACTGATTCTCTACCTCGTATTACCCCCAAGGAAATGGCCAAGCAAAAGCAACAAACAAAACTATCCTAAAAATCCTAAAGAAAATGGTTAATGAAGTTGGTCATGATTGGCATCTACAGCTAAATCCTTCTCTTTGGGCTTATCGAACCAGTATCCACACACCTACAGGTGTAACCCTTTTCTCCCTAGTCTATCGATCATAAGCCATCTTGCATATTGAGGTTGAGCTCCCATCATTACGAGTATCACTAAAGAATTTGATAATTGAGGAAGAGTACAAAGTGTCTTGACTGAATGAGCTAGAATTCTTGGATGAATGTCATCTTGACACCCTTAATCACTTGCAAGTATATCAAAACTGGCTAAAATGAAGCTATAACAAGAGAATCAAATGTTCGGTCATTCCAGGTAGGTGTTCTTGTCTTAAAGCAAAATCAGAAGAACCTTCCAGATGAAGACAACAAAGGAAAGTTTGAGCCTAACTGGTTTGGTCCTTTTGTCATCACAACAAGCTACGGATCGAAAGCATACCAACTGTCAATCCTTGAAGGTGAACCCTTGTAAGAGCCAATCAACAGATTGCACCTCAAAAATTTTTATGCCTAAACATGAAGGGTGTAAATTAGAAAATACAAAAAAATCAAAAAATGATCAAAATCCAAAAAAATGATAAAGAGCAAAAAAAAAAAAAAAATGTCCTCTAGTGGAAACCACTTCGGTGGTGCTTTGGGCAAGTACCTTGGTGAAAAGTTGGAAAATAGGTGCCTTACATAAATAAAGCATCTCCATATATTCTTTGGCTCTTTTGGCCTATCATTATTTGTATCACCATTCATCCCTCATCCACATTCTTATCATTGCTTGTCACTATAAGGTATCATGAACTCTTTGGCACTACTTGGCATATTCTCAAGGTTAGTTTGTCCTACCTTTATTGAAGTGAGCTAACATATCACACTGGGGGCATTTCGTTATGCGTCACAATCGAGTTCTTGTATATCTTGAGGTCATGGGATATCTATTGGATGTTGTGGTTGTGTTGCTGATATGTGGTTGTCATTGATGTCAACGCTATTGGAATTAATGTCTTAGAAGTTGTATATGTCGAGGATATTGAGAAATTGTAATGAAATAAGTTGCAAGTAGTCAGTGGTGAAGTGAAGTTCAGTCTGTTGGTTAGCTCAGTACATTGATGATCAGTGGTTGTTGATTAAAGGGTTTCTTGTCGAGTATATCTAGTTTATCCAAGTTGAGTTTCAGAGATCTGCGTGAAGGTTTGATCATGTTATGAAGATTTGTATTATGATAGTCATTCTGTTGCTTCAGTTGGTGCTCCTGAATGAAGGTGATATGATTTTAGTACGTTCAGTTGCTGTGGATGCTTCTCTAGTGATTCATGATGTTTGTGGATGTTTCTAGATCATGCTCTATCTCTGTTGCATGTCTACATTGATCGTCGTGCTTGCATTTGGATATTTTCTCTTGCATGTTCATGTTTTTCTTGTTCTTGGCCGACGGGGTGTTGTAGCATGTTGTGGATCTTCAAGGAATAATTATTTGAAGTGTTTTCATGTTTGAAGATTTTATTTTAGGTCTTCACAATGTTGTGGCTGATAGGCTGTCGTTAGGTCCCATTACTTTAGAATATAAAATTCAATTTGTCGACCGGGTAGTATTCAAGGCAATTTGCAATAGAAGAAGTTTGGAGTATCTCCCTCAGGTTTTCTAACTTTTAAGAACAACTTAATATTAATTCTAACTTCAAACTGTCTAACTATAGAACTATAAAGCAATTTATTCCTAAGAAAATAGGAAATCTTTGAACTGTAAGCATAAGGAAACTAATTTAGAAAGCATGATAAATGAATTAAAAAGTACAGAAATGACTAAACTAAGAAGATGAAAAATTATAAAAGCAGAAAAAAAACTTATAACAATACATAAAACATCTTCTTAACAATAAAGATTCTAACAGTTAATAACATAAACTACGGAAGTGAAAAGAAACAAATACTTCAGAACTAGAATTTCATAATAGTAAAATTAATAATTCTCTACATAACAACAACATAATAAAATAAAACACGTATCTACTTAAGTCATCCCCCGTCGAGTGGCCAGCTCGTGGGTTATCACATTCATTCTCAACTCACATTCACAGTTATTTCAGAAATGCTTCTATCAATCGTAATTATCATCCATAACTCATAACTCAGAATTTTTAGATAACAATCTCTTTATTCATAAACTTGAAAACATTTTTACAGTATAACATTACTTTTTCACTGTATATCTTACTTCTAGAGATCATGTATTTTATAGAGAAATTGTAACTACATCCTATATTTCAGATGGTATGGATAACCATTGAATAGATCTATGAATAACTTCTATGTCTTTTAAAAACCCATTACACAGTGTTTAAGAGGCTCAAGTCGAGCCATAAAGTCTTTAACTCAAAGGATAACAAAAATAACAACTTTAAGAGTAACTATATCTTCGATCCATCACCCTAAAGTTCTAGAGCATATTTCTAGCATATATCTTCAACCTATTTTGGAGCACGTGCTGGTTGGATGCTTCTAATCTACAACTTGATTGACCGATTATTATCTAAAAAACACTTAAAATAACCCATTAAATTTGTATTGGCAAAATACTTCAAGAAATCAAAAGAAATAAAGTTTATACAATTTCTCACTAAAAATTAAGCAATTATTTCTCCTAAAATTTAATTAATTGGCAGAGGATAGAGATTTGCATGTATGAACTAGGTCTTTATGGTATTATCATGATGAGAATATTTTTACCTCATCATTTCCTCCCCTTCCCAATTCTTGGAAGGTGCTCCTATCCCTTGATTATAACTCTTCCCTCTATTCCCTTCTTCATATTTTGCACTAATATCATACAAATCTTTTGCTGTAACATAAAAGTTTATAGGGGAATGGTGGAAATCTCTATGAAAAGCAACTCCCCCTTTCCATTCATTGAAGATTCTATCATCTTGATCTGTATTAATATGGAAAACAAGGGCTGGATATAGCAATAAAGGAGGTTTGTACCTCATTCCTATCCATTTTGTTCTGAGATCTCCTAAAATTTTGGCCAAGGTATCTGCTCTTCTGAAGGACCATTTGATGCTAAGAGGAGAGATCACCTCTCTTTTCTTTAGATATATAGGTAATGGAGTGTATCTCTCTTCACATGCGTGCCAGGCCCTGCCAACCAATTTCTGCCTCTGTTCTATGAAATGATTATAATAGACTCGAAGGTTATCATCATACCTCCCCTTCATTTTCTCATCCAGTAGAAGAGCTACAAATGTCTTCTTGAAAGTTGTTGGTCTACTATTTGGAGATCTCATTTGAAGTCCTATACTTTTCTCTGCTTGAACATATTCCTTATTACGTTCTTGCCAATGGATTTGATTCCGCATAGTAGACAATAGAGATCTTAATTGCACTTCCCCCACAAAAATATTAACAAAGAAATCAGTATGCTTTTCTAACAAAAGATCATGAGTAAAGAATTCACAGAGCATATCTTGCTCTTTAGGCTTTGAGTCTGCAAATGTTTTAACAAATTCTTTATCATTAGGTTCATGAGGCTAGTCATTGTAAATTCTAAGCAATTTCCATCTAAAACATTGTTCATTCAAAAACATTGAATACAATCTTGATGGTCTTCTACATGATAAAAGAAATTCAGCTATTTGACATGCATCCTGTTTCCCCTTATAAGCTTTATGAAATGCTTCTCTTAATAACACCATTTCCATTTTCAATTTGTGCATTCCTTAGGAAATGGCACTGTTCCATCCATTTCATTAATAATGGAGGAATATGAATTTGGAACCATTCAGTTACCGTTGGTTCGGTTTGAACTTCTTTGGATTCCATTATTGGTTTACTTGTGCTTTCTTGCAAATCCTGCTCTAATTCCATAATCTTACTAAGAGAAGCATTTAATTCTTCCTTCTGTCTTTTCTTTTCTTCTTCAAAGGATGAAAACATAAGCATAAAATTTCCTTTTAAATTTTAAATTTCTTTATTTAAACCATCTCTATGTATCCTATTTTCCTCATCACAGTTCTGAATTTGTATTTGCAACTCACTAATAGATGTATCTTTTTCCTAGATTTCCAATTTTAGATCCTGAATTTCTTGATCAATTTTATTTATTACAATCTTATATACCATTATTTCCTCTTGTTGCAATTCCATCTCTTCCTTATTTTTATGCAACTGACTTCTTAACTCTTCTATCTCTAATTTCAATTTTTCCAATTCTATAATAATATTTTTAGTTTCAACTATTTCAACAGCTTTATTGATAACCAGAGACAAATTTCCTAACATACTGTCATCAACCTCCATAGGAAGTGGAGATTGTCCCCTTTTTGTTTCCTATTTTTCTTGTTCTATGACTTCTTCTTCAAAAACCAAATGAAAATGTACTTCTTCAACAAACATTTCTTTTTTTGAGGATTGGTGAATTGATTCCTCAGTTTCAAAGGTTTTCTTTTTCTTTTTAAAATTTGACCTATTCCCTTTACTCTGTCTTGGGGTTCCTGTAGATCCAGAGGATAATCTTTTACTCCACCTTAAAGGAGTATCCTGATAATTTAAAATTGTTGGATCATTTAGAAGAATAGTTCTTCTTTTCCTCTTCTTAACAGGATAAGTATCCACGTTTGGATTCATTATCTCCACATCTTCTAACTAGGTCGGAGTTTCAAACTCATCATTTCTAAATTCTGGCACTTACTCACCAAAAATGGTAGGAATTTGGGCTTCAGGAGCCTTAGGGTCTTTAGGGGAAGTTGCTCCGGAAGGTGAAGCAACTTGTTTTGAAGATTCTCCTAGTTCTAACTTCCTTTCTGATGTAGGCTTATCAAACTTCCCCAAATTTTTTTCCCATTTGCTTCTAGGTTTCTTACGGAAATGATATTTACAAATTAATTGAACTAACCCATGATGTTTTAATGGCCCTGAACCAGTTTTATATCTTTCTATTGAAGAATTAATAGAATCATTCAATAAATGAGGCAAGTTAACCCTTAGAGCAGGGTTTTCCTTCCCATGCCGCAAATGTATTAACATGCGGAATGCAGGTCCTACCACAGTAGTAAGTTGACCTTCACAAGTAAAATAATTAATAATCCATGCAACAATAGTACCCCAAGGTTCTAATAGAGAAGCTCGTTGAAACCCCTTATTTTGTCCCCTAGTATTGACAACTATCATGGGTTGAGGGTCTCCCTGTCTAAGAAACAATTATGATAATTTCTGATATGTGATTTGTGTTGTTTCTGATATTTTAATGCCAAAATTTTCTAACCCTGAAATAGAAGAGATAATTTTTGGACTCACCTTGAAACGCTTCCCATGTAGAGTCACCTGGCCATTAGAGTAATTTTCCATAAATGCATTCACCAACTTTTCAATATACCCTTCGAACTTCCTGACAAAATCCAACCAACCCACTTCTTCAAACAACCGAGAGATGTTACTTAACCCCAACAATTTTTCTGCAGAAGCCGGCTCAGATTTCTTCTTTGTACCACCCATTTTTACCTTGTCTCTACCACCCTGCTGAAAATTTCAATAATGCCAAAAACTTGTGCATTGATATTTTTGAAAATATGATCACACTGTAATTATTTACTCCACTCTTGCTTGGAGCTTGCTGTGTAATAATGTCAATTTGCATGAAGGGCTGCAAAAAGAGTACCGTACTTAAAAATTACTCACCAAGTGGCTCAATTTACTAAATTGGGAAAGGAAGCTCTTGCCAATCAATTATATTTTATTCAAAAATAACTACTTATTTAAAGAAAAAAATTGTACTTACTTCCATTCCATGATCACTTGAAGATCTCATACCTCTACCAATTTGACAGGATGATGCAAGGGTATTGGCTGAGGTGACGGTACAGTTATTATGACATGAATGAGGAAGCTCATGGATGACAAAGTCATTAATGAAGAAAAGCTATTATGGCGGCTTTTATTTATAACGACAAAAGAAGGCGTGTGTACTGATGTACGATAATCAAAGCATCAAGGAAGATTTGAATTTTTTTTTTTTAAGAAAGGAGGTGGTGGAATTAAAAATGAATAAGTTTCAGAGCATGCGTAAAGCATGCATTTGAAACAAAGAAAATGGATAAGTTCCAGAGCACGTGTAAAGCATGCAACTGAAATGGTAATCGAATGAAAGTTCTGGAGCATCGCCGAAAGATGCAGCTGGAGCACCAACCAAATGAAAGTTTCGGAGCATCGTCAAAAGATGCAACCAGAGTAGCAACCAAATGAAAGTTTTGGAGCATCGTCGAAAGATGCAGCCATAGCAACAACCAAATGAAAGTTCCAGAGCATCGTCGAAAGATGCAACCAGAAAGAAGAAAATGACGAACACCAATTAACTCAAACTTTAGGATTTTATATCATTCTACAAGAACATCCTTCCAACATGGTAGGATGAAGAGCGGGTTCCAGAGCATCGGGCGTTTAGACCGTCAAGTTCCGGAGCACTGGCCAGTTGAATCATCAAGTTCCAGAGCATCTTGGAACGGTGCGCCGGAAGCTGTTATTCCTTTATGAGAGGTCTTGCAAAATGAAAACACGTGTTAAGTCTGAAATGAAAATTTATGAAAAATGCTTTGAAAACAAATTTGGTACACATGTCTTTTTATTACAACTTTTCATCATATATATATATATTTTTAAATAACATATAGATATTAAATAAAGTAGACTATGCCTTGGCAAAGTCAATGCATTGGATCTCTCCTTGCATTTCTACCAACTTTGTAAATTCTTCTTTATTAATAGGTTTATGGTAGATACGTAGGCGATGACCATTAACTAAGAGAGTTCGTAAATCACCATCAATGGGTTTTAGCTAAACTATGCCATTCGAGAAAACTTCAAAAATTTCATATGGCCCTAGCCAATGAGTCGAGTTTTCCTTTATGGTATTTATATCTTGAATCGAATAGCAATTCCCAATCACCATTATGAAATTTTCTCTCTTTAATATATTTGTCATGCCAAACTTTCTGTTGATGTTGAACTAGTTCAGTTTGATGGACAAAATCCAAATGAAGCTCATCCAACTCATTTAACTATAAAACTCGTTGTATTTGAGCTCGTTTCAAATCTAGACCCAACTACATAGCTGTACGTAGGGTTTGGAGTTCAAACTCAATGGGGAGAAGAGGTTTCTTCCCAAAAACAAGCTCATAGGGGCTGAATCTAGTTGTAGATTTCCATGTATTGTACGCCCAAATGGCTTCAGGCAATTTCCTAGCCCAATCTCTTCTTCCTGAAGAGACAATTTTTGTCAATATGTTTTCTAATTCCCTATTAGTCACCTCTACTTGACCATTTGCTTGAAGGTGGTAAGGAGATGACTTCTTATGACTCACCTGAAAATGGTCTATAAATGCTAGGAGAACTTTGGACATAAATTGGGGTCCCTGATCTGTAACGATAGTTTGGGGGGCTCCAAATCGAAGAAAATTTTTATTATAGAGAAAATCAGCAACTTGCTCTTCTCTAGCAACTCGTAAAGCTTGAACTTGCGCCCATTTCGTTAGATAATCGGTGCAAACTAATATGTATTCTTTCCCTTGAGAGGAAGGATCTATGGGGCTGATAAAATCTAACCCCCATTTTTTGAATGGTTCCAAAGTTACCTAAGGCTGCAAAGGCATTTTTGTAGAAATAGTTGGTCTTCCTACTCTTTGACATTCATCACAATGACAAACATAATTTTTAACATCTTTATGCATTGAAGGCCAATAATATCCAACACCTAAAATTTTATGAGTTCTTTTTGTAGAATAATGACCCCTAGAAGGATCATCGTGACAGGCCCTCAAAATACTATAAGTTTCATTAGCCTTGACACATCTTCTCAAAATCACATCAGGTCCACAACGAAATAAAATCCCATCAATCCATTTAAATGGTGCACACTCTCGAATAAGTTGCTTCCTTTGTTTTGATGTAAATTCAGGAGGTACTTCTGAAGTAGCTAAATAGTTTGGCAATATCAGCAAACCAAGGAGTCTTTGTAGAGATGCCAAACAATTTTTCATCTGGAAACTCATCTTGTACAGGTGCTCGGTCACCCTCTTCTTGTTTGATTCGAGATAAAAATTCTACCACCTCGTTAAATTTCCCTGGCTTGTCAAGTATTGTCACATTGAACTCCTGAAGGAGTAGCAACCATCTCATTATTCGACCATTAACTATAGGTTTATTCATTAAATATTTTACAGCTGAGTGATCTGTATAAATTGTAACTTTATATCCTATAATATAATGGCAAAAAATTTTAATGGCATGAACCACAACTAAGAATTCTTTTTTTGTTGTCATGTAGTTTCTCTCAACAAATGTTAGGTTTTTTCTAATAAAATATATGGCATATTTACCCACATCCTCATCTTCTTGCCCTAATACTACGCCGATCATGTCATCTGAAGCATCAACATAAATGTGAAAGGGAAGAATCCAATTTGGTCCACACAATACAGGAGCAAAGACAAGCTTCTCCTTTATCATTTCAAATGATTGTTGACACTCAGACGTCCAATTAAACTCCACATCTTTTTGGAGAAGAGAAAACATAGGGGCCGCTATTTTACTGAAGCTTTCTATGAACCTTCTATAATATCCAACATGTCCAAGAAAACTTTGAACATATGTTTGTGTTTGAGGAACAACCAATTGTTGAATGACTTCAATTTTTTTAGGATCAACTTTTATTCCTTCTGAGGAAATGTGATGACCTAAGACTATTCCTTGTTCCACCATTATCAAACACTTTTCGTGGCTAAGGGACAGTCGGTTTTCCTCACAAACCTCTAAAACCCTATCCAGGTTTTGAAGAGCTTCATCATAGGTTGACCCATATACTATGAAATCATCCATATAAACCTCTACACAATCATTGACAAGTGCTGCAAATATAGCCAAAATGGCCCTCTGAAAAGTCGCTGGAGCATTACAAAGTCCAAAAGGAAGAACTCGGTATGCATATGTGCCCCAAGGACAAGCAAACGTTGTCTTATCTTGGTCTTCTGGTGCTACCTGAATTTGGTTGTAACCACTAAATCCATCCAAAAAGGAGAAATATTTCCTCCCAGCCAAATTGTCCAAAACCTGGTCAACGAATGGTAAGGGAAAATAATCTCTAAAAGTGGCTTTATTGAGTTCTCTATAATCTACACAAGTTCTCCACTTCCTGTTTTTCTTTGGTACAACTACCATAGGTGACACCCACTTACTATTTGAGATAGGATAAATGAATCCTGCATGGAGGAGTTTCTCAATCTCAATTTTGACAAGATCCTTTAACACTGGATTGAGTCTCCTCTGTGGCTAACGAATAGGTCTCATATTAGGATCAGTATAAATGTGATGAGTACAAACACTTGGGTGAATCCCCCTCATGTTTGTATAGTCCCAAGTAAAAGCTTTAGACCTTTTTACCAACACATTAAATAATTTATCCTCTTGTATTTCTGTCAACCAACTATTAACATTCAATGTTTTTCCTGGTAACAACATAATTGTTTTTGTTCCTGGATAGGCTGAAGTGACAATATGTATTGGTCGTAACAAGGTGTTGAGAGGACAACTATGAGGTATAAGTCAGTAAAATATTGTAATATCATCAAAGAAATAACTTGTTCTAGGAATCATATTAGCTAAGGGACAAGGCATCCCCATGGTAACATAATTATGTTCCATCCCACTTATATCAATCGACTGTCCCAAAATTTTTGGTACATCCTCTATTACCTCTTCACTCGAGCCTATAGCCAGGTGTGCAACTTCATTTACTAACTCATCCTCTAATTCCTCTCCATGTTGTTTAATCACTACCATGGCCAAGGAGGCCAAACTGTCTTGCTCACTAAATTCTTCTGGTTCATCAACCCAAACTTTATTATATTCAATAGGTTTAGCAGGAGGATATAAAAATAAACTTTTACTATCTAGACCATGTGAAATGGTCATTCCTCCTTCTTGACAATCAATTTTAGCTGTGACAGTAGCCAACCATGGTCTTCCCAAAATTATTGGATAACTATCTTTGGGTGTAAGCGATTGGATTATTTGAAAGTCAACTGGATATTCCCATCCATCAACTTTAACAAGAAAATTTTTAATAACACCTTTTGGAATGGCTATAGACTGATTTGCCATCTGTAAGACTGTAGTTGTGGGACTTAAATCAGTAAGACTTAATTTTTCCATTACATCCACCGTCATTACATTAATAGCTGCTCCCAAATCCACTAGTGCATTAGGTATTGCTACCTCATTAATTGTAATACTAATCAGTGGACTCCTAGGATCACCATATTTTGGAGCAACAATCCTAGACAAAAATTCAGCTAGATAGCCATCAATATGCACAGTGTTTATTTTCTTTGGTTTCCTTCTTGGAGTTTTAATACATAGTTGTTTGATCAACTGATTTAACTCATGAATTTCCTTTATTGCTTGCAACAAAGGAACCTCTATTTGCAATTGTTTAATTTCCTGAATTAATGCAATTTTGAAGGCTAATGTCATTTCCAGAGTATCTTTCAGAATTATTGATTTCAAACGCTTCAGAAATGGTGCTTGAATTTTCTCCTTTGAAGGGGTATCCTTACTAAGCTCAGTCAAAGACTGACCTTCCTCCTCCCGAGGTAAGTCAGTAGCTCCTGCCGTTGAAGAAGACTCAATAATATTCGTGGGTACGGTAGAGTTAGATGGAGTATCTTTCTCAAAATTTTGAGGAATAGGTTCGTCCACTACTTCCTCAATAGTGGGCGATTGAAGTGTCCTATCGGAACGTAATTGAACATTTCCACAATGAATTGCATTAAGTCTTGTGACATTATCTTGTTAAGTAGTATATACTGGAGTATTCTGTCGATTGTTCTTAGGATTGGGAAGTGGTTGTGCTGGAAGTTGAGGTTGATTTACCTGCTCAGTCTAAGGAAGATTATGAGGTGGCAGTAACAAATTATGTTGTTGATTCCTCCTAAGACGAGTATAAAATTGATTATGTCCTTGATTCCATTAGGGAGCAATATGTTGTGGGTACCATTGTGGTTGTGATTGGTTTGGCCACTGCTGATTTCCCCATGATTGACTTGCCCATTCAGGAGGTCCCCAATAAGGAGTTCCCCAAGTAGGCTGTGGAGGATAGGGATGATTCCAAGATGGAGGCCATTGATTACTAGCCCAGTTGTTTTGCGGTCTCCATGTAGGGTTGGAATTCTGCCCATAAGAAAAATTACCTCCTTGGCGTTGGTTTAGGACATTTATTTCTTCTTCAACCTAAGCAGTTTTTTTCTTAGTATTCTTAAGATCAGTAAGAAGCTCACATTGATTGGTAGGGTGGATTTGCTCACAAAGTTGACACACATTAACCTTGTCTAAAGGACACTCATGTAAAAGATGTTTGTTTCGACACCTAGGACAATAAATTGACAAAGTCTCAGGGTTACGTGTCTTTGCTTGTATACCATCCAACATAGTGTTCAATTGAACAAGTATATCTATCTTAAGATTTGCTATTTCTTCTTGGAGCTTACCTATCTCGTTATTCCCTTTGAAAAGATTTTTTTTTCAGATTCCTCATGAGTACATGAGAAATTATGACACAAATCACATATCTTCAAGGGCTAACTGAGACACATCACCTTTTCCCATTAAATCAAGACTTCTTGCATCATCATCGAGTCCCTTAAGAAATATAGTCTTGAGAATCTCAACACTAATAGCCATTTCTCCACATTGTTTAGATAGGAAAAGAAACCTATCCAAATAGTCCTCTAGACTCTCATCCTCATTCTGCCTAAGTTTAAACAACTCTTCCTTATGATCACTCACCCTACAATAACTTTGATATTTATTCAAGAACATAGTCTCCATTTCTTCCCAAGATGTTATACTTCCAAACGGTAGTCCCATAAACCAACGCATGGCTGAATCCTTCAAAGTAGAAGGAAGCAACTTCAATTTCTAGTTATCATTTTTATAGTCATAGGTTTGACAAAGGACCTTAAATTCAAAAATAAATTGGTCTGGGTCTTCCGAGGATAAACCATGAAAGGTTGGAAGGAAAGCTGGAGAGATATTTTTCATCGTTGTATCATCATTTGCATCCAGAGCAATAGGATAAGTGAACTTTCTAGTTAGTTGAGGATCATTGTTATTATGATTGGCATCATTACGGTTAGCTTATGCCCTTCGATCTCCCATGATGTTCAGAGGAATATGCTCCTCAAGAATAATTTCCTTAACAACAGGTTGTACTACAGGATGATCTTCAGGAAAATAGTGGAAAGCCTCTAGTGGGTTAGGCTCAAGTAATTCGTCGATAGAGTTGTCTTCTGAGCCTTGCGCCTCCCTATGTATAACTAGAACGTATTTTGGGGGGGTCTTTGGTATAAATCATCTGTGAGGGCCTCTTTTCCTAACCATGCAGAAAAGGAAGCCAAAGATAGTATTTTTGGCCTAAAAGAGGTATTCTAGGTATCTTCTATTAACACTCAAGCAAAAGAAGCTAAGATTCCCCAGAAACAACGCCAAAAAGTGATAGGATTTCGTTAGGTCCCATTACTTTAGAATATAGAATTCAATTTGTTGACCGGGTAGTGTTCAAGGAAATTTTCAATAGAAGAAGTCCAGAGTATCTCCCTCAGGTTTTCTAACTTTTAAGAACAACTTAATATTAATTCTAACTTCAAACTATCTAACTATAGAACTGTAAAATAATTTATTCCTAAGAAAACAAGGAAATATTTGAACTGTAAGCATAAGGAAACTAATTTAGAAAGCATGATAACTGAATTAAAAATTACATAAACGACTAAACTAAGAAGCTGAAAAATTATAGAAGCATAAAAAAAACTTATAACAATCCATAAAACATCTTCTTAACAATAAAGATTCTAATAGTTAATAACAGTAACTACGGAAGTGAAAAGCAACAAATACTTCAGAACTAAAATTTCATAATAGTAAATTTAATAATTCTCTACAAAACAACAACATAATAAAAGAAAACACTTATCTACTTAAGTCATCTCCTGTCAAGTGGCCAGCTCGTGGGTTATCACATTCATTCTTAGTTATTTCAGAAATGCTTCTATCAATCATAATTATCATCCATAACTCATAACTCAAATTTTTTAGATAACAATCTCTTTATTCATAAACTTCAGAAACACTTTTACAGTATAACATTACTTTTTCACTGTATATCTTACTTCTAGAGATCATGTATTTTATAGAGAAACTTTAACTACATCCTATATTTCAGATGGTATGGATAACCATTGAACAGATCTACGAATAACTCGTATGTCTTTTAAAAACCCATTACACAGTATTTAAGAGGCTCAAGTCGAGCCATAAAGTCCTTAACTCAAAGGATAACAGAAATAACAACTTTAAGAGTAACTATATCTTTGGTCCATCACCCTAAAGTTCCGGAGCATATTTCTAGCGTATATCTTCAACCTGTTTTGGAGCACTTGCTGGCTGGATGCTTCTAATCTGCAACTTGATTGACCGATTATTATCTACAAAATACTTAAAATAACCCATTAAATCTGTATTGGAAAAATACTTCAAGAAATCAAAAGAAATAAAGTTTATACAATTTCTCACTAAAAATTAAGCAATTATTTCTCCTAAAATTTAATTAATTGGTAGAGGATAGAGATTTGCATGTATGAACTAGGTCTTTATGGTATTATCATGATGAGGTTATTTTTACCTCATTAGTGGCAGACCTTGGTTGATTCACATTAATAATCTTTATTGTTTTGTTGAGGCCAACATGTGGCGATGTAATTTCTTGTTGTAGATATATATAAGAAATTTTTTATACCATTTGATGGCATGGTGTGTGCAAATAATGTTCTAAATCTTTCGAAGGCAAAGTAGAGTGTGAAGAAGAGTGAAGAATAATGAAGAAGTGTTCATGTGTTTAACCAGAACTGTAATCAGGCATTAGCAGATGCTATCTTTCTCAGTTCAAATTCCTATGGATGTAATCCAAATCTTTTGTAAGACAGTGAGTCTTCCTTTTGTAATTGAGTAGAGCTCTAGGTAGTGCGCCTGAATGCATGTGCATTCCCCATTCATATTTCTTTATACTTTTAACAGGGTATAATCTTGTGGACTGACCTCCACTGTGGTTTTTCCCCTAACAGGGTTTTCACGTAAAAATCTTGGTGTTATGTGTGTTTTTGATGTGTTGTTGATTTATGCTTCCATGGTTATTGATTGGATATAAGAATAAGGTTAATAAGTTGAATAAGTTTGAAATTTTGTGACAACTGATTCACCCACCCTCTCAGTTTTCTGCCCTTGTGTTGCCAACAATTGGTATCAGAGCAGGTTCCTTGGAAGAAGTTTAACAACTTGAGGTGATCCGGGATGGTGACATATAAGAATGATAGTTTGAGATTTGATGGAACAAATTATTCTCTGTGGAAGACTCGAATGGAGTGCCATCTGAGATGCATTGGTGAAGCCTACTAGAATATTACAAGCAATAGGTATATTATTCCTTAGAATGGTCCTACTACTACTACTGTTGAGATTAGGGATGCTGAGTACAATATCAAGGATAAGGAAGCATTGTTGAGTGCTCTGATTGATTCCAAGATGACAAATGTTATGGATCTAAAGACTACTTATGAGATCTGGAAAAAGTTGGAAACCTTGTATGAAGGTGATGCTAATGTGAAGATTGCTAAGTTACAAAGTCTGAAAGGGAAATATGAAATGTTGAGAATGGGTGATGATGAGAATATTACTACTTTCATGCAAAGAGTGAATGAAATTGTGTGTGGTATCATATGTGCTAGTGGACAGTTGGAAGAATTAGAGATTGTTGCTAAATTGCTTAGATCCTTTCCTGCTGCTTACAAAGTTAAAGCTACAACTATTGAGGACCTCTAGATTGTGACAAATGTTACCAGAGATATGTTGATTGGTAAGCTAACTACTTTTGAGTTAAGTGAGTTTGGTGATGCTCTTCCTAAGATAGAATCTGTATTCAAGGCTACTACTTTCAAAAGAGATAAGCAGAGATATGATCAGGGTGAAAGTTCTTCTAGAAAGGTATTCAAGTATGAGGAAGAAATCAGACAAATTGAAGAAGAATAAAGAGAACTGAATGAGCTTGAAGCACTTATTGTCAAAAGGGAAGCTAGAGGAGAAGGTAAGTATAAAGGGAAATTACCTATTAAATATTTTTCTTGCAATAAGATAGGTCATTTTGCATCAAGGTGTCTAGAAAGAGTCCCTAAGCCAAGACATAACAAGCCTAGATTTCAAAGAAAGTGTTATTATGTTGCTGATGAAGGTGTGACAAATGATGAATTTGATAAAGGAAATGCAAGTGAGGATGAATGGGTATTTATTGATATCAAGGAAAATGATCCAATCCCTACTAAATCTATTAGTTTCTCAAATGTGGAGAAAGCCCTAGCCGCTCAAGTTGAAGAGAAAGATGAATGGGTGATTGACAGTGGATGTTCTCATCACATGACAGGTGATAAAAGCAAGTTTGTGAGCCTAGAAAAGTATGATGGTGGTGTTGTAAGATTTGGTGATGACAAAGTAGGTGTAATCCATGGTAGAGGATCCATTTCTCTTGATGGTAAGAATAATACTGATGATGTTCTATATGTGGAAGTTTTGAAGCATAATCTCTTAAGTGTCAGATAGATGGTTGACAAGGGATGCAATCTTCAATTCAAGAATGAAAAGTGTAGAATATTGGGAAGTTTCAAAAATGTGATTGCTTCAGGTACAAAAATAAAAGGTAACATATTTCACTTGAATGCTACTAGTAAAAGTTGTCTGATTGCTCAAGTTGATGAAAGTTGGTTGTGGCATAGGAGAATGTGTCATGTAAACTTTGACAATATTGTTAAGATAAATTCTACTTAGGAAGTGAGAGATCCTCCTAAGTTGGTAAAGCCTACTAATACTATATGCAAGGAATGTCAGTTAGGGAAGCAAACTATAATTTCATTTCGGAGCAAACAAGATTGTTCAAATGAAGTGTTGGAGCTTGTTCATACTGATTTGTGTGGTCCTTCTAGAGTTAGAAGCTTACAAGGAGACATGTACTTCATGTTACTTATTGATGATTACTCTAGATCAATGTGGGCTACTTTTTAAAGGGATTAATTTGAAGCTTTGGAGAAATTCAAGATTTTTAAGGCTATGGTTGAGATAGAGATAGGTTTGAAGATTAAATGTCTGAGATTAGATAGAGGTGGTGAATTCACTTCCTCATGAGTTTAATTATTTTTGTAAAATGCATAGAATAAAGAGACAATTATCTGCCTCACGAACCCCTCAGCACAATGGAGTTGTGGAAAGGAAGAACATGATAGTTCAAGATGTTGCTAGGACTATGATGCTAGAAGGAAATGTTCCTCATATCTATTGGAGAGAATATGTGAGTACTATTGTTTACATCCTCAACTGGGTACAAGTCAAAGGTGATACTGGTAAGACCCCTTTTGAGCTATGGACTAGTCATAAGCCTACTGTTAGATATTTCAAAATCTTTTGGAGTAAATGATATATCAAAAGAGATGAAGATATAGGAAAGTTTGATGCTAGGATTGAAGATGTGAGACTATTTCTTGCTTATGTTGCTTACAAAAATTACAAGGTTTTTCAGATAGATTTCAAGTCAGCATTTCTAAATGGCGAACTGGAAGAAGAGGTTTATGTTGAGCAACCTGATGGATTTAAATTGACTGATCAGAGAGATATGGTTTATCAGTTGAAGAAAGCATTGTATGGACTTAAGCAAGCCCAAGAGCATGGTATGCTATATTGGACAAGTATTTGTTGAAGCTTGGTTTTAATAAAGGTACTGTTGATAGTAATTTGTACTTCAAGATTGATCATGATAAAGATTTGATTGTGAAAGTCTTTGTTGATGATATCGTTTTTGGAGGAGATGATGATTTGTGCATGAAGTTTGCTGATGAGATGAAGAATGAGTTTGAGATGTCTATGATTGGAGAGATGAAATTATTTTTGGGATTGCAAATTACTCAAATAGATAAAGGGATCTTCATATCTCAGTCCAAGTATGTGAAAGAATTGCTAAAGAAGTTTGGTATGGAAGATTCAAAGCCAATTGGTACACCTATGGTGAATGGATGCAAGTTGACACAAGATGATGATTCTCCAAAAGCAAATCAAACTAGATACAAATCGATGATTGGTGGATTGCTTTATTTGACACAAACTAGACCTGATATCATAAATGTTTTATGCATTGTTGCAAGATTTCAAGCTGATCCTAAGGAATCTCATGTAATTGCTGTGAAGAGGATTTTCAAATACTTGAAGGGGACAGTTGATTTTGGGCTATGGTATCCTAAAGATGATGATCTTACTTTGAGTTCTTTTACTGATGTTGATTGGGAAGGTAATTTGGATGACATAAAGAGTACTAGTGATGGTGCATTTTTCTTGGGTAAGAAGTTGATTTCATGGTTAAGTAAGAAGCAAAATGTCATTTATTTATCTACTATAGAGGCATAGTACATTGCTACTGCTAACAATTGTACTCAAGTATTGTGGATGAAGTAGATGTTGAAAGATATCAAAATTGTGTATGATGATCCCATTGCTATATTTTGTGATAACTCAAGTGCAATTAAAATTTCTAAGAATCCAATGCTGCATTCAAAGACCAAGCATATATCTATCAAGTTTCACTTTTTGAGAGAGAAGGTGAGTGAAAAGGAAGTCAGATTGGAGTATGTGCCTACTAAGGAACAGATTGCAGATATCTTTACAAAGCCTTTGCCTAAGGATACTTTTGAGTATCTCAGAGGGAAGCTAGGGGTGATACCCCTCCTAATATGAACTAAGATGCATTTTCTTGCATCAATTCGTGCATTTCATAGTCTTATCTTGATCCGTATTGATGTTGTGGTGGTTGCTACTTAGGGGGAGTAGTGAGATGTTTAGATATGTGGTTCAGAGCTTGTGTGGAGAGAAGAGATCTTTGTTATTGATGTCAAAGAGGGAGAAGAGTCATGTGAAAAAAAACCCATAAATTATATGAGGAGAAGAGCCATGTGGGAAGAAGAGTTGTGTGAAAGAATTGAAGAGAAAGAGTCAGAACCTAAGGAGTAATTGCTGAAGATAGTTGCATTGATGGTGTTTTTCACATTATGTGTTTCCATCAATGCCAAATGGGGAGATTGTTGGATGTTGTGGTTGTGTTACTGATATGTGGTTGTCATTGATGTCAACAATATTGGAATTAATGTCTTAGAATTTGTATATGTTGATGATATTGAGAAAATTGTAATGAAATAAGTTGCAGGTTGTCAGTGGTGAAGTGAAGTTTAGTCAGTTGGTTAGCTTAGTACGTTGATGATCAATGGTTGTGGATTAAAGGGTTTCTTTTCAAATATATCTAGTTTATCCACGTTGAGTTTCAGAGATCCGCATGAAGATTTGATTGTGTTATGAAGATTTGTATTTTGACAGTCATTCTGTTGCTTCAGTTGGTGTTCTTGAATGAAGGTGATATGATTTTAGTAAGTTTAGTTGTTGCAGATGCTTCTCTGGTGATTCATGATGTTTGTGGATGTTTCTAGATCATGCTCTATTTGTGTTGCATGTCCACGTTGATCGTTGTGCTTGTGTTTGGAGATTTTCTCTTACGTGTTCATGTTTTTCTTGTTCTTGGCCGACAAGGTGTTGTAGCATGTTTTGGATTTTCAAGGAATAATTATTTGAAGTGTTTTCGTGTTTGAAGATATTATTTTGGGTCTTCACTATGTTGTGGCTAACCTTGGTTGATTCACATTAATAATCTTTATTGTTTTGTTGAGGCTGACATGTGGCGATGTAATTTATTGTTGTGGATATATATAAATGATTGTTTATACCATTTGATGGCATGGTGTGTGCGAATAATGTTCTAAATATTTTGAAGGCAGAGCAGCGTGTGAAGAAGAGTGAAGAAGAATGAAGAACTATTCATGTGCTTAACCGAAACTGTAATTAGGCACTAGCAAATGCTATCTTTCTCAGTTCAAATTCCTGTGGATGTAATCCAAATTTTTTGTAAGACAGTGAGCCTTCCTTTCGTAATTGAGCAGTGAGCTCTAGGAAGTGCACTTGAATGCATGTGCATTCCCCATTCATATTTCTTTATAATTTTAACAGGGTATAATCTTGTGGACTGACCTCCATTGTGGTTTTTCCCCTAACAGGGTTTCCACGTAAAAATCTTGGTGTTATGTGTGTTTCTGATGTGTTTTTGATTTATGCTTTCATGGTTATTGATTAGATCTAAGAATAAGGTTAATAAGTTGAATAAGTTTGAAATTATGTGACAACTGATTCACCCCCCTCTCAGTTGTCTGCCATTGTGTTTCCAACAATATCTTATCAGAAAACACTAAAAACATTCATAAAATCTTATCCAGAAAATCCAAAAACATTTTCAAAATCTTGTATAGCTAAAATCCAAAAACATTTAGAAAATTGTAAAGGCTAAAATCCAAAACATCCAGAAAACATCAAAAACCCTAAAAAGGTCAAACATTGAAAAACCAATTATTTTTTCCTAGTTGAACTATGTTGTCTCTAAGCTTGAACATAGGCAAGGCCATCACTAATGTGCCCCCAAGACACCCTAGGTTAGTCCTTTAGCAACCCGTTGTAATTAGCTGTCATCTCTTGTCTGTTCATATCTTTGTCCTGTAAATCAGTCAAGTCAGTCGAACTACGTGGTCTCTGCGTGTATAACATAGGTAAGGCTAATATTTGATTAGCCCCTAAGGCCCCTAGGATAGGTCTTTAGGTTAGGTTCTTGGTCGAAACTTGAATTTTTTTTGAAAAGCCAAAAACATCCAAATATTTAGAAAACACAAAAACATTTGAAAATTGGAAAACACAAAAAATAATAAAAAATGTTCAAAAGACCTAAAAAGCCTCAAAATATCTCAAAAAACCCTAAATAGCCTCAGAAAATTAGAAAAACCTAAACATCCATATAAGCTTTCAAAAAGACCAAAAACAACCTCAAAACATCTTCAAAATACCAAAAACATTGCAATATTCCAGAAAATCCAAAACCCACCCATCCCATCCCATCTCACTTTCACGCACAATAAAATTTTGCCCATAATAAATGATCATCACCTTCAACCTTTGGTGAAACAAGTAGAAAACAAACATAGCAAGTTGTAAAGTGTGAACCTAAAAGTCTAAATCTAGAGTCTAAATCATAGGTAAATGTGTCAGTGAAGTTTATGACAATAGCTCATCTTATTATCATTATCCCAACATCAAACAACCCTCTGATCAACATGTCCTAGGATGTATCCTTCCTGTGATGGACATCAGTATCAGACAACACTTTAGCTAAACTTAAACAAGGCAAGAGCTATAGATAACACTGACTATTTGTCTTTGATCTTTTTTTATGATTTATCTTAATGACCCATTCTGAGGACCTCTCAATGATATCTATCTAAAATGATTTAGAGAGAAAGGAATGGGGCATCGATCATTATCTTTCATTTGTTGTGCTTGTGGATACTCTTGTAAAATAATCTTGGCACATACTTGCTTAGTTGTGTGTAGGAAGATCATTTAGAGTATGTTATTGACTATTGCGTATGCTTTGGTCCAATATGTTCTAAACCTATAACTTGCATTCCAATGATGTTTTCGTATGTCAAGGTGTGAACAAGAACTATCCTATTTGCTTGTCGGGTTAGAGTCCATTACACTAGATACAATGTCATTACCTTGATGCATTGTATCTATGTGTTATATCAAACAATAAGGAACGATGGAAAATCCCAATCCTAAAGTGTGAGCACCCATCCTGCATTTCATCCTACATTTCCCATTGTCTCATCACCATCTCTAATAAAGTCTCGATGGATCAAGGACTTGTTGGATCTTTTGAAGCAATCATCATCATCGATGATTATTCATTATTTATTCTTCTATCTTCTCTCTACGCTAACCTAGTATCATGACACTCAAAAACATTATCAATCCATCCATCCAACATCCACAAACCATCAAAACACATGCATCTCATAATAATATCATAAATCATAAGGCATACAACGCATAATCAATTGCATATCACATCATACATTCTACATTATCATTTAAGTTATGATGCATAATATAGATTTTTTATTCTAAGAATCTTAAATCATTGCATATCAAAAGAATTTGCATCCATACATCCATATGCATACCTCATAATAAAACATGAATAGAAAATATACAAAAATAAATGCATCCACATCATTTTCATCCATACATGATCATCACATATCATATTATATCATCGCATATCATATAGACATAAAATAAAATGCATCCATACATGATCATATATATAAGCATTCATACATCATAGCATGAATCATTTGTATTGAATATATATATCAAAAAAATGTGTCATGGTACAAAATTTGGATCAGTGTATGTACATCGATAATAAGTAAAATATCCACAAGGCTATCAAAAAGGATCCCATGAATGTATATCAGTATAAAGAATGGGGAAAAATAAAAAAGTGTCTGTACATCAAAAATCTAGCCTTGGTGGTTGCTACCCTCTCCAACCTACCGCTCAGGCTAATCCTTGACATGGGGATGCACATCACTACGCTGAGAAAAATTGAGCTGTTGAAGAGATACTAGAACATCCCTGTGATAATGTTGTCTATAGTATGTAGTCTTCGTGACAACCTCTCTGTAAAACCTCACCGAAATAGTCCAACCATGTGTGGCTGCTACCATGACCTCAATCGGTTGTTGCCTCACCACCTCCTGGTCTCTCTCCCTAATGACAACCTGAACTCTCTGTAAAGCCGCATCCCTCTTGGCTGTCACCACGACCACCTACTATTGAGCCTGGTGTCACTCAGAAGTCAAAACCAAAATCTGCTGGTAGGCCTAGTCTCGCTCACTTGTCAAAGCATGCACCTACTACTGCAGCTGCTATATTTGTGCATCTCTTGCATCCGGTGGTGGTGGTGGTACTGGCTGCTACTGCATTGTTGGAGGTTGTTGTCCCACTGGAGGAGCCCCTAAAACCTATCCATCATGTCCATCCTATCCTCCCTATCCTCTTCCCTTAACACCTTTTGCTCGTGGCCTCCCTCTGGGAGGAGCACTTGCCAGATCTGTAAGTCACTGTGGAGGGACGAACCATGCATCATAAGGTGGAGTGGTCTATGTAATGCACTGACCTTGATCATATGCCCAAGGATGGGCAACCAACTGACAAAGCCTCTGGTGCCAGAATCATCAGTCCCCAGGTAGGAACCTCTCTAGCTAATCTCACAAAAATAGCTCTATAGGCATCATCAGGCCTGCCCTGTACATCACTCAACTATCTGGCCACTCTATCAGGAAGGTACCACTCAATCATGGTATGCTCTCTACCTTCCATATAACGAGTTTGTCTAGAAAAATAAAGCTATTATACATCATCAAACCAGACTGGCATCTGAAGCCATGGCCGCCAGTGGAACATGGTCATATCGTCAATCACCCGTTGCTAGTACGGGAGCCTAATTTGTCATGTGTGCCTAAGTGTGATGGCACCTCGATATCTCCATATGACGAGATCATCTAGCTCCACGTCCGCCATCTGTACAATGGGACGAAGCATGACAATGTGCTTCCATGCCCAGATATGAAGAAGAGTCACACCTACACCAAGGGATCTCCCATTGCAATACACAAAATCATGTAAAGCATGGTACAGGGAGGCCAACATCACAGGCCCCCATGTAAAAAGAGTCCTCCGGTACAACATCCACTGCCATGCTAAACCCCATCCTGGGTTGAAAAATCAGCCGTGTCTGTTTAGAGTCACCAAACCTGAAATGATGGCCACAACAATCAATCTAAATGTCGACACCTAACCTATGTATGTCTCTAAGTCAATCTACAAGGTGACCAATGCAATCTGATCCATCTCCATCACCTCTAAACATGCATCAAATCTGACATTGAGATTATAGATCACACGATCACTGTGGATGGGCAACCACAATATCCACCACACGTCCTCCAATGTAACTGTTTCCTCCCCCATTGGAAGGTGATAGGATGAGGTCTCACTATGCCATCTCTCACATAGTGTTGTCATCATAGCCAAATGTGTACTCACAATAGGTGCATATGCAATATACCATAATCTGATCTCTCCTAGGTGCTCCTAGCACAAATCTAAAAGATTACCCAATCTCTCAAGTACCGTGGGCCTATGCTCCCTTGACATCAATGGCTAGAAGACCTCCTACACCCATGAAACACATGGCATCAGGAAATCATCAAAATTTGAAGTTATTTGAAATTTCTGGCTCAAAAATCACAAATGCATCGCTATATTCAAAATCCAAATAATGATGCCTGATGCATTTCAAATTTCAAATTGATAAATGCGTTGCCAGACCAATTGGCGTCGCAATTTAGAATTTAGCCTAACCTAACCCTAACTTTCAAATCGACAAGTGCGTCGTTATATACAACTGCGTTGCCATTTAAAATTTGAAACCCTAAATTCAAATCTAGAAAAGCGTCGCCCTATACATATGCATCGCTATCTATCATTAGGGCATCACTGATTGAAATTTGGGCGTCGCTATATAGTGATTCCGCCAAATTCTAAATTCTAACGCCTAATAAATGCATCAAAATTTCAAATTTCAAACCAGGTTTCGAATCACATACCGGTGGTTCTGTGCCTGGAAGCCGTTGGAACTCATGAAATTGATTAGAGATGTGTTGGGGAAGCTCATGACGCGCCATTTAGAAGGGTCAAAGCTCAAATTGTAAGAATTTCTTAAGTATGAATGCACAAATGAATTGAAAATGACTCCTCTTGACCTATGTAAGCTAGAAAATTAGGAGTTTTTTCCCTAATTTAACCTTTTTAATTGGGTTCATTATCATTTTCACCAATTTTTCCAATCTAAATCTAATTTTGCACCAAATTTTGTGTTTTTGGCATTATTCTTGCATCCTAGAAGCTTTCTAGACCCTTGGGGAAACTTTTGAACCTTTATCAAGAAATCAACCCAAAATTCAAAATTTTTGCCCTATTTCTTGAGGGGACAAGGAGTCAATTTTATCCTTCCAATGGGGCATTTAAAAAATTAGATTTTTTTTAATTTTTTGATTCAAGCAACATTTTTCATCTGAAAAACGTTGTTCTTTGAACCGAAGTAGCAGGTACCTTGCTTCAAAGAGGGGCAAAATGTAGACACTAAAAAATGTCCTAATCAATGTCATACACTTGAATTGGATTTATTAACATCATTTCCTCTTTATCCACCCTCTTTTCACTTAATTAATTCAATTAGCCGAGCTCATTAATTAATTACTTCATTTTCATATGTTTGGCCTAATTAATTAAATTGGATTAATTCATCTCTTTTCGCACTAACACTTCATCTCATTAAATTAAATAAATAAAAATATTTAATTTAATCTCCTAAGTCATCTGATTTAATTAAATAACCCTAAGTTATTTAATTAAATATCATTTCACCCCTCCCCTATTTATTAAATCATCCAATTTAATAAATATCTTTTAAGTCTTCTAATCCCCTAATTGCTAATTAAATTAAACTTTGTTTAATTAGCAATTAAACTTTGTTTAATTAGCAATTAAACTAATATTCCTCTAATCAAAGGGAATATTCCCATAGAATATTATTTATCCTTTTTGCAAAGTTAAAAATTTGTTTTAATTTGTAAAATCTCTTTTATCCTCACCCTAAAGGAATATTCCCTCTCCTCCAATCAACTCACTTAGCTTCAAAAGTATGTTAACCCTTTAACCTACTAAGAAAGTTACCTTTGACCTGTGTGAGTAGGTCAAAAGTGTGTTTTGTTTGAGGCAAGTGTGAGACTTTGATTAATTTTCATCTTGCATTCTCATCCATTGATGAGAATCCATGATCCATGCCTCTCACCCCCTTCATCTTGAACCATTGACTAAGCTTTTTGATCTCAACCATTCATTCCTCATTTTCTCTCCTATAAATAGATCACTATTTGGAGACAAATGGATCCATCTTTTATTGCAAACTTATGTTGTTGAATTTACTTGCACACTCACTTATCTTTTACTCACTATTTAGCTTATTTTAGTTCATTTTAGTTGCATATTAGCTTCAATATTTCATTAATGACTTCCATGCATCCATCTTAGTTTGTAAATAAATTAGGGTTTTCATCTTTTAACACCATTTTAGCATAATTTTATCTTAGATTAGTTTAGAAATTACATAATTAGATCATTTGTAGTGTGGAATCATGGTAACTTAGCTTGCATCATGTTCATTTTAGCAAAATTTAGGTTTTCACACATCAAACATCGTGGTTTCATTGATTCTCTTCCACAGAATCAACAAAAACGAGCTCACTATCATAGGATTGGGAAAGGGTCGTCAGTCCACACCAACGTGACACCAATTCCACAACAAGATAAATTTTGAATGGATTAGAATAGATGTTTTGATGGATTTCATAATTTAGTATGTTAGGTTTTGATGAAATGTCTAGTTTTAATCTTGTTTGATCGATCTTGTTGAGATTTGAGTATTGGTGGCTTCGTTGTGCTTCGATTCTTCATGGATCAAGCGTAATTTGGGCCATACTGGTATCCTTTCATGAAAATGATAATACAAGTGCTATCAATATATTAAAGAATTTGGTGTTGCATTCAAGGAAAAAGCATATCTCAATCCGGTATCACTTTCTAAGAGAGAAGGTTGCAGAAAATGAGGTGAAGTTGGATTATATGCCCACAAAGGATCAAGTTGTAGACATTTTCACAAAGGCTCTTCCTAAATATACATTTGAGTATCTCTGATAGAATTTAGGGGTTATCACCCCTCCTTTCAGTTAGATGCATAAGAGTGTGCATCAGTCTAGTGGAGCAATTCAAGATTTATTCTTTTTATTCCAGACTGATGAAGGCTACCTCTCAGGGGGAGTAAGTATTAGTATTGTTGGTTGGTGAAGTTATATGGACCATATTTTGTGCCCCTAAGGGGAGAGTGTAGAAAAGTGAGTGTAGTGAAGAGAGAGTGTAGTTGCTTTCTAGTGTTGCAAGTGGTGTATGCAGATATAAAAAGGGAGAACAAAAAAGAAAAATCCTATCCAGATGATGTGCAGGTGTTTCCCTTTGATTTTTTTCAAAGGGGGAGAGCAAGAGAGTTCATTATGGGAAAGAGAGTTGGATGAGTCTATGGCCCTTTTCCATTGATGTTAAAGGGGGAAAGAGAATCTAAAAAGCATTGAGAGAGTTAGTATAGTGTATGGAAAAGTATTGTCTGAACAAAGGGGGAGATGGAGCTAGTGTTGCAGGAGAAGAAGTCTATGACTTGAGAGAGTATGAAGAGTGAGATTTTCCCCAGTCAAGGGGAGTGTTGCTTGCTGTTGCTTAGTTGTTGTTGGATTCTTTTGTTATTGATGGTTTTTCAGAAAGGTGGTGTTGCCATTAATGACAAAGGGGGAGATTATTGGAAGATTGAGTTGTTTGTGAGTTGTTTGGGTGTTGTCATTGATGTCAACCCCTTGTTTAAAGAGAGTGTTGGAATGATGTTGGTGTTGATGATGTCAAATCTATCATTGGAGTTGTTGGTATTGATGTCAACACAATTTTTTTAGTGTTTTCATTAATGTCTGACTTTAGTATAGTTGCAGAAGCTATATTTGGAGAGATAGTTGGATGTGCTATAGTTGATGAGAGATGTTGAAGATGCTACAAATGTGTTGAAAAGATATTAGTAGTGTTGCTGATGCAATTGGCTCACTTGGTTTCCAAGTGCTTTTAAGAAAATTTGAATAAAAGAGAGTTAAGTGTGACATAGTGGTGTTCAGTGTTCTGCTCCACATTTCTTCACGATTGAAGATATGCCTACATGGTTTGGATATGATGATTAGAGGTGTTCAGAGGTTCTATATGCAAAGTTTGAAGTCATGGATTTTCTATAGTAGAAGATGTGTTTGATAATATGTATGTCTAGTGAAACAGGTGTCTAGGAGAAATGAGATTGCTCCACATTTCTCCACAGTGAAGGTTCTTATTTTGTGGATTTGGGAATATCCTTATATATTTTGTATCTAACTTCTCTTGAAGTTTCAAGTGTTGTGGTGTTCTGCAAGGTGGTTTGGTGTGTTCGATGTTTGTGCAAGTGTGTATGGTTGCACAAAATAAAGGTGTTTTTAAGTTTCAGGTGGTTGCAGTAGTAGTGGTGAATATTCTGATGATGTGGAATATTCTGAGATGTTTTGAAGTGTTGTTGTGTGGTCCAAAAGATGTTTTTGGATCTGGAGAGGTGTGTTTGGAGTCACATGTTAGTGTTACTAATGGTATAGGTTTGGTCGATCTGGCATGCTAGCGTTGATTATTGAGGATGATTGTTGTTTTTGGAAGTGTTGAGAAGTGTGCCAATGTAGATTTGGGTCCCAATTAAGTTGTGGTGTGATATACCTTCAATTATTTACACCATGGAAGTGTTTGGTGCTGACCTATTTGATGTTGCATAGTTGAGGTGCATATGTTTCTTTAAGGCTGACTTAATTGAGATTTTTTTAGGTTGAGGATGGTATAAATAAAGGTGAATTGTTGTGTGGATTATGTAGAGAAGGTGTGTGATGCAAACAATGTGAATGTGATCAAGTGTGGTGATCTATTTGTGAGCCTTAATGCCTATGACTCCTAGATGTAGTGAGTAGGTGTCTACATTTTAGTTTGTTGGACGAGTTGTTTGTGCTTAAGTGGAACTACACCTTTGACATAAGAGAGATGCATTGTTTGTAGTACAATTTGGCAGTGAGCCACCCCTTCTTCTATCTTCTTTCTTTTAGATAGTGAATCCTTTGGCAGTGAGCCCTTCTTTCTTTTCGGGAGTGATCCCTCCAGTAGTGAGCCTATTGTATTCGATATTGCTATTACTTTATATTGTGAGCTAATCTTCACTGTGGTTTTTCCCTTCTTGGTATTTCCACGTAAATCTATTGTTCTTATGTGTTTGCATTACTATTTCATATGTTTACATTCTACTAATGCATGATACGGATTTAAGGACTAATAAATATTTACATGTTAATGAGGGTTTTGATGTTTTAATTAACAACTGATTCACCCCCCTCTCAGTTGTCATGTGCATCTAACAATTTCTTGGTCTGTGTTTGCTCAACCTCATCAAATTGGGAGAAATTGCAATAAATTTTTTTCTTTGTGTGTATGAAACTAGAGGTAAATATCTTTCTCTCCTTCATTTCTTGAGCTATTTTTCATTTTGGATGCCCTGCTCACCCTTAAGGGAGCATAGGAATTCCCCCATAGATTTAGTTTTGAACAATTAATTGAAGATTTAATTTTTGTTTGAAATTTTCAAAAATATAATTTTGTGCCCTCATCATGCCATTTGTTTTGAAAATTCTCAAAATTTGAATTTTATTTCATGAATTAGGTGTTGTTCATATTTGAACCAAAAGGATACTTTTCATTTTTGAAAATTATTAGGTTTAAAAACTAAAAGAAATGAGCTTCCCATTAATGGAGTTTGTATAAAGTTTTTGGTTTTTGTGTTAAAATATTTAAAAAAAATAAAATTTTGGAAGTGTTTTTGGATGGTTTATGATGGGGGAACTAATGTATCTCCCATGGATTTTCATGGTGATCAATTTAAAATCATGTTCAATATTTTGTGTTCTAAGTTTTATTCCTTATTTTTGATACCATGCTCATTTGTGTTGAATCACAAAGAACCTAGGATGGATGTGGGTAAGTGCATGGATCTGTCACACAATTTTGGTGCCAAATTGCAAAAAAGGCCTGTAACAAGCCATATTGCGCTCACCAAATGTCATTCATGACTTTTGGAATGCATTTTCCTAAGCTCTTTCATTTTCTCTTTCTTTGCTAGGGACACTATATACATGGAATAAACATTTAAATACAAGAAAGTAAATGTTATTATACTTTAAGTTATATTTCATGTATATAGGCAAGATGTTTGAGAGTGGTTTCAGATCTCTAGGAGTTATAATGCAAATTCTAGTTTTTTGAAGATCTTAAAAATTTTAGGCTTAGTCAAATTTCAATAATCAACATGTCAAATTTTAGTAATCAGGAGGTCAAATTTTAGTAGTCAACAAGTTGTATCATCTTTCTCTCTAACTCTCCCCTTCTCTCTACTGTATCTCTCCACTCCCTCTCTCTCTCACTCCCTCCATCTCTCCCCTCTCTCTCTCTCTCACACACACACACCCCTCTATCTCCTCCCTACATCTTCCTCCCTCCCTCCCCTCTCTACTTTTCTCTATCTCTTCTCTATCTCTCTATAGATCTCCTTCCCTCTCTACTTATCTTTATCTCTCCTCTCTCTCTTTCTTTACCTACCTCTTCCTCCATCACTTTGTATCTCACCTATGTATCCATCCCTACCTCTTTCCCTCTCTACTCTCTATCTCTCCTCTACCTCCCTCTATCTACATCTCTCTTTCACTATCCCTCTCTATCCCTCTCTTCCCCCTCTTTCTCTCTAACTCTCTCCTCTCTATCTCATAATTCTCTCTCCCCCCTCTCACTCTCTCCTCTCTATCTCTTTCTCTCTCTCTCTCACACACACACAAAAACTCTATCTCCCTCCCTCCCTTCCATCTCTACTTCTCTCTATCTCTCTACCTCCCTCTCTCGACCTCACCCTCCCTCCCCTTCTTTTTGTCTCTCCTCCCAATATCTATCACTATTGTCCCTCCCTCCCTCCCCCCTCTTTCTCTCTCAATTTCTCCTTTTCTCTATCTCACCATTCTCTATCTCTCTCACTTTCACACACACCTCTATCTCCCTCCCTCCCCTCTCTACTCCCTATCTCTCCTCTCTCTTTCCCTCTCTATACCTACCTCTCCCTTCATAACTCTCTCTCTCTCCATCCCTCTCTATCTCACCTATGTCTCCTTCCCTACCTCTTTCCATATCTACTCTCTATCTCTCCTCTCCCTTCCTCTACCTACCTCCCTCTCTCTCTCTATCTCTCCATCCCTCCCTTTCTCTATCACTCTCTCCTTTTCTCTATCTCACCATTATCTCTATCCCTACCTCTCACTCCCTCCTCTCTAAATCACCATTCTCTCTCTCCACCTTTCCCTCCTTCCCTCTCACTCCCTCCTCTCTAAATAATCATTCTCTCTCTATCCCACTTTCCCTCCTTCCCTCTCTCTATCTCACCTATCCCTTTCTACCTCTCCCTCCCTCCAACCTCCCTCTCTCTCTTTATCTCTCTTCCTCATTCTCTCCTTACCTCTCTACTCTGTTGTGCAATTTTCGCACACACGCCCCACCAGAGGCGGGGACCCTCTTTTGCTTTCATTTTTGGTGTCTTGGCCTTGAATTTTGAGGTTGTTGCCTTTGCACATGCTTGAATGATTATCTTATTCGTGCAAATGCCCCCCTTCTGGGAAGCACTTTGAAAATCCAATGTTCTGAATTCCTTTCGGGTTTTTGGCTCTATTCGGGAAAATTCCCTTTGGACGGAATTCCCCGGATGCTTTGAAAACCTGGTGGCTAATGTTTTGCACTGTTTTCCAGAAATTCTCTTACCTCACGAAATTCCTCATGGACTGGATTTTCTCGAAAATCCATCTCCTTGCTAAATTCTTGGATTTCGTTTGGCCTGTCTTGTTGATTGCATTAATGCTTGGTGGTACGATTCTTATAGCCAGTACTTAGTGGGTTTTGGAGGATTTCTTGTTGTCATTTTCTTTGCATTTCCATTAAGGATTTTGATGCTAATGCTTGATTGCTTTTCTGGCCCTGAGTGAGTCTGTGAGCTTGTTTCGATTTCATTTAGGTGAAACTCACCTATGTCTCCTTTGAATAACCCATCCTCGGGCTTAGTTAGAATGACAAGTGAAATCTGAGCTAATTCCCCTGCGTTAATGGTGAATTTTAGGGTTTAAGCTTAGGAAATTGATGATTAAATTTGGGGCATCACTGTCCCTCAACAATTTGCCTCTGAGAATGTTGGGAACCAATGGATAACCAATAGGAGACTTGAAACAAATTGGATTCAATCCCAAGGTCCTCAAATTTGTGATCATTCGATCAATTTGAGTGAAGTCGTGAGGAAACATCAACATTTGGGTTTTCCTTCAACTTCGGGATTTTCCTTCGCTGGTAGATTTCCCCTATTTTCCATTTCCTCTTTGTTTTCCTGAAATGTGCTGTAGTCCGACATTTTTCCTGCTTCGTGCATTTCCATTCCTTCTGGATTTTCCCAAAATTTCCTTTGTCCCTTCATTTTTCTAGAATTCGTAAGATATTGCTATTTTCGCGGATTTTCGTCCTAGGCAAAATTTTTTGAAACTTTTTTGAAAATTAAGAACTGAGAGATAGCATGATTTATTAGCTGGCGATGATGCATTGTATGATCAACTTGAATTATTTTAAGATGTATCATGTTTTTTCTTAGTTAATGACAGTTGATTAAATGATTATTGGATGCTTTTATGTTTATTTCGCTAAAATCTGCCTGGCTAGGAATTTTTTGAAATTCCTCTTTGGCTTGGATTCCACGGGAGGACTGAAAACCCAAACTTTGGGATGATTAATTTTATGAGGTTTTAGAGCATTTTTGCTTATCTTGGGACTTGCATTGAGGTTGAGTATGTCATTTGCAGTTAATTAATATTTGTTCAATGTGATCTTTATTGTGGTTCCTTGGTGGATGCAGGGTGAATCGAGTCGAGAGGTGGCTAGCAAGATAGTAGGCAGACGTATTCAGGTGCTGAAGGATCTTTGCTCTCAGAAGCAGAAAGAATTAAGCTAGACATAAAGAGTAAGGTTCCTGATTCTAAGTTGTCATCCACTTGGTCTGAAATTGGTGACACTAATGTGGATGGATTGGGATAAGGTCATCAATCAATCAAAGGATGAGATTAAATCTATGGAGAGGAAATTTAAAGTGTTGGTTACTCCACCCTTGGCCGACCTAGATGGAATCTTCTTGAAGGTGCAAGATCAAATAGATAAAGATAGGGGAAAGAGCATTTAATACAGGGCTACATTGAAATTTGTGCTTCCCTAATATTCATTCGTCATCCTTCACATGCATTGGACCAAATTACATTGGAGACCCCAGGTTGACATGGATGAATCCTAGGCATTTAATGCTATTTCATGTTGTTCTTGAACTTCTTGGGCCGACTTGTTTGTGGCCTTTTTATTATTGTAAACCCTAATTTGGCTGACATATCTTGGGGGGTTTCTATAAATATGGCATTTCACCTCATTTGTAAGAGAGTAGTAGAAGTCACTAGAGTAGAAGAATTGACTTACAAGCAAGTAGGGTGGTAAAGTAAGAGTTAGTTCATTCTGAGCAAATGTTGTAACACAAAACACTAGAATTGTTGTTGTTATTGGATGATTCAATACAATTGAAGACATTGTGATTTCTGGTGATCTCTTTGTGTTGACTTATTTTGCATGGTTTTTGTTGTTCTATCTTTTGGAATTGCTTGATGTTAGATTTAGAATTAGGCATTATTTAATGGTATTTATGGTTTGATGCTTGAAGTGTTTGTAGAAATCCTTGGTCCATACTTTTAGCAACTGGCTGATTGTGAGTTGCTTTGTAAAGTTATCCTGGACCTTATATTCACTGTGCTTAGTTCAATTGTGAAGGTTTCTTCATTTCAATTGCAATAAGGTTGGTTTGAATGAATGTTCATGATCTGAAAATATTTAATGCCTTAGAAGATTGCACTATTTCTATAAGATTGCAGATTCATCTGGGTCAAGCAGGAATTAGTTTATGAGGGATTGGTCCATTTCAAGTATTTTATGATTTGCATTGTTAATCTTAGGATTAGTGTTAATTTTAATCTCTCTAAAACCATTATCTCTTTTTCTGTTTATTTTGAATCTGGGTTAGATTTAAGATTGGAAGTATCACCATATTGCTAGATCTGATAAATTTAAGATTCAATATTTGCTTGTAGTAAGGTCCCTTTCTAATTACCGACATTTTCACATTTATCACTGAGTTGTTTATGCATTGTCAAGACCTGACATTAGAGACCTTGGGGTTATCTCTTGAGGCTTGCTGATAGAGATTTACCTTTCAAGAGAGATAGGATATTATATTTTGTCTGAGTTGTTGCTGTGTAGAAAAAATCATCAACAAATTCATGCTAGAAGGAGGGCCTAAATAAGCAAGATGGATTGATTTATGTCTGCTATTTCTCCTGAAAGATTCATAAGAAGAACTAGATCTACTCTAGGGGAGGAGGAATTTCAAGAACTACCAACTCCTACTAGGTCAAGAAGGACCAAAAGAAGGGATGAATCATCATCCACCCAACCACTACCATCATCTCCATCATCATCATCTTCATCAAGCCCATATTCATCTTCATCTAAAGCCATTCCCATTCAGTAGCTTCAGCTAGTCATAAATCAGCCTCAACCACTTCCACCTCCATCAATGGATTTCTTGGCGAACAACCCATCTCCCTTATCTTTTAACCAATACAATCCTATGCCTAAAAATCCTGAGCTTTTCTGCTCTAAGTTTCACATTAATGATCCCAAAAGAACTACAAAGGAGCATATTAGGATTTTTAAAACCACCCTTAAGGATAGGGGAATTAATCATGAGGATGTTGCATGCAGAATTTTCCCATATTCCCTTGGGGATGAGGCATTTTATTGGTATAACCATCTTCCTGCTGGGTCTATCACTACTTGGCTTCAATTGAAAACTGCATTTTTACATAAATTTCAGATCCTAGTTAGTGCCAATGAATTACTTTTGCAGTTTACTAGGCTCAAGAGGGAGGAAAATGAACCAATAGGGGCTTTCAATAATAGATTTCATAGGGCTTATGCTAGGCTGCAACCCCCTTATGTTGTAGATGATGCCTCTGCTAAGGAGGTTTATTATGAGGCTCTAGACAGTTTAACATCTGTCTTCGTGAAATGGAAAGCAAACCCCCCTGATAGCCTGCTTGAAGCTTATGATGTGGCTATTAAAGTGAATACAGATTTGAGGCAGCACTTGTTTGGACCCTTTCCATTAGCTACCCAAATACCTGTGTTGGGTTTAGTCCCTCAATTACCCTTGGTTCCACATCTAGGTGAGTCCTGGAATCAAGCTCCATCCATGTCAAATTTCCATTCAAATATGAACCAGCCTGCATTCTTTCATTAGCAAGCTAATATACCTAGTTACTTACAAAACTCTGAGGTATTTAATCAATCCTCGAACCATGGGTTCCATACTAATTATATGTAGAATTAAGCTGGTATTGTTCCTCCATCGAATAGTGCAGACAAGGAGAGGTTGGATGCACTCACAGAGCTAGTTGAGAAGTTGGCCACCGAAGTCATCTACCTAAGGAACCAAAATAATCAACCTTGGGCCATCCAAAGGGGAACTCAGTCCAATTATGATCAAGAGTAGGGGCAGAATCTCGATGGTGGAAAGTATTTTAAAGATCAACACTCAGGGCCGACATTTGATAGAGGGCAGTCACCATGTCAGAATAATGGAGGATCCCTAACATCTCTAGATCAGCTAAACAATCATAAGAAATCTAGTGGAGTTCACTTGGCTGAGGCAGCTCTTTTAGGATGGTGTAGGCTTCATAACACTAATCAACACTCTGAGTTGGACTATCAAGAATTCTAGACTGCTGTGTCCATTTTCTAGCAAGAAGTTCAACATGTCACCAATAGTTTGAGTGGGCAGGAGATAGTACCATATAATCCTCATGACATATCAATCATGGTGGTAAATCATGTCCCATTTCCAAGAAGTGACAAGAATGAACCAGAAGAAGAACAGGCTAAAGGTGCTAAAACAGAGTATGCATACAATGAAGGATCTGTAGCTCAACCTTTTGGAAATAATGAGGAGAATGACAATGGTCCACTAGATTAAGAAGAGTCTACAACTGAAGAGGTTCAAGCATTCCATCATGTACCTACTTAGTATTTCATAAATGGAGGACAATCTGATGCTGATAAAGGAGGAAGCATTGAAAGCAACATGGATAAGTTTGTGGTCAGCTCTTAAGACAACTGTTTTATCATGACTGTAGAGAAAATAGGAGAATGTGTGGTAGAAGAATTCAAGAAAGCCAAAGTAAATCTCTCTGCTCGTGAGTTGTTAATGTATCCTACAATTAGGGGTGCAATACTAAGGTCTCTTGAAAGAGATATGCTTTCTAAACAAAAGGGTGTTTCAAGCCAGCTGATACAAATACTTTCAAGGAGATACTCCTGTCTGAAACAAGCTTGGGAAATTATGCACTGACAGTTGACCCTCAAGGATTGGATGTTGAGGAAATCCTTATGTTACATGATATGCCTAAGAAACTTGTTCATAAATCCGATAGTGCTGATGAGCTTCCAATAAAGGAATTTCAACAAGATACTGGCGA
This sequence comes from Sequoia sempervirens, assembly GCA_007258455.2. Taxonomy (NCBI): domain Eukaryota; kingdom Viridiplantae; phylum Streptophyta; class Pinopsida; order Cupressales; family Cupressaceae; genus Sequoia; species Sequoia sempervirens. The sequence continues at coordinate 626,457,869 of VDFB02047230.1, forward strand.
ATGTCTAGTAGAAGAGTTAACTGGCATTGGAATTGAGAAAGTCATAGCAATAAATGCTGAGGCAGCCCTGGAGGAGGTTGAGATTTTAGATGAGGAGCCTCAACAAATTGCCAATGAATGCCCCATGAAGCAAATTGTAGGAGTTGATGTTGCTGCTAAAGAAGCTGGTGTTCCTAAGAGTTACAGTTACAAACCTAAACCAGTGCCAATAAAAGTTTTTAGGGAGTCTTCTTGTTCATCCAATTCTATTTTCTCTCTATCTGTTAGTGGACTAAATAGTGAAAATTCACAAATTTTATGTATTAAGGATGAGATAGCTGATGTGATTTATACAAATGTGCATGAAAATCTGACTAATGCTTAAAACAACACTGTTGCCTTCGTATTTGATGGGCTTAACCACATTGAATTATGTGAAAACATGCTTAAAGATCATTCTGTGGGGCCTCCTGACAAACATCATGATGGGGAAGTTACCATACATGATGGGGCTTCTACATTTTCATCATGAACCCTTCACAAAGACATTCAAACAGGTGAAAAGTTCCATGTTTACACTTTTGAACCTGTTCAATCTGATTTTCACCTTGAATTATTCATTGAAGAATCTAATTCTATTTTGCATGTTTCAAATGCAAGAGAGATATTGCATCATTAGTCGAGACCACTTGAAGACATACGTATCAACTCTTTACAATTGAAGAATGATGAATACCACATTCAGTCTACAACAGTACAACATCAGGTTGTTTCTTTCTTTACTGTGAATTATGAAGCTTATCAATTTGATTATGGACGTTTAGGAAGGACAACTTGCATATGGGTTAATCATGGTCCTAATAAGTTACCTCAACTATTGATTATTCCTGATTGTGAGGTTGACTTTGAATGTTACATTATTGAGCCTCATTTTTCTGAATATAAAGATAAATTTGCATTCTTGAGGACTATTACCACCACCTTGTTGCTTGCCCATGCATTGATTAACCATATGGGGGTGGGTCTCAGTTCACCTTGTCTGATCATGAGCCACTTTGAGTCTCTTTGTACATAATTTAGATTTGAATAAATGTAGCTTGCTCTGCTTTTCTTTGGTTTAGTCTGCTTCTGTTTTGGTTAGTTTAGGTTTGCTTTAGGTTTTAGTTTGGTCATTTCTTTACTTCTCTGGATTGGGTTTCTCTATTTTCCAGTTGGGGAAGTGTCTTTTTGCACAATAATTATTCATTATCTGGGAATGTTCTGAGTATTTCATTTATGGAATTTATTCATGTGTCTTGAATGGATGGTCGAGGTCTTTTGTTATCATTAAGCAGTCTGAATGTTTGATTTAAAGAGGATGGGTCATTGGTTTGATTTGAACTTGAAGTATTCTGAGATCTCATATCTTTCATACATCTTAAGAATCCTAAGGTTGTTGTGGGATCTTTGTGAGGTCATGTTAGGTGAAAAATCCTATTTTTGCTTCAGCAGCACTGTGGTTCTCATCCCTGAGTGTGAACTTCATTGTTAACAGGTTGAAATGAAAAGTGAAAGAAAAAAATATCAAAAGGAAGAAAAAGAGAAAATATTGAAAATCAAAAGAAGTGAATTCAACTTATCAGGGGTATTTGAATATCTCTATCGGGGCTATGGACACCTGGTTGGCAGTAGATCTATGTTCAGGAGAATCACAACGATAACCTCATCGGGGCTATAGATGCCTAACTGGCAGTGAGGCTCTATCCGTGTTGCTTTTGGAGCTAGAATCTTTACGTAGCCTAACTTGACTGAACTTGGTTTCTGTAGTAGCTCAAGGAGGGAATGAACTCACTTGCACACACTTGGATTTTAAGTTTATGGAAGGTTTAGTCTACCCTTGGTTCTGATTCTTTAATATTGCATTTTGATTTGTTTATTTGATAGGCAGATCGAAACCAGAGATTCTAGGTTCATGATTCTTGTTCATCATCAAATGCTCTGGAGAATTTCCCTAGCAGAGTCGTCATTTGTTGTGCAATTTTTGCACACACGCCCCATCAGAGGCGGGGACCCTCTTTTTCTTTCATTTTTGGTGTCTTGGCCCTGGATTTTGAGGTTGTTTCCTTTGCACGTGCTTGAATGATTATTTTATTCGTGCAAATGCCCCCCTTCTAGGAACCACTTTGAAAATCCAATGTTCTGAACTCCTTTCAGGTTTTTGGCTCTATTCGGGAAAATTCCCTCTAGACGAAATTCCCTGGATGCTCTGAAAACCTGGTGGCTAATGTTTTGCACTATTTTCTAGAAATTCTCTTACCTCGTGGAATTCCTCATGGACTGGATTTTCCTGAAAATCCGTCTCCTTGCTAAATTCCTAGATTTCATTTGGCCTGTCTTGTCGATTGCATTAATGCTTGGTGGTATGATTATTACGGCCAATACTTAGTGGGTTTTGGAGGATTTCTTGTTCTCATTTGCTTTGCATTGCCATTAAGGATTTTGATGCTGAATGCTTGATTGATTTTCTGGCCCTGAGTGAGTCTGTGAGCTTGTTTCAATTTAATTTAGTTGAAACTCACCTATGTCTCCTTTGAATAACCCATCCTTGGGCTTAGTTAGAATGGAAATCAAAATCTGAGATAATTCCCCTACGTTAATGGCAAATTTTAATGTTTAAGCTTAGGAGATTGATGATTATATTTGGGGCATCAACGTCCCTCAGCAATTTTCCTATGAGAATGTTGGGAACCAATGGATAACCGATAGGAGACTTGAAACAAATCGGATTCGAGCCCAAGGTCCTCAAATTTGTGATTGTTCAATCAATTTGAGTGAAGTCGTGAGGAAATGTCAACATTCGGGTTTTCCTTCAACTTCAGGATTTTCCTTCACTGGCAGATTTCCTCAATTTTCCATTTCCTCTCCGTTTTCCCAAAATGTGCTGTAGTCCGGTGTTTTTCCTGCTTCGTGGATTTCCATTCCTTCTGGATTTTCTCAAAATTTCCTTTGTCCCTTCGTTTTTCTAGAATTCGTAAGATATTGCTGTTTTCACAGATTTCTGTCCTGGGAAAATTTTTCTGAAACTTTGTTGAAAATGAAGAACTGAGAGATAGCATGATTTATTAGCTGGTGATGATGCATTGTATGATCAACTTGAATTATTTAAAGATGTATCATGTTTTTTCTTAGTTAATGACAGTTGATTAAATGATTATTGGATGCTTTTATGTTTATTTCGTGAAAATCCGCTTGGCTGGGAATTTTCCAAAATTCCTCTCTGGCCTGGATTCCACGGGAGGACTGAAAACCCAAACTTTGAGATGATTAATTTTATGAGGTTTTAGAGAATTTTCGCTTATCTTGGGACTTGCATTGAGGTTGAGTATGCCATTTGCGATTAATTAATTTGGGTTCCATGTGATCTTTATTGTGGTTCCTTGGTGGATGTAGGCTGAATCGAGTCGAGAGGTGGCTAGCAAGACAATAGGCAGACAAATTCAGGTGCTGAAGGATCTTCGCTCTCAGAAGCATAAAGAATTAAGCTGGACATAAAGAGTAAGGTTCCTGAGTTGAATTTTTCATCCACTTGGTCTGAAATTGGTGACACTAATGTGGACGGATTGGGATATGGTGGTCAATCAATCAAAGGATGAGATTAAATCTATGGAGAGGAAATTTAAAGTGTTGGTTACTCCACCCTTGGCTGACCTAGATGGAATCTTCTTGAAGGTGCAAGATCAAATAGATAAAGATAGGGGAAAGAGCATTCAATACAGGGCTACATTGAAATTTGTGCTTCCCTAATATTCATTTGTCATCCTTCACATGCATTGGACCAGATTACATTGGAGACCCCAGGCTGACATGGATGAATCCTAGACATTTAATGCTATTTCATGTTGTTCTTGAACTTCTTGGGCCAACTTGTTTGTGGCTGTTTTATTATTGTAAACCCTAATTTGGCTGACATATCTTGAGGGGTTTCTATAAATATGGCATTTTGCCTCATTTGTAAGAGAGTAGTAGAAGTCACTAAAGTAGAAGAATTGACTTACAAGCAAGTAGGGTGGTAAAGCAAGAGTTAGTTCATTATGAGCAAATGTTGTAACATAGAACACTGGAATTGTTGGTGTTGTTGGATGATTCAATACAATTGAGGACATTGTGATTTCTGGTGATCTCTTTGTGTTGACTTATTTTGCATGGTTTTTGTTGTTCTATCTTTTGGAATTACTTGATGTTAGATTTAGAATTAGGTATGATTTAATGGTATTTATGGTTTGATGCTTGAAGTGTTTGTAGCAATCCCTGGTCCATACTTTTAGCAATTGGCTGATTGTGAGTTGCTTTGTAAAGTTAGCCTAGACCTTATATTCATTGTGCTTAGTTCAATTGTGAAGGTTTCTTCATTTCAATTGAAATAGGGTTGGTTTGAATGAATTTTCATGATATGAAAATCTTTAATGCCTTAGAAGATTGTACTATTTCTGTAAGATTGCAGATTCATATAGGTCAAGCAAGAATTAGTTTATGAGGGATTGGTCCATTTCAAGTATTTTATGATTTGAATTGTTAATCTTAGGATTAGTGCTAATTTTAATATCTCTAAAACCCTTATCTCTTTTGCTATTTATTTTGAATCTGAGTTAGATTTAAGATTGGAAGTATCACCATATTGCTAGATCTGATAAATTTAAGATTCGGTATTTTCTTGTAGTAAGGTCCCTTTCTGATTACCAACATTTTCACATTTATCACTAAGTTGTTTATGCATTGTCAAGACCTGACATTAGAGACCTTGGGGTTACCTCTTGAGGCTTGTTGATAGAGATTTACCTTTCAAGAGAGATAGGATATTATATTCTATTTGAGTTGTTGTTGTGCAGAAAACATCATCAACACTCTCTATCTGATCACTGTCTCTCCATCTCACTCTCCCTCCTTCCCTCTCTCCCTCCTATCCCTCCCTTTCTTCTTCCCTCTCTACCTACCTCTCCCTCCACTTCCTACCACTATCTCTACCTCTCTCTCTCCCTCCCCCCTCTTTCTCTCTTACTCTCTCCTTCTCTCTCTACTCTCTTTCTCTATCTCCCTTCCTCTCTCCCCTCATTTTCTCTCCTCACCCTCTCTCCCTCTCACACACACTCACCTCTATCTCCTTTCCTCTTCCTCCATCCCTGCACTCTCTACTTCTCTCTATCTATCATCTCTCTCTAAATCTCCTTCCCTCTATATTTATCTTTATCTCTCCTCTCCATCTCTTTACCCACCTCTCCCTCCATCACTCTATATCTCAACTATGTCTCCTCCCTACGTCTTTACCTCTCTACTCTCTATCTATCTTCTCCCTCCCTCTACCTCTCTCTCTCTCTCTTGCATAGACACACACACTCTTACCTCTATCTCCTCCCTACCTATCCCTCCCTCCCCTCTCTACTTCCCTCTATCTATCCTCTCTCTATGTCTCCTTCCTTCTTGACCTATATTTATCTCCCCTCTCCCTCTGTTTACCTACCTCTCCCTTTATCACTTTGTATCTGACCTATGTTTCTCTACATACCTAGGGTTGAGGGATTAAGGGTTTATGGTTGAGAATTGAGGGTTGAGGGTTTAATGTATAGGGTAGACCATAGAGGGTAGAGTATAGAGGGTTTAAGGGTAGAGGGTTTAAGGGTTGAGGGTTGAGGGTATAGGGTATAGGATTGAGGGATTAGGGTTGAGGGTCAAATGTATAGGGTAGAGGGTATGGGGGTTGAGGGTAGAGGGTTTAAGGGATTATGGATTAAGGGTTGAGGGTTGAGGGATTAGGGTAGAGATTTTACTTTGGTTTAAGGGTTTAAGTGTTGATGGTTGAGGGTTGAGGGTAGAGGGTAGAGGGTTTAAGGGTTAAGGGTTAAGGGTTGAGGGTTTAAGGGTTTAAGGGTTAAGGATTAAGGATTAAGGGTTTTGGGTTTAGGGTTGAGTTTTTAAGGGTTTAAGGGTTGAAGGATTAAGTGTTTTGGGTTTAGGGTTGAGTTTTTAAGGGTTTAAGGGTTGAAGGTATAGGGTTGAGGGATTAGGGTAGAAAGGGAGGGAGAAGTAGAGAATATGAGGTAGGGACAAAGATAGATGAGGGTTGAGGATACAATGTATAGGGTAGAGGGTTCAGGGTAGAGGGGAGAGAGATAGAGGGAGTGAGTGAGAGAGAGAGATGGAGGGAGTGGGAGAGAGATAGAGGGGAGAGGGTTAAGGGTAGAGGGTTTAAGGGTTTATGGTTTACGGTTAAGGGTAGAGAGGAGAGAGATAGAGGGAGTGACTAAGAGAGAGATACTTGAGAGAGGGAGAGGGGGTAGGAGGGAGAGGGTTGAGAGAGAGAGGGGGAGGGAGTGGGAGAGAGATAGAGGGAGAGAGGGTAGAGGGTAGAGCGTTTAAGGGTTTAGGATTAAGGGTAGAGGGTTAATGGTTTAAGGGTTAAGGGTAGAGGAGGGGAGAGAGATAGAGGGAGGAGGAGTGAGAGAGAGACCTGAGAGAGGGATTAAAAAGCAGAGGGAGATAATTGAGAGAGAGAGAAAAGGGAGGGAGGGAGAGAGATAGAGGAGGTTCTTTAAGGGTTTAGGGCTTAAGGCAAAGGGAGAGAGATAGAGGGAGTGAGTGAGAGAGAGAGACCTAAGAGAGAGGGTAGGAGGGAGAGGGTTGAGAGAGGAGGAGGAGGGAGAGATAGAGAAAGGAGGATTAAGGGTATAGGTAGTGGTCAAGGTTTAGGTTAAGGGTAGAGGGAGAAAGAGAGAGAGGACCTAGAGAGAGGCCTCAGAGAGAGAGTGACCGAGGAGAGAAGGCTGAGAGAGAGAGGGAGGGAGTGGGAGAGAGAGTAGAGGGTAGAGGGTTAAGGGTAGAGGGGAGAGAGATAGAGGGAGTGAGTGAGCGAGAGAGAGAGAGAGACATGAGAGAGGGAGTGGCGCTAGGAGGGAGGGAGTGGGAGAGAGATAGAGGGAGACAGGGTTAAGGGTTAAGAGTTTAAGGTTAAGGGTAGAGAGGAGAGAGATAAAGGGATTGACTGAGAGAGAGAGACCTGAGAGAGGGAGAGGGGGTAGGAGGGAGAGACTTGAGAGCTAGAGAGGGAGTGGGAGAGAGATAGAGGGTTTAAGAGTTAAGGGTTTAGGGTTAAGGGTTAAGGGTAGAGGGGAGAGATATAGAGGGAGTGAGTGAGTGAGAGAGAGACCTGAGAGAGGGAGAGGGGGTATGAGGGAGACACTAGAGAGAGAGAGGGTAAAGGGTTTAAGGGTTAAGGTTTTAGGTTTAGGGCCATGGGTAGAGGATAGAGATAGAAGGAGGACTGAGAGAGAGAGACCTTAGAGTGAGAGGGGTAGGAGGAGACACTTGAGAGAGAGATAGAGGTATAGGGTTAATGGGTGCTAGAGGGCTTAAGGCAGGAGAGGCAGAGGAGTGAGAGAGAGAGACCTGAGAGATGGAGAGGGGTAGGAGGAGACTTCCAGAGAGAGAGGGCAGAGGCAGAGGGGTAGAGGGGAGATAGACAGAGGGATTCCATGAGAGAGAGAGGGAGGTAGTGGGAGAGAGATATAGGGGTAAAAGGGTTACAGAGGTAGAGGAAGGGTTAAGGGTATAGGGAGAGATAGAGTGATGAGTATATATGATCCAAGAGAGGGAGAAGGGTAGGAGGGATAGACCCCAGAGAGAGGAGGGAGGGAGGGAGGGATAGAGATAGAGGGTTTCATGGCTTAGGTTTAGGGGTATATGGGAGAGAGATAAAGGAATGATTGAGAGATAGAGGAGGGAGAGAGATGGAGGGTAGAGGGCTAAGGAAGAGTGGAGAGACATGTGAGAGAGAGAGAGAGAGAGAGAGAGAGAGAGAGAGAGAGAGAGAGAGAGAGAGAGAGAGAGAGAGAGAGAGAGAGAGAGAGAGAGAGAGAGAGAGAGAGAGAGGAGACATAGGGATATGAGAGATGGAAAGATGGGGGATGTATATATATGTAGGTAGAGAGAGTTGAGATAGAGATATAGTAGAGAGGGAAGGAGAGAGGGGAAGGGAGGGAGAAGTTAGAGAGAGAAGAAGGAAGGTGGAGATATTGAGAGAGGGAATAAAGGAGAGAGGGAGAGAGAGAATTAGGTATAGAGGGATAGGTAGGTAGAGAGAAGTAGAGAGGGAAGGAGAGATGGAGGGAGAGGTAGGGATGGAAAGAGAGAGAGAGAGGTAGGTAGAGAGGGAGGGAAGATATAGAGAAGTGGAGAGGGAAGGAGAGATGGATGGAGAGGTGGGGATAGAGGGAGAGATAAGGATTTAGAGAGAGAGGTGAGAGAGAGTAATAGAGATAGAGGTAGGTAAGGAGAGGGAACAAGAGATAAAGAGAAGTAGAGAGGGGAGGAGGGAGGGAAGAAGAGGTAGGGAGGGAGGGAGAGAGAGAGGTGAGATAGAGAGAGAGGAGGGAGGGAGGGATATTTAGGGAGAGAGAGGTGAGATAGAGAGAAAGAAAGTAAAGAGGGAAGGGGGAGAGAGAGGGGTGATAGAGAGAAGTATAGATGTAAGGAGGAAGGTAGAGAGATTGAGAGAGGGAAAGAGAGAGGGAGAAAGAGGTATGTAGGGGTAGGTTAGATAGAGAGATGTAGAGTGAAGTTTGGTGGAAAAGAGAGAGGAGGGAGGGATAGGTAAAAATGGATAGTTGAGATATATTGAAGGAGGGAGAGAGAGGGAAGCAAAGAGAGAGAAAGAGGGGAGAGAGAGGGAGAGAGGGATAGGTAAGTATAGAGAGAGGTGATATAGAGAGTAGAGAGAGATATATAGAGATAAAAGGAGAGGGAGGGGAGATAGAGAAATGTAGAGAGGGAAGGTGTAAGGAAAATTTGGTGCATCTCAGAGAAATCTCTAAGACCAGTAGTGCCTTCGGTAACTTTCATTTCAATTAGGTTGCCTCAAAGAAACGTACAACTATGTCCTAAAGTGGAAATAGACACAGTTTATTTCCCACATTGATCCTTCTGAGAAAAACACATGTAAATTCAACAACATGCATTAACAGATTCTCTAACAGAACCAATACAGACATGAAAGATGAGACAAACAATAGAACACAAAGATTTATGTGGGGAAAATCCTTTCGGATAAAAAACCCCACACTCCAAAGATTGAGCCATTGTATTATTCAACAACAAACAGTTACAATACAATTTCAGGCTCATAGCCTTTTCAGAGATTACATCTTGTTCATTCTAGATACAACTGGTAGCAACTGATCACTCAGTACACAGGAGAGAGTTCAACAACATAACCCTACCTCTGCTTCAGCCTCATGGCCTTGGCCTTTCAGCTAGCCACTCGACTCTCTCTCTTCTTCTCTTCGGCTCTTAGACCCCATGCACAAAATGTCCAATGCATACATTTATACATTCGTTCTCTACAGCCTTTGTGAAATGGTTTGCTTCCAACTATCAGATCACAACTATCGAATCATCTAGCTCAACATCGTAGATGTTTCCACTTTCTTGCATAAAAGATAATACGTACAGGTCACACCACGTAGGACAATCATCCAAACGGTCAACAACGATCAACTTGTGTTGTCATGTCGGTGAGACACTAACCGTGTCTCCCTAATGCCAACACAACTAGCATTCGATATTGCCAAGAGTTGTCCCCATCGGCAAGAGGTTACACCAAGTCCAGAGAGCTATCGCTAAGACTTCGTCATGTCACCATGACCTCACACCTAAGATCACAAGGTATTCCGAAGAGTTCATCAGTCGGAAAGACTATCGCTCTTCACCCAAACATTACACCAAAGTCTTCAAGTCACATCGACCTCAACATTCTCATCGGTGAGACAATCACCATTTGATGAGACATCATACGAAAGTTCAAAGGTCATACCGATGTTAACTTTTCCATCAGCAAGACACCCGCAGTTCGCCAAGACTTCATACCAAAGTCTTCAAGTCATGCCGACATGAGTATTCCATTTGGTAAGACAATCATCTTTCGCCAAGACATCACACCGAGCTCTTCATGTTATACCAAAACATCCCAGTCAGCAAGACTTATTGCTTTTGCCAGAAGGTTACACCGAGCCCTTTAAGTCATACTGAAACGTCCCAGTCGGCAAGACTTGCCACTATCGCTGAGACATTATACCGACATTAGGATTCCCATTGGAAAGACAATCCCTCTTCGCCAAGACATCATACTGATGCCTTCAAGTCACACCGAAGTGCTCGACAGTCGGCAAGACATTCATCTTTTTCCAAGACATTCGAGTTGGCAAGACATTCGTCTTTCGCCAAGACCTCACATCGAGCACATCATGTCATGCCGAAGACTATCGGCATGACTTTCCAAGTTGCCAAGACTTCACACCAAAATCTTTTGTCACCACGAAAGCACCAAGGTATACCCATCGGCAAGACTTACCGCTATCGATGAGACATCACATCGAAGCAAGCCTTTCGGCCAAGGGTGTCCCCGAAAACATCAGTCGGCAAGACTTTCCACATTCGCTAAGACTTCATACCGAAGCCCATGTGTTTCTTCGATGACTCTTGAAGATAACTATCGGTGAGACATTCATATCGGTAAGACCTCATACCGAAACATAACCCTTTCAGCCAAGTCTCCCCAATATCCAATAGACACCAACCTATCGGCCAGACATCTCCCAGTCGCAAGACTTCATATCGATAGGCGCAAGTCATGCCGATTACCACATCGGCCAGACAAACCAAAGGTCACATCGATATTGGCAAGACTTCCTATTGTCATCGAGACATCATTCTGACAGTCCAAGGTTATGCCGAAGGTTTCAAATGCTGATCGCCAAGACATTCAGGAGGTCACAACGATAGTTCAAGATCTACTAGTAGGTTAGCCAGACTTCTCCTCAGTCTCACCGAAATTGCTCACAAGAAGTTTCAGCCTGTGGGATTGAGGCACACAATTCCAACAATCTCCCACTTGATGAAGATCACACAGACACCTCCAAAGCAACCAGAGACTAAGATCACACTAGCTCCACTAGTTCAGACCCCACAATACTCAAGACACCCAATCAACAAGATTCCATAGATAACAGTCCAAGGGACAATCTGCAACAAAGACCAGGCATCCAACAACAACTTACTGTCCAACAAAGCAACCTAAATGCAACCAATCACAACCTTCTAGGAAAACCACATAGACCTAAAACATGCTCTCATGCTCCAACATCCAAGATGTCCACCATTTAGGCAATAAACCCTGTCATCTTCCAACATGCTACCTGTGGAAGAAAGATACAAGCCAAGGTGAATAAGCACCATTCCAATGAACACAAGCAAAAGATCCCAGTGATACCATCAACAAGATATTGCTACCACTTCGCTGTGCTCAAATGCTATACAGAAGCAATATCAACTTCAAAGCCTCAAATAGAACACAACTGTGAAGTCATTATCCAGAAACAAGATACTAAACATCAACTAGAACAACAATCAGACTGACTGCTTCCATCCAACTGATAAACCCACACGACTAAAAATAGCACCCACAACTCGTGTTATTCCATCCAATCTCACATACCTCAACAGGTATCAACATTAGTAAACTTATACCAAACTATAACCAACTCATTAACAACAAATACAAACTCCAAGTGTCAACCAGTCGAAGAAGACAAGACACATACAGGAACTCCCACTGACTGAGTAATCCAAATCTGAAAGATCAAAAAAGCCATTGCAAGTCTACCAATTACAACATATAGAACATGTAATCATGTAGTACTAAGGAAGTATCCACAATGACATGCACAACCTGCAACAAACTGTTACAGGAAACATTTCTCTCACCACAAACCTTCACGGCCACAGAGATAAACTCTGCACATCATATTCTTGTAGAACATCCTCCTACATACAATTCTAACAGCTAGCTGTGTCAAGAATGATCTCCTTCTCATCCAAAAAGAAAATCAAGCTACTTGATTCCTCATTTCAAGAAATCAGCCCATACATCATCTCCTACCAATTCTCATCAGTAAAACTCAAGGAGATGAAACAAGATGTACATCTTCCACTATGAATCCTCCAGAACCATTAGACAACAATTCAAAATCCATATCACGAAAATGAACATAAAACACATCTGGAAAATATAATGGGCCAAATACCTTTCAGATAAATTTCCGAGCTGACCAAGAGTGGGAATGAGAATACTCCTTTAAGATATACAAGTCATCATGACTAATCCAAGAGCAATCTCCTCATAGGTCTCTTATTGAACTCACGTTCAACCAAGGTGTAGGCTTCTCAAACTTTCTACTAAAAACTCATCAAGAGTAACAATCAACAACACCTCTCTCATAAGAGAAAAAAAACCTCATCTTATTCTTCATGTATCCATGAGTACTAGCAACCGATCATCTCATGCTAAACTTCAACTGCATTACTACACTATCATAAAGTATCAAGCAAGTAATCAAAGCACCCAATACACAAAGAATTACCAGACCACTGTCAAAGCTCCAATCATCTGAATCAGGAACTTATTATGACACCATGATCTACATATCCCCTTAGGAGATACCATGCTTCAGGTGACTTCACCATGGTCTCAAGTACAATGCACAATGCCAAAACTCCAGTACACAAACAAGAGTATACCATGACATAAAGCAAACAGACTCAAAAAACCAACATCACCTATCAAGCACCACCAACACCTCAGCCAAAGACTCCAAGCGTCCTCCATGGTTCCAAGATGTTGCACATCTTCAAGTAAAGTCCATGCAAATGCGAAAGAAACCCTTCTGCAGCAACAGGATCAAAGAGCTCTCCCAAGAAACATCTGCAACACTAAAGAAGACCATTCACCACCACATGACGAATCCACAGTCACTACTAGAGCTCCCACTAAAACTTGACACTCGAGCTCTCCAAGCATCATGACTACCTACTACAGGTTCCCATAACCGACTATACAAGTACTCAATAGTATCCATCCTCTCATCTCAAAGCACCACACCAATGCACAAGTGACCACAAACAAGGCCAGCTAACAAGTTTGCACCAACAATGAATCAACCTCATGGATATAGACAGTCCACTTCTGAGTTGTCTCATAACAAACATGTAGGTAAAGATAGCCCACAACATTGCACAACCCGTAGATCCATTCAATAGAAATGTGCAAACCCATCATCGCATTAGAAATGAAAAAATGAGATCTCAAAGAGAATAACCACGTAGACAACATGACTCAAACACTAGATCACGCCAAATCTGATTTGCCAATCATGTCCACAACGAGAACCATAATCAAGGAAACCACAAGCACCACCAAGGAATGTTGAGTGATGAATCACATACTAACACTCCCATGCAAAGAATAAATCATACCTCCTCAAGCCATGCACCAAGCATGCATGCAGAACTACAACTATCTCATCCAGCAACACCCCAAAAGGCCAGTGTCTAGACAATAGCTTAATAGAAACTCCTACATGGTCACAAGTTTTGTTTAACCATGTAAAACCTGCAAAACCACACAGCCATGCAAGTACAAAACATCCTTAGAAAGGAAAACAACAGTTTAGGAGAATCCAGGTTCCTTTCAGACCAACTCTAAAACCACCAACATGTACATGCATCTGAGAAAGAGAGAAAGGCTATTTCAAAAGCTCGCAAATCATCTAATGATTAAATCCATAGCCTTCAAGCATTCGAGGTTAACAGGAAACAGTGCCTTCCAACACTAGGAACCACCACCTAGCATAAGCACTCTCTTCCATGACTAAGAAACAACCTAGGATTCTCCATATCACCCAGGAGCCTGACACACAAATTCCCAATATGAAAGCTTTATTGCTACACAACCACAGAGCAAAGAAATCCACCTCATACTCCAAGGTTATACTGCTACCAGCCAGGAGACACAGATCACAACATGACCAACTCCCTTTTCCATCTTGACCATCCTTCAAGCTGCATGCTATCTCATAATACCACAAGGTTTCCACTTATCAAAGGATCAATACATCAGTCCATTCCTCCAGATTTCTTCTAGCCCATCAAGATAAGAAATATTCACAGGAGAAATATCCAGAAACAACAACTAGAAGAAGGCTTTGATACCACTTGTAAGGAAAATTTGGTGCATCTCAGAGAAATCTCTAAGACCAATAGTGCCTTCGGTAACTTTCATTTTGATTAGGTTGCCTCAAAGACACATACAACTATGTCCTAAAGTAGAAACAAACATAGTTTATTTCCCACATTGATCCTTCTAAGAAAAACACATGTAAATTCAACAGCATGCATTAACAGATTCTCTAACAGAACCAATACAGACATGAAAGATGAGACAAACAACAAAACACAAAGATTTACGTGGGGAAAATCCTTTCGGATAAAAAACCCCACACTCCAAAGATTGAGCCATTGTATTATTCAGCAACAAACAGTTACAATACAATTTCAGGCTCATAGCCTTTTCAGAGATTACATCTTGTTCATTCTGGATACAACTAGTAGCAACTGATCACTCAGTACATAGGAGAGAGTTTGGCAACATAACCCTGCCTCAGCTTTAGCCTCATGGCCTTGGCCTTTCAGCTAGCCACTCAGCTCTCTCTCTTCTTCTCTTCGGCTCTTAGACCCCATGCACAGAACATCCAATGCATACATTTATACATTCGTTCTCTACAGCCTCTGTGAAATGGTTTGCTTCCAACTATCAGATCACAACTATCGAATCATCCAGCTCAGCATCGTAGATGTTTCCACTTTCTTGCATAGAAGATAATACGTCTAGGTCACACCACGTAGGACAATCATCCAAATGGTCAAGAATGATCAACTTGTGTTGTCATGTTGGTGAGACACTAATCGTGTCTCCTCGATGCCAACACAGCCAGCATTCGATATCGCCAAGAGTTGTTCCCATCGGCAAGAGGTTACACCGAGTCCAGAGAGCTATCGCTAAGACTTCGTCATGTCGCCAAGACCTAACACCGAAGATCACAAGGTATTCCGAAGAGTTCATCAGTCGGCAAGACTATCGCTCTTTTCCCAGACATTACACCAAAGTCTTCAAGTCACATCGACCTCAGCATTCTCATCGGCGAGACAATCGCCATTTGATGAGACATCATACAAAAGTTCAAAGGTCGTATCGATGTTAGCTTTTCCATCGGCAAGACACCCGCAGTTTTCCAAGACTTCATACGGAAGTCTTCAAGTCATGCCGTTGTGAGTATTCCATTTGATGAGACAATCGTCTTTTGCCAAGACATCACACCGAGCTCTTCATGTTATACCGAAACATCCCAGTTGGCAAGACTTATCGCTTTCGCCAGAAGGTTACACCGAGCCCTTCAAGTCATACCAAAACATCCCAGTCGGCAAGACTTACCACTATCACTGAGACGTTATACCGACATTAGGATTCCCATCGACAAGACAATCCCTCTTTGCCAAGACATCATACCGATGCCTTCAAGTCACACCGAAGTGCTCGACAGTCAGCAAGACATTCATCTTTCGCCAAGACCTCACATCAAGCACATCATGTCATGCTGAAGACTATTGGCGTGACTTTCCAAGTCGCCAAGACTTCACACCGAAGTCTTTTGTCACCGCGAAAGCACCAAGGTATACCCATCAGCAAGACTTACCGCTATTGATGAGACATCACACCGAAGCAAACCTTTCAGCCAAGGGTCTCCCCGAAAACATCAGTCAGAAAGAATTTCCACATTCGCTAAGACTTCATACCGAAGCCCATGTGTTTCTTCGATGACTCTTGAAGATAACTATCGGCGAGACATTCATATCGGTAAGACCTCATACAGAAACATAACCCTTTCGGCCAAGTCTCCCCGATATCCGATAGACACCAACTTGTCAGCCAGACATCTCCCAGTTGCCAAGACTTCATATCGATAGGCACAAGTCATGCCGATTAGCACATCGGCCAGATAGACCAAAGGTCACGTCGATATCGGCAAGACTTCCTATTGTGCCGAGACATCATTTCGACAGTCCAAGGTTACACTGAAGGTTTCAGATGCTGATCGCCAAGACATTTAGGAGGTCACAGCGATAGTTCAAGATCTACTAGTAGGTCAGCCAGACTTCTCCTCAGTCTCACCGAAATTGCTCACAAGAAGTTTCAGCTTGTGGGATTGAGGCACACAATTTCGACAGAAGGAGGGAGGGAGGGAGGGAGATAGATATTAGAGAGGGAAGGAGAGAGAGATGGACATGTATAGATGTAGTTCTTGAGCTCAAGGGAGAGAGTGTTAGATAAAGGGATGGAGATAGTGAGAGAGAGAGAGGTCTACATAATAAGAGATGAAAATGAGTGAGATAGAGAGAGAAAGATGAAATTTGACCTCCTAATTACTGAAATTTGACCTGTTGATTACTAAAATTTGACTAAGTCAATTTTTTTTAAGATCTTCCAAAAACTAGAATTTTCATTATAACTCCTAGAGATCCAAAACCACTCTCAAACATCCTGCCTATATACATGACATATAACTTAAAGTATAAGAAATCAAATGTCTATATGTAAATGTCAACTTATACTTAAATGTTTATTTCATGTATATAGTTTCCCCAATAGAGAAAGAGAAATCAAAGAGTTTAGAAAAATACATTCCAAAAGTCATGAATGACATTTGGCATTAGCCAAATGAAGCAACCCATTTGGCATGCACCAAATAGGTTGCATTGGGAAATACCAACCCAATGGGTTGGATTTTGAATTGGGCATCCGACCCAAAGGTTTGGACAACTATTTCATGCAAAAGACGTGAAATTTTGAAAGGGTGCCAAATTTCCTCATATTTTCATTTGTGCTCTCGGTCTCATTTGCATGTCTTTCAATGCAAGTTTATAAAAAAATTGTGATAGCGTTAACCTCTCTCTTAGCTATCTAAATATATAATTCTTTTTTCATTTTGATTCAGTTAAGGTTTTGATCCATAGCTTCTATTGTAAATGCCTCCATTTTTGGTCAAAAACCAGCATGCTAGTTTTAGGATGGATTTTTACTCATTCATAGAAACACAAAACAAACTACATTTTTTGAAACTAGACTCCATTCTACACATGATGAAAAAAAATTCAATTTTTGATTAGTTTTTTAAAAATTTAAGGGGGAGCACACTCAAATTTTAGCTTTTCAAGATGTGTCCACTTTGAAAATTCATAAAATATTATATATTCATTAAAAAATTATCCAAAAGAATGAGGATAAACTACATGGTGTTAGCTAATTTCTCACCATTCGAAAATTTGAAATTATAAAAAAAGTTAATAAAAAAGGGGGGAGCCCTCAGGCGCTATGCTATTTTTTTGATAAAAATAGAAACTATTTTGGCCCCCCCTTTTTGAGACCCTTAATCTTCATTAATTTCAGAAAGAATTAGTAGCTTAGAAACTAGACTCGGAGAACTTCAACTTTTGTTCTTTCTACATCTTGAAATTTTGAGCGTAACTATCTTCATTTTCTTCTTTAAATCAGATTTTGCTGATTTTAGAAAAAAAGTGGCATCTTAAGAGCCAAAATCGTGTCACAGATCCATGCACTTACCCATGTATTAGAGATTCATAGGGGAGTGGCTCCCAAAATTTTCCAAGGCCTAAAGTGGCCTAAGGATATCTCATGTGGGATTTTTCTTAATAAGTGGTGGCTAAAATTTTATGGGTAAATAAAATGAACCAAGATAATGATTCTTTTGCTTACCTAGAGTGATTGATAGGCTTGATATGAGTGTAGAAGGCATGCTCACTTGGGGAACATTGGTCCTTGATATTTGGGTTCCTCATGTGGGTGACTTGATGCATACTCAAATTTTCTTAGCCAATACCATAGGCTATTGTAATGAAACTCCCTAACTCCTCTCAAGCATCTCATCTTTATGCCATTGGTATTTATTCCCAATGATATTATCTATCCTTGTGACTATTGTTTTTGTTCCCAATGAGTGTATATTTTCTTATCCATCATGTGATGTTGATTGAGTGATTCTTGCATTATGTGTACATGTGTATGCTCTAGATTTAGCACATGCATAATCCTTACTCCCATGTGTTTGGTTTAAGTGTTCTTGTGGCCCATGTGACCATCTCTTAGCAAGGTGGACCTTAGGTTATGATGTTGTTGGGTGGTGTGGAAACATCATCATGGATTCAAGGATATTTGGAAGAGCTTAAATATTGTGAGTAATTTGGTAAAAACTTTGAGATTCATTTCTTTCATTGTTGTATCATCTTGTAAAATGTAATTTGAAGGAAATATGAGTCCTTTTCTCAAGTTATAATTATTATATTGGAACCTCCTAAGTGGAGTAATTTGAAACCAACCATATAAGTGGTATTGGTACTATGAATGCTCTTATGTGCTTTGATGTTAGGATTGTGTGAGACCCCTACTTTATGTACTCTTGATTTCTTGCGATATTTGGTGTACCTAGATATATTTTGATGTTTATGATACTCAATATTTATTGTCGATGGTATTTTTTATACTTATGGATGTTATACTTTATGTTGATTATACAATTTTGTATGATATCCTTGATGATACCATGTTGATTGATGTATTTGTGAATGATGAATTGTATATGTTATTCCATGGTTGATAATTGATTGGTGCTAATATGTTATTTGGATTTATTCTTCTATATATTGTACTAACACTTTTTGTTGAGTGTATAGGTGGATTATAACACCAATGGATGATGGGGGTCATTTAGCCACTTTATGTCTTCAAGTGTGATGTGGGACGTAGGCATGGAATCCTAAGGTCTATTGGCCATGATGTAAAAATGTGATTTTTAATGTTATGTGATAATGTGGAATTTGGTTGTCTTTTCTTATGTAAGTTTTAACCTTGTGATCTTTAAAATAATTTTTAAGCGATTTTAGGAGTTCTAGGTTGTATTTTATGTTTGGGATATTAGCTTAGGTGATGCAGAGCAGGGTACAAATATCAACACAACCTCAAACAATCCCTCTTTCAAACCTTGAGACATCAATTGGTGGGTTTCCTTTCACAATCCTTCATTCTTTCTAGTAGCCTTTCAAACATGGATTTTTGGACATAACTTGTGGGGAAGACATGGTATTCAAAATGTAAGAGTGGTTCTAGATACCATTTTGGCCATTTAGAAACATATCCAAAATCTAGGTGGGTTCTTTTGTATGGAAGACTCCAAACTTTGACTGTCTTATCCCTTGACTAGGCTTAATGGTGCAATTAGGCTTAGTAGCAACAAGGTTTTTGGGTTCTAGAGTCTATACTTCCATTCCATTGCTTCAAACACATCACAAAGGGTCCTAAACAAATTCTCCAATCACCTAGATCATTCCCCAATTGCATACAACAAATTTCACTAATCCAATAGGGTTACTAGGTCTGATACATGAAGATATCAGACCTTCAGGTTTCTTCACATGTGCACACCGACTCTCCTATCCCTAAAAATTTGAGAAATCAAATTTCATGTTGCCATAGGCCATTCAACCAATTTTGAATCCTTTTCATCGATGGAATTGAATTCTATGCATTTTATACACCCACTGGTTACCCTACCTAGGGTTTAAATTAGTCTGAAGGAAAATGAGCACAACTTGCTTGAAACACAATGAAATCACATGCAAACAAAACCAAATGAAATTATATTCAATTAATTTCCATCCAAAATTGATTTTAGTTCATGACAGGATCACACAGATCCGTACAACACAAAATAGTAGCAAAATAATGTTTAAAAATGTAGGAAAACAAAAAATTTATTGCTGCAACTCCCAAAATTTCATCAACCAACCTTTCCTTCGATGGTACAAGGAATTTTTAAACATTTACCAACCTATTCCCAATGGTTACCAACCATATTTCAAATTGTAGGCTTAAAAAAATATCATTATGCCCACTTATGACAAAAAAAGTGCAAAAGTTACATTGACAACATTGTGCAACATTGGCATTTTTTGCATCTAGACCCTGAATTACACCTAATGACTCAAAATAGACTCCATCAACCATGAAATGGTCTTCTTAGACCTTATTACATGAAAAACACAAAAATAAAACAAAATGCCAAATTTTTACCCCCTTGGAGGCATGAAGACTCGTGGGTGCCCCTGCACCATACTCTTGGGGAAAAGAAAGCTCAAGTTCCACTTGAGGACAGACCTGCAATTGTATAACCATGCTTCACAAAATCATCCTTAGTCATCCAAGAGGAATCTTCCATTGGAAGACCTTGCCATTTGACCAAGTATTGATAGTAGACCTTTCTCCTTGTCTTCCTGAGCTCCTTCTTGTCCAAGATACACTCCAACTCCAAAGGCTGGCTTGGTGGAAGATCCCTGATCCAACTTCATCTGAGAGCATTGATGAATATTCATTATCACCTAAAACAACATCCCCTTTATAAGGGTAAAGATCATAAACATTAAAAATAGGAGAAATGGAAACTCCAGGAGGTAGTTCTATCTCATATGCATTCTCTCCAAACTTGTGCACCACTTTACATGGCTCTATCTTCTTCATTTGCAGTTTAGAGTACTGCCCCTTAAGAAATATTTTCTTTCTCAAGTGAGCCAAAACCAAGTCTCCAACATTGTAATGAACCTCTCTCCTTTTTATTATGCTTGTACTTGTCAACATTCTTCTAAAGATTATCCTTAACCTATTGGTGGATTTCATGCATAGCCACAACAAATTGTTACCTTCAACACTCCTCCTTTCCATCCCACTGACATATCTCAACTCAAACACACCCTTGGGTTGCATACCATAAACAATTTCAAAAGGACTTTTGCCAACACTTCTATTCACTGAATCATTGTATGCAAACTCAACTTGAGGAAAAACCAGATCCCATTGTGTTGAATGTTCCTTTGTTATACATCTTAGGAGTTTTCCAAGGATCCTATTCACAACTTCATATTTCCCATTAGTTTGAAGGTGATAGGTAGAACTAAAACTCAAATTTATGCCAAGTTTCTTCCATAAGGTTTTCCAAAATTGACCAACAAATTTTTTATCCCTATCTGATACAATAATAAGAGGTAAACCATGGATTCTTACCACCTTTTTGAAGAAGAGTCTTGCAATGTATGAATCATCATTAGTGCTCTTACAAGGTATAAAGTGTGCCATCTTAGAAAACTTGTCCACAACAACATACACCGAACCAAAACCTCTTTGAGTTCTAGGCAACACCATCACAAAATCCATGCTAATTGACTCCCAAGGCCTATTAGGGATGGAAAGAGGTTGATATAACCCTGCATTAGTGCTAGTTCCTTTGGGACTTTGACAAATAGTGCACATTTCTACAAAGGTCCTCACATCAATTTTCATTTTTGGCCAATAGTAGTGTCGCTTCAACTGCTCCAAGGTCTTATCAAGACCAAATGACCTGCAAGGCTACCACTATGCTTTTCTTTGATTAAGTTATTCCTCATTGAACATTTCAGAATGCATAATTATGCCCCTTTAAATAATAGATCATCTTGGATCAGAAAATCAAGCCACTTTTCATTATTGCTGCTACAAGGCTGCCTACAACTTGCATAAATTTCTTTAAAATCTGCATCATCAATGTACATGCCTTTCAAAGAATCCACTCCTATTATTTTCAATTGAATTTCTTGCACCATGAGAGTCCTTCTACTCAAGGCATCTATCAACTTGTTAGATTGCCCCTTTTTATGCTTAATGGTAAAGGAAAAACCTTAAAAGTATTCAACCCATTTCACATGCCTATTACTGAGTTTATCTTGACTATTTAGAAATTGGAGAGCATGATTGTCAGCATACACTACAAACTCCTTAGGAATTAAGTAATGTCTCCATTTCTTTAATGCTTGCACCATTGCATACATTTCAAGATCATAAGAAGAATACCTTTTCTTGGATTCATAAAATTTTTCACTGAAAAAGGCAATAGGTATGTTTTCTTGACTTAGGAGAACACCTATAGCATGGCCACTTGCATCACATTCAATGGTAGAGACTTTATCAAAACTAGGAAAAGTCAATATGGCCTGCTCAACAACTTTCTTTTTCAAATATTCAAAACTCATATCAGCCTCATTAGACCAAACAAACTTCTTTGTTTTATCACCCTTTATTGTATCAATCATGGGAGCACAAACATGACTAAAACCTTTTATGATTTTTCTGTAAAAACTAGCCAAACCATGGAATCTTCTTACCTCAACCACTGATTTGGGTTTAGTCCAGCTTAGGATAGCCTCAACCTTACTTGGATCCATCTTCAAAGTGCCATTGGTGACCATAAAACCAAGGTAAACCAACTCTGTTTTCAAGAACTCACACTTCTTCAAGTTTATCATTAGTTTTTCCTCATGCAATCTCCTCAAAACAAAATCTAAATACTACAAATGCTCTTCTTTAGTTTTTCTAAAAATAAGAATATCATCAAGATATACTACCACAAACTTACCAATGAAATATTTAAGTACTTCATTCATCAAGCACATAAAAGTACTAGAGGAATTTGACAAAACAAAAGGAATTACAAGCCATTTATACAACCCTTCATTTGTCTTGAAGGCTCTTTTCCATTCATCATTAGGTTTGATTCTGATTTGATGATAACCACTCTTGAGATCAATCTTGGAAAAGTAGCATGCACCACCCAAAAATCCATTAGGCCTTCAATTCTTGGAATAGGAAATCTATACCTTATTGTGATCTTGATGATGGCCTTGGAATCAATGCACATCCTCCACTCACCACCTTTCTTTGGTGCTAGAATTGTGGGAACTAAACAAGGACTCAAACTCTCCCTAATCAGCCCCTTGTCAAGTAAATCTTGCACTTGCCTCTTAATCTCTTCATTTTGATGTGGAGTTATCTTGTAAGCAACTTTTTTAGGAAAACTAGCCCCTAGAATGAAATCAATATGGTGGCTAATGTCCCTCTATAATATAGGGGAATTCGTTACTCACGAGTTCTCTTCATTCAGAGAGCCTCATGGGGTGAACTACCCTATACTACCTCAATGGAACAACAACGAGAGTTTCATAATTTGAAAGAGCAAGTCAGAGAGATTCTTTGGAAAAACTAACAAGCTTTCAGTCATAGGATGTTAGTGCATGCAACGGACGATAGCGCGGTGCTCTGTCATCCCAGAGGCACGTTGGCATCTGATAGGGACTAAAAAGCGAGAATGTCTCAAAAAATGGCTAAGTGACGTCTTAAACTCTGATTATTGAGATCCTATAGAATGCAAGAAAGCAACAAGAAGTAATAAGATTGAAATGGAATAGAGATGATAAGGAGAAGAAATGAACTACTTACGATTGTGCGAATGATGAAGCTTCCAGCTTGTGAGTGTCTTCAATACCTGCACACAAGAGGGAGAGAAAAATTGTTGGGTGGCTATATAGGGGCCTACCTCAGTCAGACCCCGTTTTGGTGTTCCCACCTCCATAGACAACCAGATGGATGGAGAGAAATGTAGAAATGAAGTTAAGAGCACTAAAGCACTACAAAAAAATGTTATGCTACTCAACCAAGTAATAGAGGAGAGGAGTGAAAGATTACCATCTCCACCAAGAGCACTCAAGGCTGCTTGGGGGAGAAAATGAGAGGAACTCAAGCCTCTAATGCAATGGTGTTTTGTTCCACACTTTCTCTATTGAAGTGGTCGAGTGTTGATGTTGCTGCTATGAAGTGTAAAGTGTTTGGAGAGCTAAGAGAGGGCTCAAAGAGAGCTAGAGAGTTAGAGAGCGAAATCAATTCTTGGGAGAGGATCCAAATGCTTGTTCAAGGGATGAATATGAAGAGGTGAAGAGAAATGACCATATTCAAGTCAGTTGGTCGAGGAGGGTGTTACAAATCGACCCCTAATGAGAAGTGTAATGCCTCTGTAGGCTCCAGACACCAGAATCTATCAGGGATGTCTGTACACCGTGCAGGCGTCCCTGAAAGAAACACCTCCATCGACGCTCAAAATAGACACAAAGTGTGATGCAAGTAGCGGGCTTAGGTGGAATTAAGCCTCTGAAATTGGTTTTCTAAGGTGGATAAAGGAAAAAAAGGGGATTTGCACATGGGATGTAAATTTTCTCTTATACATCTTTCCCCCACTTTAGCAAGCACGAACACTGATGAGTGCTCGGTAAAGTAGATCAAGAAGAGTATAAGGTTAGAAACGTATACCTAAACTATCAGGGAAGAACGCGATCTGGCAAACCCGAGAGTGCAGGGTCAAAAGAGGACTTCGTAGTTCTGCAAAACTATGAAGCTGAAGAAAGAGCATATACTCAGGATGAAGAAGATGTAGATCTTTAATCCGATATATACAAGAGAAGAGAAAGATAGAAATGAACAAAGCACATGGTGAAAGAAAAACCTGCTCAGGAGTAGAACCCACACCATAAAGTAAGCGTGTGATAAAAGAAAACCCTGCTCGAGGAGGAGAACCTGTATCACAAAAGAGGTGATAAAAGAAAACCTCGCTTGAGGAGGAGAACCCGTATCACCAAAAGGTGTGTGGTGAAAGAAAAACCTGCTCAGGAGTAGAACCTGCACCACAAAAGAGATGATAAAAGGAAACCCTGCTTGAGGAGGAAAACCCATATCACCAAAAAGTGCATGGTGAAAGAAAAACCCGCTCAGGAGTAGAACCCGCACCACAAAAGAGGTGATTAAAGCAAACCTTGCTCAAGGAGGAGAACCTGTATCACCAAAAAGTGTGTGGTGAAAGAAAAACCCACTTAGGAGTAGAACCCACACCACAAAAGAGGTGATAAAAGCAAACCCCACTCGAGGAGGAGAACTCGTATCACTGAAAAGTGCGTAGTGAAAGCAAAAATCACTCAGGAGTAGAACTCGCACCACAAAAGAGGTGATAAAAGCAAACCCCGCTTGAGGAGGAGAACCCATATCACCAAAGAGGTGATAAAAGCAAATCCCACTCGAGGAGGAAACTTGTATCACTAAAAAGTGCGTGGTAAAAAAAAACCCACTCAGGAGTAGAACCTGCACCACAAAAGAGGTGATAAAAGCAAACCCCACTTGAGGAGGAGAACCCATATCACCAAATAAGTATGTAAAGGAGCTCTATAGGTTCTCGGTCCTGTAGAGCAAGTAAGTAGATAGTCATGCAGACCATCATTAGGTTGAAAGGATTTCAAAGGGGTCCCTCAGGAACCCTTCAAAACGAAGAGGGGTCCACTCAAGGGATGGGCTATTTGAAAAGCAAGGTCTAGTCAAGCTGCCCCCAACCTAGATGTAAAGTTATGAAGTAGGTCTAGTCAGGCTTCCCCCAAGCTACACACAAAATAATTCATTCAAAAGGAAAATCTTTCAAAGAGGTCCCTCGGGAACCCTTCAAAAGGAAGAGGGGTTCACTCAAGGGACACTTCAATTGAAAGACATAGCAAAGAGAATGGTACTTAAGGACACACATCTCTGAAATGAGTTATCATTTCCCCCACCATATAGGGGAGGAGAGCCATGCAAGATACTTAGAACAGGATAGAGGTAAACCTCGATATCACTTGTCAAGCACAAAAAAGGAAGGTGCACCAATCAAACGGGAGTTTGATGACACCTGAATCAAGAAATTGTTGAATTTTGTCCTTCAAGGCTTTACATTCGCTAGTGGAATGGCCAAGCACTTGATGGTATGCACAAAAAGAATGTTTTTCTTCATGATGTTTATGAATTTTCTTGCGTGTAGGAGAAGGAAGAGTGATTAAACAAACTTTTAGAAGCCACAACAAAATACGCTCTTGCTCAGATAAAGAATGAGGAGCATGAAGCAATCCTTTCTCTTGTGGAGAAAGGTTTGACTTCTCACAAGAAGAAGAAGGCATGAAGATAGAAGACAAAGGAGGATAAATCAATCTATGAGAACAAGGTTGAGTGGAATTCATGTCACTATTCAACCGTGGTTTCCTTTTAGATCATTCCTTCAATCAACCGAGTTCCAAAGCACGCTTACGAGGGGTGAATTCTATAGGTACCTTAATGCCTTGCTCGTTATGCCCACAACCTTTACTCATAACCATACTTAGAGACAAGCATAAATCTGGGGCCATAACGTGTTTGTAGATCTTGGAAATGAGGATCCTCATAAAGAGCATTGTCCCAATAATGAGGATCACATTCCTTTACGAGATCACCATCATCTTTCCTGATAGGACTAACAACATCAATCTCCTTAACATAAGTGTGACCGTCTTCCTCAATAGGAGGATCAACACCAAGAATATTACAATTCACATTCACCTTACCCCACGATACAAAAGAGTAAGAATCTTCGATAGTGGGTGCGGATGATGTTATCGGAAGGTCTAAGCAGATTGGGTTGACTTTATATTCTTGGATAAAGGAACTTGTAAAGTATAAGGAGCCCCAATCATCACCAAGACACGCATTCCTTTGAGGAGAGGTAGGAGTAGACTAAAGCAAATCCCATAGTGAGATCTTATCCGGAGTAACACAAGGTTGCTCGACAAGATCGTAATCACTAGGGGCTTTAGTCGTAGGTTTAGGTGCTAAAGGAAGACTTGGTTCTTCATTCATTCTATTCTCATAAGTATGGGCTACCGATCTATAAGAGGGAGCCTTAGGAAGATTAGGAGAACCACCATCAAATGAAACTCCATCAATAGAACAAATCCTTTTAGAAGAAGGACTAGCTGGAGTCACGTAAATTATCAGTCTCT
This sequence comes from Sequoia sempervirens, assembly GCA_007258455.2. Lineage (NCBI taxonomy): Eukaryota > Viridiplantae > Streptophyta > Pinopsida > Cupressales > Cupressaceae > Sequoia > Sequoia sempervirens. The sequence goes on from VDFB02047230.1 coordinate 626,484,515, forward strand.
TCGGCCTTTGAGGGGCAGGAGAGACATAGATTATATTTACAGACTCATCACAACTAGTAGAACAATTATTTGAATACATATTCTCAACATCAATCCAAACAAGATTAAATGTGGAATAGTTATTTGAAGGAACATTCTCAACATTGATCCAAGGAGAATCAGATGTGGAAGGAGGTTCATCATTCGCTAATAGATCATCTCTAGAAGAGAATGCATTGGAACAAAGATGAGATTCATCATTCATGAATGCATCATCTCCAAAAGGGAGTGCATTGGAATGAGAGGTAGATACATCATTCACAAATGCATCATCTCTAGAAGAGAGTGCATTAGAATGAAGAGAAGGTAGAGTAACATTAAGAAAGGTATCAATGATTTCATCTTCTTGCAACAAAATATCCTCTGAAGTAAGAGGACTTTCATGAGAAGGATCAAAGACACCAAGTGACATGGGCAAAGCCAAGTCACCATCACATGCATGAAATGGAACATCATTAACATTTTGAACAAAATTAGATACTAAACTAATAAAAGAAGATATCAAATTCATTACATTTTTTTTGGTATTTTATATGTTCTAGTAATTTGCATTTTTGGAGGTCTCCAGAGTGGAATATGAGGTCAGAACTTGTGTCGGTCCCTAAAATTCAACTACCAAAAACACTAGTATTTTAGGGACTAAACAAGTTCTCTACGAGACCTTTCCAATGGTGCAAATGGTTTTGAATTCCAAGCACCGAGTCAAAAGTTATGACCCTACCAAGTAGGGGTAAATAAATTCCTAGTTTTTTGAAGAACACTGTTCTTCACGTCGGGTTCACCAAAATGTAATATAGGGGGATTCGCTACTCACGAGTTCTCTTCATTCAAAGAGCCTCACGAGGCAAACTGCCCTATACTACCTCAATGGAACAACAGTGAGAGTTTTAGAATTTGAAAGAGAAGGTCAAAGAGATTCTTTGGACAAACTGACAAGCTTTTACTCACAGGACAACAACGCGACACACTATCATCCCCGAGGTGCATTGGCATCTCATAGGGACCAAAAAGTGAGAATTTCTTACAAAATGGCTAAGTGATGTCTTAAAATTTGATTACTGGGATCCTCTAGAATGCAATAAAGCAACAGGAAGTAATAAGATTGAAATGGAATAGAGATGATAAGGAGAAGAAAGGAACTACTTACGACTGTGTGAATGATGAAGCTTCCAGCTCATGAGTGTCTTCAATACCTGCACACAAGAGGGAGAGAAAAATTGTTGGGTGGTTGTATAGGGGCCTACCTTAGTCAGACCCCGTTTTGGTGTTCCCACCTCCATGGACAGCCAGATGGATGGAGAGAAAAGTAGAAATGAAGTAAAGAGCACTAAAGCACCACAAAACAGTGTTATGCTACTCAACCAAGTAATAGAGGAGAGGAGTGAAAGCTTACCACCTCCACAAAGATAACTCAACGATGCTTGGGGGAGAAAATGAGAGGAACTCAAGCCTCTACTACAATGGTGTTTTGTTCCACACTTTCTCTATTGAAGTGGTGGAGTGTTGATGTTGTTGCTGTGAAGTGTAAAGTGTTTGGAGAGCTAAGAGAGGGCTCAAAGAGAGCTAGAGAGTTAGAGAGTGAACTCAATGCTTAGGAGAGGATCCAAATGCTTGTTCAAGGGATGAATATGAAGAAGAGATGAAGAGAAACAACCATATTCAGGTCAGTTGGTTGAGGAGGGCATTACAAATCAACCCCCAATGGGAAGTGTAACGCCTCTGTAGGCTCCAGATGTGAGAATCTGTCAGGGATGTAAGCACGCTGTGCGAATGTCTGCATGCCGCGCGAGCATCCCCAACATAAAAGCCTCCACTGACTCTCAAAATAGGCACCAAGTGTGATGCAAGTAGTAGGCTTAGGTGGAATTAATCCTTCGAACTTGGTTTTCTAAGGTGGATAAAGGAAAAAAAAGGGATTTGCACATGGGATGCAAATTCGATCTTATACACCCTCATAGGTGGCAAGGTGTTAGGAATCTCATCAACCACTATTTCATCATATTTCTTCAACAATGTTTTCACCTCTAAAGGTAAATCTTTCTTTTTTGCTGCCATGACAGACTTAGGCCTTACTATGATGGTAAAACCCACATTCTCCTCTTCCAAGGTCTTTAGGAACTCCTTTTTATTGACCAACATCATACTAGACCCTACTTGAGAATCTAGGATTTCATCTTTCAAGAGTGTCAGGGTGTAAGAAACCCCATCCTTTTCTATAGCATATGTGTTTTTCCTCCCATTATGGATAGCCTTCCTATCATACTGCCAAGGCCTTCCCAAAAGAAAATGACACACATCCATTGGTATTATGTCACACAAAACCTTATCCTTGTATCCCCCTATGTGAAAATCTACCCAACTTGGTTCATTCACAACTACTTGTTGCCCTTTGTTAAGCCAAGAGACCATATATGGAGTGGTATGAGGGATTCTTTTCAACTTAAGCTTTTCTACCAGTTCAACAGAGACCAAATTTTTAATGCTACTTGAATCAATCACAACTTTGCAACATTTACCTAGGCACTTACATGTAGTTCTGAAAAGAGGCTTTCTATTCTCCATTGGTACTTTGATCAAAGTCCTCACCGTGAGAGACTCACCAACTTCTGGATCAACATTATGTGATGGAGAATTCACACTTTCATTGTCCTCTCCTTGTACAAACTGATTTCTTCTTTCTCCTCCAAATGAAGTAGTGGACTGATTTTTAGTGCATTATCATGCTTGATGGCATGCAAATTTATTGCACTTATAACATTCACCAGTGAATCCACTTTATCCTCCTCTTTGGCCTCCAAATATTCCCCTATTATTGGGTTTCCTTCCTCTAAAGTTTCCCCTTGAGTCAATTTTTTTTTCTTGATTATTACTAGATTCTCCTTGTGATCTTTGGGACTTCCCCCTACCAAAAAATGCCCCTCTTCATCTAGAATTTCTTCCTCTACCCCTGCTTTGATTTTCTTGCCTTCTCCTCAACTTATCTTCAACCTTGATGGCCAATTGATAACACTCTTCCACCGTTCTTGGACTGGTGAGGCTTAATTCATCCTAAAGGTTGTATCTCAACCCATTGATTCATCTTACCACTTTTTCCACATCATCTTCTACATGGCTTGCCCTTATGCTCAATTTGTAGAACTCCTCTATATGGGTCTACAAATCCATATCCTTTTGCTTAAGGTTTTGAAGCCTTTTGAACAACTGAATGGTATAGTCACCAAGTAGGAATTTTACCTTGAGTTTAGCAACTATCCTATCCCAAGAGGTGATTTTAGAATTTCCCTTCTTTCTCCTTTCATCTTGTACATAATCCCATGAAAGCAAGGCATGTCCCTTCAACTTTGTCTTGGCCAACTTCACCCTTTGCTCTTCTAGCACATCTTCATATTCAAAGTAGTTATCTAATGCTCCTATCCAATCTAGGAGTTCTTCGTTGTCCAATTTTCCTCCATATACTGGTAAATCCATCTTGATCTTGGGAACTTCTCCCTTGACTTCCTTCAATAGATTTTCCATCCTCAAGTCATCAGGATCCATTTCTTCCTCGAACCCTCCTTGGGAACTTTCCTCTTCCCCTTGGTCACTCAAGTCTCCTATGACCACTTCTCTCCTCTGACTTGTTTCCAGGGCAGTAAGCCTTTCCTTCATTTCTCTCATCTCTTTGGCATGTCTCTCCTTCAACTCATTCATCTCTCTGCTAATGATGAGATTCCATTTTGGAGGCATCTTTGTTTCTTCTTCCCTTCAACTTTTCCTCTTTAGATCAAACCTATGCTCTAATACTAATTTGATGTAGAGAAAGGGTACAAATATTGACACAACCTCAAACAACCCCTCTTTCAAACCTTGAGACATCAATTGGTGGGTTTCCTTTCACAATCTTTCATTCTTGCTAGTAGCCTTTCAAACATGGCTTTTTGGACATAACTTGTGGGAAAGACATGATATTCAAAATGTAAGAGCAATTCTAGATACCCTTTTGGCCATTTAGAAACATATCCAAAATCTAGGTGGGGTTCTTTTGTGCAGAAGGCTTTAAAATATGACTGTTCTATCCCTTGACAAGGCCTAATGGTGTAATTAGGCTTAGTAGGAGTAGGGTTTTTGGGTTCTAGAGTCTATACTTCCATTCCATTGCTTTAAAAACATCACACAGGGTCCTAAAAAAATGCTCCAATCCCCTAGATCATTCCACAATTGCATACAACAAATTTGACCAATCCACCAGGGTTACTAGGTCTGATACATGAAGATATCAAACCTTCAGGCTTCTTCCACACATGCACACCAACTCTCCTATCCCTGCAACTTTGAATAATCAAAGTTCATGTTTCCATAGACCATTCCACTAATTTTGAATCCTTTTCACTGGTGGAATGGAATTCTATGCATTTTATACACCCACTGGTTACCTTACCTAGGGTTTAAACCATTCTGGAAGGAAAATGAGTAAAACTTGCTTGAAACACAATGGAATCACATGCAACCAAAACCAAATGAAAGTAGATTCAATGCCTTCCCATCCACAATTTATTTTAGACCATGACAGGATCATACAAATCCATACAACACATAATAGCAACAAAATAACGTTAAGAAATGTAGGAAAATAGAATTTTTATTGCTCCAACTCTCAAAATTTTATCAACCAACCTTTCCTTTGATGGTAAAAGGCCTTTTTAAACATTTACCAACTTGTTCCCAATGGTTACCAACCATATTTCAAATTGTAGGCTTAACAAAATGTCATTATGCCCGCTTATGACAAAAAAAAAGTGCAAAAGTTGCTTTGACAACATTGTGCAACATTGACATTTTTTGCATCTAGACCCTAGCTTACACCTGATGACTCAAACAAAACTCCAACAACCATGAAATGGTCTTCTTAGACCTTATTACATGAAAAACACCAAAACAAAACAGAATGCCAACTTTTGACGCCCTTGGAGGCATGAAGACCTGTGGGTGCCCCTGCACTTTTAGGTTTAAGGTGTATAGGTTAGAAGGTTATTTTTTTCATTTATAACTTTTTAAAAGGTGTTTAGACCCCCCTTTTTACCCCACTTACAAAAGTGGTGAAAATGGGAGGGTAGTTGGGTGGTTGAGTTAGTTGTGGTAGGAAGTTACTTCTTCCTTCTCTTTAAAACTCTTCATTCTTGGAGAGAGGAGAGTCACTTGCTCATTTTTTCTCCTTTGTGGTTTGTGATCTTGTTGTTGAGTTTCTGTGTGTGTGTGTGTGTGAGAGAGAGAGAGAGAGGTGAAGGCTTGAGGATAATGATTCTCACCCAAGGATTCTACCATCAGTATGATAGTGCATTTTGAGGTAGGATGCTTTTATTTATTGATCAAATGTAAATATTGTATGTGCTTGTTCTAGGGAATTTTTTGGGGTTTTGTGAATATGTGTTTGTGTTATGTGTTGCCTTTCTTTATGTGTTTTTATAGGGGAGTTGACCCCCTCTTGTGAAGAGGCTGATTTTGGTCCTCCATGTGCAAGGGGTTGAATGGGTGTGACTCCCACAAAGGGGAATCTTTATTTTATGGTATACGTACCCATGTTTATTTAGGGATATGCGTATCCCACATATTGGCTTTGTTTTGGAGGGATAAGGGGTGTTTTGATGGTGCATTGTGGTGCATGGATATTTGTTGTGGAGATTGGCATTTGAGTTAATGTGTTACATATATTTCTCCTTCATAGGTAGAGCCCCTACTCCCCCCTATGTGGAATTCCTTTGTGGAAATCCAATGTGTTAGAAATGCACTTTGGGTGTTTTGTAATTGTTTGAAGTGTGGGCCAAATATGTGCATATGTGTATTGTTTGTGAAAAGTAATCTCATTATGTTGTGTTTTGAAGAGTTACCCAAGTGGCTAAATGTTTCCTCATGCTCGGGGGTGGATTGTCTCACAACCCGGATGGGTGGAGAGCCCATTGGATTTTTATTTTTTTCTCTTGTGTTGTATTTTTAGGTTTGTGAATGTGGATTGAAGAAGTTTCTTGGAGCTGATCAAGTCTTTTGGAAATAACGGCATAGGTTGTTTGGGAATTCAAGAAAGATATTATTGTTTTCATATTGTAATTTTATATAGAAAAACGTATTTAGATCATTTGGAAAAGTGAAATGTTGCATTTGAAAGTAAATGTATAAAAGGATGGAACTACGTATCCATTGAGGAAAATAAATAATAGTTTAATTTGTTATGCAAGATAGTTAAAAGATTGTGCATTATTTTAATAGTTGTTTTTTCAAATGTCTCTTTGAAAAGATAAAATAAATGCTATTTATTTATTGGTAATTAGTATAAAAACAAAAAAATTATCTAGTAATACATGCAATTAAGGATAATCTTGCAAGTTTTAAGAAACCTTTGTACTCAAATTTGAAGGAAGAAAATATTAATTCTCATTACTTGTAGAATTTATTGTTATTAAGATTTTAAAGGTTTATTGCATTTATTTGTGAGGAAAGAAATCAATTATTAGTTGTCTTGTGTTGTAGAAAAATCAAACATTACAATTAGAACCTATATGAAGAAATTGAATGCACTTGTATAACATATGGAAGTATTGAAATAGTTTAAAATTTATTACTAATAATGAATATATTTACAAAAAAACTAACTAAAATATAAATTATAGGATATAAAAATAATAAATAAATAACATAAAATAATTTAAAATAATAAAAAATATATATTATAAACAATATTATCATTATATAATATAAGTTAAAACATAAATAAAATATTAATAAGATTTCAAAGTTAAAAAAAAAAACCTAATCATTAAAAGGGGTGACCTGTGGTTGACCTTTTGGTTGCCACATATCGATGACCCTTTGGTGATCAAAGGGGTCGTCACCCCCAATAAAGAGGGGCACAACCCCATCAAACATTAACACTAAAAAAAATATAAAACTAAGATTTCATTGATGTGCATGACAACTGCAATAAAAATTGCTTTCAGATATTGTATATATATACTTGTATAGAAAAAAAAGGGTGATGTGATTTAACACAGCTGACCCCTGTCCCTCCAAAACACAGAGCTATATTAAAAATACATATATGTGTTCAGAAATTTAAGAGTAAAAAAAATTAGGGAAAACAATTAAACTCTAATTTAGTTGCTAATAATCAAGCATTGGGAAACTGTTGCAAGAAATCTAACTCTAAGATCTTCCATTGATTTCTTGTGTAAATGATAGATGAAACTTGTTTTCCGATGACTCATTAATGATTTGCAGAGACTTGTTTAGACTCAAATATCACACCCATATAACTGTATAATGCCCCTAACCCAAATCTCATGAATTTAGTCCATAAATTCATGAAAAGATTTTTGTGTATGAAAAGTTCCTTCCATGCCAAGCTGAAGCGAGAAAAAGGGTGAGGTACTAGAAAGTATTGTCATTATTGGTTTGTTCCAACCTTTAGATCAAACTTTTTTTCTGATGACTCATTAATGATTTGTAGAGACTTGTTTAGACTCAAATATCACACCCATATAACTGTATAATGCCCCTAACTCCCTAACTGCGAGCTCATAGATGTCTATTTTACCCTTTTCTTCAGAACTTTTAGCAGTAAATTAAGTAGAATAATCCATAGATTCATGAAGAGGATTTTGTGTATGAAAAGTTCCTTCCACACCAAGTTGAAGTGAGAAAAAGGGCGAGGTACTAGAGAGTACCGTCATTATTGTTTTGTTGGTTCCTATAGAGGGCAGAGGTTGAACTCATGCAGCCCAGTTGATAGTCCAAGATGACTACCAACACGCTACAGAGGACCAACCAATGTTTTTGTATTTTGTGATTAATCTAAATTGACAAAGCTCATTATGTCCAAATTCATGATTGTTTGTTGAATTGGGCATTAGAAGGGAGGATGGATTCATGCTTGCTCTGCTAACTCTGCATCACATTACAAGTTTTCTTTCATTGAAGAAGTACAACCACCACTCGAAATGAAAGAAGAAGTACTATCTTCCTCAGCCTTGTTAATTTATGTAGCTTGGACAGGTGTCTCCATTCCCAAGAAATGTTTATTTAATTATTTAATTATTTTCTAGAGACTTCTAGAAAGGAGTGAGTTGTCTAGATAATTATGTAATTAAATAATTGATTCCTCTAGAGACTTCTAGAATCTAGTTAGTTAGGGTTGTTAGAGTCTATTTAATCTTAGCCATTGATTGAGATTAAATCATGGCCATTGGTTTTCCAATGAGAAAAGTATAAAAGGGGATCGATGGGCATTTGGAGAACAGACACACTCAAGTAGACTTGCAGTGATAGCAAGTAGACACACTTGAGAAAGATTTGCAGTGAGAGAAAATAGTCTTGCAGTGATAGCGTTGGGGATAGCAACTGTGGAATTTCAGCAGGAGAAATTCAGGGGAAAATTTCTAGAGAAGAATATTGTTGGAGCTCTGCCAGTAAGAGGCAAGCAGTTTATGTATCTCTTAATTTGTTGAAGTTTAATAAAATTCCTCATCTGCAGTAGTGGTTTTCCCTTCGGGGTTTTTCCATGGACAATTTGTCCAAAAATATTGTGTTAATTATTGTGCATGTTTTCTTCTCTATTCTTGTGAGTTTTATTTGTGAAGTTGCAGTTGTGTTATTTTTCAATATTTGCTATGAATTAATTTTCCAGAGTCAAATAGTCTATTTAGATAGGAGATTAATAATCAGTCACTGTAATAGAATTTTCACATGGTATCAGAGCTGATCTGAGGCCAGACAAGGCTCAACACAAGAAGGAAAATTTAAGGGTTTATAAAACCCAGTGCTACCTCTTCAGAATTATTTATTATTATTATTATTGATTTTATCTTTTGAGATGGCCTCAACAGGTTTAAGAGATCATGACAGATTGTATGGAGCCTCAAATTTTGGTGTCTAGAAATCCAAAATTTGTTTGTTGTTGGAAGAGAATGGGATCAAGGAATATGTGACCAGTGTTGTACTTTTACCTACAGATCCAACACAACTCTTAGCACATAAGAAGGAAGATGCCAAGGCGAGGAGGCTGATCCTTGATGGTGTCAAGGACCATATTGTTCTGCATGTCACAGAGTTAGATACAACAAAGAATATGTGGGACGCCATTCTGAAGCTATACCAGAATGCTACCACTAATAGGAAGTTGATTCTCAAAGAAAAGCTGAGGAATACCCGAATGAACAAGGGAGAAGATGTGACAAGTTACCTCACTAGACTTAGACTTGTCAAGGATGAGTTGGTAGCTATTGGAGATAAACCAGATGAGGACGAGCTAGTACGAGTAGCCCTAAATGGGTTTACTAAGTAGTGGGATGTCTTTGTTCAAGTTATTAATGGACGAGACACCTTACCAAGTTGGGATCGACTCTTGAGTGACTTCACTCAGGAGGAGCTTAGACTTAGTCTTGTCAGTGGAACTAACAACAAGAGTCAGAAAAGTGAAAACGTTTCCCTTGCAGGAAAAGGGAAAGTGAAGAAGGGGTCTAGCAAAGGATCAAATCCACAAAGTGAGAAGAAGGACTTGTATAAAGTGAAGTACTATGGCTGTCACAATTTTGGCCACTATGTCAGCGATTTCCTGCAAAGGAAGAAGAATGAAAAGAAGGGAAAGAAGCAAACAACATCTTCAGCAAGCGCAGACAAGCTCTCTAGTAGAATGGAGGATGAGTTCAATCTCATAGCTTGTATGGCTAGCTCAACCTCACAAGGTGTTTGGTATATAGACAGTGGGGCATCATTTCATATGACAAGAGTTAGAGAGTACTTCTCCAGCTATAAGGAGGACATTAGAATACAAATTTCTATGGGGAACATGTCCAAACTCAATCCAATTGGGAAAGGGACTGTTCTATTTCAGAGGGAGAATGGCAAGAAGATTCCCATTCATGATGTGTTGCATGTGCCAGGCTTGGGTTTGAATCTAATTTCCATATCCGTCCTTTAGGATAAAGGTTACAATGTACTCTTTAGAGGGGTGAATGTGTTAATCAAGCACAAGGATTGGAAATAACCCGTAGCTATTGGAGTTAGGAGCGGCCGGCTTTACAGGTTGTAGTTTGATACTCATAAATCACTGATGAGCAACAGTAATTCTAGAGATCAAGGAGAGCTATGGCATAGGAGGATGGGCCATATACATCATGGAGCACTTAAATTGCTTTGTGAGATAGTGACAGGTGTTCCAGAGGTGAGCATAGAGCATGATATTGTATGTAAGGGATGTGTGTTGGGGAAGTTTGCAAAAGTAGCTTTTCCAAGGAGTGACACTAGATCTAAGGGTGTTCTTGATCTAGTACATTCAGATATATGTGGAACAATGTTGACGAAGTCTCTCAGAGGATATGAGTACTTTGTTACTTTTATTGATGATTTCTCCAGGAAGACTTGGATATACTTCTTGAAGACCAAGGATGAGGTTTTCAGTCGCTTCCAAGAGTTCAAAGCTCTTGTGGAGAATTCAACAGGTAGGAAGATAAAGGTTCTTTAGTTAGACAATGGAGGCGAGTACAAAGGGAAAGAGTTCTAGGAGTTCTGTTACAACTCGCAGCAGAATGGGGTTGCTGAGAGGAAGAATCAGTCTATATTGGAGGTGGCAAGGGCTATGCTGTATGACCAAGATATGCCACGTTACTTATGGGTAGAGGCATGTAGTACAACAATATACACACAAAATAGAGTTCCACATAAGGTATTAGGAAAGATGACACAAGAGGAGGCATTCTCAGGGAAGACACAAGATGTCAGCCACTTTAGGATACTTGGGAGTTTGGCATATTGTCACATTCTAGGGCCTACACGTTCCAAGTTAGATCAGATTGTAGAGAGGGGGTACTTTGTTGGGTATAGTGAAACCTCAAAGGAATATCGGATATTTATTCTAGGGACCAAAAGGATCATAGTCAAGCGTGATGTCAAGTTCATGGAGGACAAGGCATTCAGGAGGTCTAGAGATTTGCCAGCAAATGATCAAAGAGAGCAGCCAACAAAAGCTCGAAGGATCGTGCAACCAGATCAAGGGCAGTGAAGCTCAAGTATAATTACTAGTACAAGCATAGGCTTAGGTATAGAGAGTTCACAAAGTATGGAGCAACAGATGCAGCAGATCCAAGAGATGCATCAGGGAGATATGGAGGTTGATACTTCATCCTCTACAGTTGGTAGCGGGAACCAATAGTCACAAAGGGATACTCGGGAGTTTGTGGGAGCTCCTAGAATGAGTAGTAGACAATGGAGACAACCAACCAGGTATAATGACTATATGGCATTAGTTAGTCAATTGGTAGATAGTGAACCTTCTAGTTATCAGGAGGTTGCACAGCAGCAGGTGTGGCAAGATACAATGGTTGAGGAATATACCTCAATAGTGCAGAACGATGTGTGGGAGGTTGTGCCTAGACCAACAGATAGGGAAGTGGTTGGATCATGCTGGATCTATAAGATCAAGCATGGTGCAGATGGTAGCATCGAGAAATAAAAGGAAAGGTTCATGGCCAAGGGGTTCTCTCAGTAGGAGGGAATCGACTATGAGGAGACATTCGCTCCAGTGGCTAGGTATACTTCTATACGAGCCGTGATCTCACTTGTAGCATAGATGGGATGGCAGATCCATCAGATGGATGTGAAGACAACGTTTCTTAATGGTGAATTGAAAGAGGAGGTATACATAGAACAACCAGAGGGATTTGTAGCACATAGCAGTACAACCCACACATGAAGATTGAAGAGAGCTTTGTATGAACTCAAGTAGGCTCCCAGAGCATGGTATGAGCGCATTGATAGATACTTGCATGGAATGGGCTTCGTGAAGAGTGAAGAAAATTGTAACCTCTACTACTTGGTGGTTGGAGGTGAGGTTCTTATTCTTGTTCTATATGTGGATGACTTGTTTTTAACAGGTTCACTGGGGCTCATAGAGGAGTGCAAGAGGGACCTTGCAATAGAGTTCAAGATGAAGGATTTGGGGCTTATGCACTACTTTCTAGGCATGGAGGTATGGCAAAAAAATGGAGATATTTTCCTTGGACAAGGGAAATACTACATTGAAATCTTGAGGAGGTTTGAGATGGAATATTGTAGAGCCACGTCTACTCCTATGATCACGAATTGGAAGAAGGTAGACACATCCAAGGAGAAGGATGTAGACCCCACCTTATATAGGAAGTTGATTGGATCTCTCATGTATTTGGTCAACACTAGGCTAGATATATCCTTTGCAGTAAACTCTCTTAGTTAGTTCATGGTCGAGTCGAAGAGAGTGCATTGGACAACGACAAAGCATGTGTTACAGTATTTGTATGGTACAATCGAGTATGGGATTAGATATACTCGAGGTGATGGTATCAGGTTGATAGGCTATACTGACACAGATTGGGCAGGTAGTACAACAGATAGGAAAATCACTTCAGTGTGTTGCTTTAGTTTTGGATCAGGAGTTGTCTCTTGGTACAGTAGGAAGCAAAAATTCATGGCTTTGAGTTCTGTAGAGGCAGAATACATAGCAACTAGCATGGTGATGTGTGAGGCGATATGGCTTTGGAAGTTGTTGGTAGCCTTGTTTGGTCAGAGGGTTGAGAGTACAATGATACACTACAACAATCAGAGTTGCATCAAATTGTCTGAGAATTTGGTGTTTCATGATAGGTCTAAGAATATAAACATCAAGTATCATTTCATTAGGCATTGTGTACATCATGGGATTGTTCAGCTACAATATATACCTACAGATCAGCAAGTAGCAAACATTTTGACTAAGGCATTGGGGAAGGCAAAATTCATCTTCTTCAGAGATAAGTTGGGTGTCATGCAGAACACCTTCCTCGCTAAGAGGGAGTGTTAATTTATGTAGCTTGGACATGTGTCTCCATTACCAAGAAATGTTTATTTAATTATTTAATTATTTTCTAGAGACTTCTAGAAAGGAGTGAGTTGTCTAGATAATTATGTAATTAAATAATTGATTCCTCTAGAGACTTCTAGAATCCAGTTAGTTAGGGTTGTTAGAGTCTATTTAATCTTAGCCATTGATTGAGATTAAATCATGACCATTGGTTTTCCAATGAGAAAAGTATAAAAGAGGATCAATGGGAATTTGGAGAATAGACACACTCAAGTAGACTTGCAGTGATAGCAAGTAGATTTGCAGTGAGAGAAAATAGTCTTGCAGTGATAGCAAGGGCGCAGTGATAGCGTTGGGGATAGTAGTTGTGGAATTTCAGTAGGAGAAATTGAGGAGAAAATTTTAGGAGAAGAATATTGTCGGAGCTCTGCCAGTAAGAGGCAAGCAGTTTAAGTATCTCTTAATTTGTTGAAGTTTAATAAAATTCCTCATCTACAGTGGTGGTTTTCCCTTCAGGGTTTTTCCATGGACAATTTGTCCAAAAATATTGTATTCATTATTGTGCATGTTTTCTTCTCTATTCCTGTGAGTTTTATTTGTGAAGTTGTAGTTGTGTTATTTTTCAATATTTGCTATGAATTAATTTTCCAGAGTCAAACAATCTATTTAGATAGGAGATTAATAATCAGTAACTACAATAGAATTTTCACAAGCCTTGACATTGTTTTGGTTCTTCATAACAAAAAGAGCACAAATTCATTGTTTCAGAACATCCATCACTGCCCTCTTTCTCTTGCAATTAGCAATTGACAAAGCTGGCCATTCCTGTTGTATAATTTTTACTTCTCACATAGCTCTTCTTCACTCTACGGATTTGTGCTTGCTCTGCTACCTCTTTACATGACAATCATGGAAGGTTTTGCATCACATTAGAAGTTTTCTTTTATTGAAGAAATGCAGCCACCAGTCGAAATGCTATAATACATTTTGAAGGCTGAGCAGAGTTGGAAATAGCTCCCCACGCCACCAAGTAAAAAGGATGGGGTACTAGAGAGTACCGCCTCACTTTTTTTTTATCACTGTTACTCATTTCTCTCAGCTGAGTTCGAACTCATGTAGGCACAATTTCTCATTTTGCAATCCACCAATACGTCTGCAGAGGATCAACCAATCTATTGTAGTTGCACATGACTACCATCTGCCTATCATTTTAAATGCAGTTTCAAAAAATTTACACAAATTTTTGGATGTCATTGTAGACCCTCTCGACGTAATGATATAACTTTTTTTTAAAATGTTAGGTTTTTAATTTTTTGTTATCCATCTATCATTTAGAGATATTTTTATGCAGTTATGATTTATCTTCTTTTATATGTTTACATAATTTTATGTATTCACAATATCTTCTCATTTACTGTTCATACTTATTTTTATGTATGCAGCTATTATGATTTAGTCCATTGTTTTGTCTTGAGACTAGTTCATGATTGTAGGGTTATTCTCACAACTAATTTATGTTTTAAATTTATTGGCAACCTATTCTTACTAGAATAAAAAGGAATTTGGCTTATTGGATCATTAAACCCCTTTCTTTGGCAATGAAATTCAAGTTTGTTCCAAGATTGTGTCCACTCGTGTTTATTATTCCTCATGTTGGGCTCGTTCTAAGGCCTCATGCATGAAATTGGACAAGATTCTTCATGATTTTCTTTGGGCCTCTTCAAAAAATTACAAGAAATTTCATAGGATGGCTTGAGGGTTCTACTACCTCCCGCAAGATTCTGGAGGTTTGTGGTTTTAATCCACCAAGTGTTAGGATTTGGCTCTTTGCACTAAGTAGATCATCCATGCCCTTCAAGGAAACAAAGCTTGGAAGATATTTGTGCGACATTGCATTGCCTCTGACCATTCTTCTAGGTGATCGATTTGGAAGGGGATTGGGCTTCAATTCCTTCTCACCATGAAGAATGTGATGCAAATCCATAAAATTTTGTGATAAAAAGTATTTGGAGAGCTTGGGAAGCCATGAAGCCCTAACTTCTTTAGAATGGTTCTTGATTCCATGATGGGCTTTCCATCAACCAACATAATATCTAGTGGTCTCCTATTTTGTAAGATTATGATTGCTCATTGGTAAGGCTACCTTGGGTGTGTGCCTTGCGATTTCACAAGAAAGGAATCCAAACTTTGCAAGATCTCTTTTGCAAAGCCACAATGAGTCTTTTGTCATGGGATGAATCTAAATCTAAGTTTCACCTTTCTAATAAGAATTGTGAAACTTTTGGTACATTGATGGGGCTAGTTTCAATTGATATGGCTCACAAAATAGGTATTAATTCTTTCAATCCCTAGTGGAAAGATTGGAAGTGGGGTCCAAATAGTGATCTCTATAATTACAAGCCATGACATGGATACCTTTGGCTCTCTCCCCACATGTCCATGGTTCCCACTTTGTATCAATGGTGGCATTGTACAATCACTAGTCTGAATTTGGAAACACAAATTTTATACCATTTGATCGACTATTTTGGAGCCCAAATTGGATCACTTTCTTGGTTTATTATTTTCCAAGGCCTTCCTATTGGTTCCAAGTTATCCCATTTGGGAGTTCTGGATCCTTTTTTCCCATTTTATGGGCATATAGAGTCTTTTAAGCATCTTTTTTTGGTTCTATCTTAGAGCCTAGATTTTTTGGACCTAGATCTATGATTTTTCAAGCCCTTAGACCAAAACCTTTTTCATGTCACATGGTTCTTTGAGGGGATTGGATTTGCATCCCTCACAAATTCAACTAGATTTGGCATGATTTTAGGGTGGAGATTCTTTTTAGCATATACAAAGACAAATATTTATCCATTTTTGCCAACTGTTATGTTGATCAAAATGTTTCACTTTTTTCTAAAGCTATGATATGCTTTAATGTTTTATTAAAAATTTAGGTGCAAGAAAACCAAGTTGCACTTGAGGTGGCCCACTTACAGGTGCTCCTCAACCACTAGGGTAATATCCCTTGTGTGGTTTCCAAAGTTCCTTCGTCTCCCTCTTCCTCCAAGGGTTTCTCACCTTCTCGCATGTGTTGTTGTGGAAGGAGTCTTTCTTCTTGAGGTACCTAGGAGACTCACTCCAAGGCTTCTATGTTGATTACAGGAAGGGACCATGGCAAACGGGGTTGTTTAGGATCTGCTCCTTGGTGCTCCACCTCATTTCAACCTATGCTTGAGGAACCTCTAGGTGGCTTATTGATGGTGCTCCTATTTGGTTGGATTCCAACAAGTTCCCTTGGTTGGCTATTGTTATTTTTCAATCATGTGTTAATGAAGAAGAAAAATAAAAAGAAAAGGATGCTAATGGGTATGACCCTCTTGTGGACACTCCAAATCCTACTAATGTATGGGGGAAATTAAGTGACTGGGATCCTCCTCCCTCCCCCTCTGCTACTGCTTTATCCACTTAGCAATATTATATTTGTTTCTATATTTTTTACGCTTTGGGATTTAGCCCTATGTGGACTCTAGGGCTATGAATTTTTTCCACACACATTTTTTTATGAATATGTTTAATATTATTTTATAATTGATAATATATACACTTATTTATAAAAAATATAAAAAGCACCATAAAATAAAAAATAAATTAATTGAATCTAAATACTTCATTTGGTCTTCTAAAAGGAACATGTATCATTGCACAATCATTCCAAAGGCATTTGGATGACTAAAGAGTGTTGTTTTTTATTCTTTTAATATTAAGGGACTGATCAAGGTGTAATGCTGCCCTTGTGCCTCAATTTTATGACAACATAACAAAGGTATCTGAATACTATTATCCCATGTAGAGATAAAGAAACTTGGAAGAATTCAAGATATCTTGGGTGAGGTGAAGAAGAATGGTCTAGAGATTAGACATGTCAAGTTCATGATTGTAAGTCTAACCTTGACAGAGTCAATAGAGAATTCTAATTCCAAGGTGATCATCGCTTTGATCTTGTCTACTCTTGATATTGAGGCATATCAAATCTAAATATTTTTCACTCTTTGTGAATTCTTCATTTATCACGGTAAGTATATTTATTTTCTATTAACAGTTTTCACATTTTAATTATCAACTCAATATTCAAATATCAACTTATTGGTAAGGAAATAAGTTTTTACAAATTTTTAGGATATTTACTTAACTCACATGACAAGCAATGACATAAACTTACGAAAATGAGATAAACTACCATGGGAGTAACTTTCCTTTACATTTGAGACGGGAAACTCCCTCATGTGATAGGAGTTTTCAATAATTTTAACTTGAAAGTACAAAAATAAATAAAATAGAAAACAAAGATAGAAATGAAAAATGGGGAGAAATTTAAGATATAATAAACATAGAGAACCACCTAAATTACTTGAGAACAAAAGAACAAATGAGAAAAATTAAAAAATGTATGTAAAATTAAATAGAAAAATGGAGCTTAATTCCTAATACATCACAAATATGCTTAATAATTTCAAGAATTTAACACAACATTCATTGTAAAGAACAAGGATGAAAAATTATTTTATATTAAACTTAAGAATAATATAAAATATATGAAAAACAAGAGAGACATAAAGTTCTTAAAATATCCTTCTTTGTTTTTAAAAATGCGCAAAAAGTCTATACTTCTTTCATCATTTACAGATTTTGTGTAAATGTTAAAAATAAAAAAGAAATAACTAAGCTTTTATGAGTTAGGGATTTTTTAAATACATTTGAAAAGCAAAAAAAAATATTATAATATATCCACACTTCAATAAAATAATTTTGTATGATAATTTTATGAAATAATAAAGTATCTCAAACCTGAATTTATTATCTACTTCATTATTTTTAATGAGAGTGACTTTATTAAAGGAGATATAAAAAATAAAGCATTTTAGAAATACTTTCCTTTGAAATTTCATAGTCACATTATTGGTTTCATTTGCCACGTCTTAATAGTTGCATCATTTTATCAATCCCTATATTGCAACTATTCACATTCTAGTGATCTCAATATCATCCACAACACTAAAATTATGTGGATTTTTTTATATTTCCAAACTCTTTTCCTAGTAACATTGTGTAACTTGTAGAAGCCATATATCGTGTTTGAAAATACTTGACTATACCCATGTGTCATGTTATTTTTCTCATTTACAATATTTTCTATATGTTTCTCAAGCTCCTTCTCAAATTATGTGATATTTTGTATCAAATGGTTGCATTGGTCTCTCAATTTGATCGTAATTTTATCATTTTCCTTCAAAATATAAACCTTCTAATATCTTTTAATCTTGCACTACTCTTCTTCCCAACTACCTTAGTGGTCATCAAAATCAATATAATTGTGATCTTTAGTGTGACATGACTAACCTTGTTGGGCTTCATTGTAGTTCTTTAACTATAAATTTTGTTGATGTGATTCTAATCAATCTATGAACCATGGAGGAAAAAAATGTCGACATCTAGGACCACTCAATAATTATATCTACAATTATTTCTTTAAAATAATGTTCTTTTTCTCAAGAAAATGGACCTTGAGTGTCAGAGCTCCCTAATTTTTTCCCAACTGAGGAATAGCCAATTATAATGATTATAAGAGAATTTCTCATTAAAAGAAGACTATGAGATAGTTTATGATCTTTCCTTTGAGCAAGGGTCCTCCACACAACACTTTGATAAATGTCATATCTATACACTCCAAATGTGACTCACCATTATTGCACGTAAAAAAATAAATATGCACATGCATTTTAATTGTATGGTTGATAGATCTATCCTACTCGTGGAAAAATCAAATGATGCAATGGAAAATCTAGGGGAATATTCTCTCACAAGGAAGAAGTACTTGAATTATGGAAACAATATTAAGTTGAGTTTTGGTGTGTAGTTATGAGTGGTAATTTTACACATAAGTTATTCTCACTAGGTATTTTCAATGAAGATGTTTAGAAAAGTGGGCCATATCTTAAAAATAGCTTCAAGGTTAGCTAATTCAATGGATAGGAAGTGGTCCGTTTCTTCTTGGATTATTTCTAATGTTTTTTTCTTATTCAACAAGCATAGTAGCTGTAAGAGTTAGCAAAAAATATCTTAGCTGATTCAAAATGAATTCTACTCAATTTCTCCTCACTCTTGGACACATAGATTTGAAATTCCATATTGTTTCAAGAATGGGAACATACAAGTAGAGTCTCCTTTGATGCCTTGCTTTGTGTTTCCTTGGTTTGGTTTTCTCAAATATTTTTATACTTGATTTATAGGTTGTGGTTTGAACATTGAAACTAAGTCTAGAGCTTTCTTAGCTTGAATAAATGAAGTGTCTATGGTGTGCTTTTGTCTTTTACTTTTCAAATTTTGTATTATTTTTATGTTTTTTAGAATGTGCTTTAAAGTATAAAGGAAACTAAAATGATTCTGAAAGAAAATTATTTTTTTGTGTGTTTGGATTATATGCATGAAATAGGTCTATTCTATGCTAAAAATAATTTAAATATAAAAACCAAAAATGGAAAAGCATAAAGATGAATTAAAATATAAAAACCAAAAAATGAAGAGTTCCTTTTGCTTTTACAAATTATGGTCAATTGTTTATGCTCACTATTTTTTTTGGATGATATGTTAATAATAAAATAATTTTTTGTTCATAATGAAGAGATGTTAATTTGTTTCTTTATTTTTTGATTTTTGTGATTGTTTTGAGATTTTTAGAATAAATGATATTGTTGTTTATATTAATAGAATTTATAAAAGAAAATCTAATATACTTTAACAAATTATTTTTTTCTATCCTATATCCAAGTTTGCAAGGAAATATAACAATCGTAGAGAAAAAGAAAATTATTACACTACAACTAACAACTAACTAATCTATGAATTGAACTATTATGTAAAATAAAATGATGTAAATGAATGTGTCACACCTAGGATATGCAATCCAAGATGTGAAGTAAATTTGTTGATGAAAAGTCAGTCCTCAAGAACCTAGTTGCATTTTTTCTTTTCCTCTATTGCTAGTTCATTTTGTGTTGGTAGAAAATAGGCAATTAAAGCACAAAGTAACCAATTAAGACATAGAAACAAGACATGTTTTTATATGCAATCATTGAAATAAGAGTATTATATAAGCTTTATGGGGTGATAATTCCATAGTTGTGCTCAAATTGAAGAGCCTAGAGGCTATCAAATCATTGAAAGAGATTAAATTTGAATGAAATGAACATGTAAATTGGAATTTGTGATTATTCCTAAATGATAGGAATATGTGGGCACATCCAAGAAGAAAGCCTACAAAATAGGAGCATATGGAGCGCCCACATGGAAGGTGGAACCCACCTTGCTTAAGTTAATTGTTTGGAGGATTGATAACACTTCAGTAATACATGTTTTGATCCTACAAATTAGGGATTTATATTTATATGAGTGAAGTTCAGTTCAGTTCAGTTCAGTTATGGTTCAGTTACCTTCAGTTGCATGTAGTTATTTTGAGTTGAATGCTAGTTGACTTGAGTTGACTCAAGTTCATGACTAATGAATTTAGTTGCATGACAGATAACAGGTGGATACTTTCAGTTAAGTGGGGATGATCAATCATGCATAGTGTTTGCATGAATTGGTGGTGAGATATGTTTCAGTTAACTAAGATTGACTTGGGACCACCTTGGGTGCCCAAGTTGGCATCTTTCAATTAACACCTTTTGCATGAGAAGATATTTACAAGGCTCAGTCAAGTGGGCCCATTCTTGGGTGCCAACTTTTAGGTGAAGCTTGCAAGATATTTTCTTGACCAACGTTTAGTTAAGTGTTCAATTTGAGGCACCTAAATTGAGGAAGACTTTGGTTTGACTTCATATTACATTGTGGAACTTTACTTTCCCAATCTAGGCATAGATTTTTGGGAGGAGCTTTATGCTCTTATTTTGTACAACTCTTATGAGTTTACATGCTCAATAATTGTCTATTAATTGCAACAAGTGGATGAGAGTTCTATGAGAGTTTTGTGCAGGTTGTGAAGAAGGATTGTTGAAGGAAAGGAAGCATATCAATTAAGGATTGATACAGTATTATTTTAATCTTGATCTAGGTTAAATAATACATGCACTATTGATTTTGGTGGAGTTTTTTCCCGAAAGGGTTTCTCCACGTATATGTTGTGTCACTTCTATCTTCTTGTCTCATTCTTCTAAAATATTTTGTCTCTTTCTACAATTGGTAAAATTGATCTAAACAAATAATCATACACAAAGAATTGTGACAAAGAACACTTAATTAAATATATAGTCTTATAGTTTTACCTATGGTAAGGCCAACCAAAGGCCATCGACCCTTTGTCTATGACCCCTTGTGAGGGGGCTACGACCCCTTATGAGAGGGATATGACCAAAGGGGTCATCGCCCCCCAATAAGGGGCACAACCCCATCAAAATTTAACACTAAAAAAAAAAAACTAAGATTTCATTGATGTGCATGACAACAACAATACAAATTTCTTTCTGAGAATATTTTAACAAGTATTGTATATATATACTTGTACAGAAAAAAATAGGGTGTTGTGATTTAACACAACCTACCCCTGCCCCTCCAAAACACAAAGCTATATTAAAAATACATATATGTGTTCAAAAATTTAAGAGTAAACGAATTTAGGGGAAAACAATTAAACTTCAATTTAGTTGCCAATAATCAAGCATTGGGAAATCTGTTGCAAGAGATCTAACTCTAAGATCTTCCATTGATTTCTTGTGTAAAATATTCAACCAACATTTGTTTATAATCTGGAAACAGCGTAATCTTAACCTACAGTAAACAACCATGAATCTATGAAAAAGGAAAATAATGAATTTTTCAATCAACCTTTCTTGTAAACAAGAGAGAGAGTAATTAGAAATTTTAAAGAAATCAAAAGTTAGGAATTTAGATATTAGTTGAAGGAGTTGGTTTTTATTAGGAGTATTTAAATTCAAATTTGTGAAATTAAATCAATTCAAGTAGAGGAAATTATTAAATATAAAACTTATTAAGAATTTATATAGTTAGCAACATATCCTTAAAAAATGATTTCTTTGAAAGGATAAATAGACTTCCTTTAAAACCATTATCAAATTTTACAAATTTGGAATATATATATATATATATATATATATATATATATATATATAATTGACATAGAAAATGATCAAACTTAGAATGGATTTATCATTAAATGAGAAATTCTTCTTAATGGTTGTGAAAAATTTGCCAAAATTCATAAAGTCATGATTTAAATATTAATCATAATAAGATTTGGGTTATAATTGAATCTTACAAATGGTCTCAATGGATGAATCAATTAAGTAGCCATAATTCCATAGAGAAATTTAGACAACTTCTTAACTATGGAAAGAGTAAGAAAACATTTAGAAATGAAAATAATTCAACAAGAAATGGTTAACACATTAAACTTTTGATGGAAAAATATTAGTCAATCAATTGGAACTTTTAATTATTCTCTCAAGCAAACATTGTGATTTAAAAACTTAGGAATTATGGATTATGGATTATGAATTATAACATGGTAAGAAATTTACATTTAGATCCAAACAAGAGACTATTAAGTAAACCAACAAATAAATGCCAACTAATAACACTTTACTTAGGAATTAAAATTAAGCTTAGCTTATTATTCAAGTTTGGATGGCATCAAGATAATTCTTATGTTATTGGTTTATTATTGTGGAGTGAGTATACTATTTTCATGAAATTTTAAATTTATATCAAAGCAAGATTGTTTCATGTAAAATTGTTTAGTTTAATTAGTTCTCTCATTTCAAAACTCTTTCTATTCAAGACATTATGGTATAATAGAATTTATCTCTTTGGTCAAACTAGGGTAACATGAGTGGGTAGAAAGGGAAATATGTAGTTTGTCAACTCATCAACTTAAAAGGGTGATTAATTTTTGTACCTTAGAATACCTAGGAAAAGATTTGAAACATCTAAATTTGAAACACTTAGAGCAAAATGCAAACTAGGACTCTTCCAAAGATAGTTTAAATGATACGATGACATCACAAACGTAATGTCATTGATTATAGGTTAACTTTACAACTTGAATTTACCTTAGTAGCATTAGCAAGTTGGAAAAAATTGGTAGTTGTGTATGGTTTAGGTTGGGTAAATTCTAGGGTATGAGAGGTTGAACATGCATGTCATATTTTATGCTCTGTTAATTTATTATAATGTTGGATAAAATAAATCTACAAAACACTTCAATTTAGGTTTAAAATGAATTCAAAGTTTAGAAAACATACAATTTAATAATTGAAATCTCTAGCTTTCTTTTATGTTTCTTAGTATGTTTGGTTGTGAGGACCCTACTCATTGAGGGGTCATTTTGGGGGTTCACCATGTGGTCTTGGCATGGATGGGAGGTATATGTCATATTCAATCTCATACCTTGTGTAATTTTTCTTGTGTTGAAGCCTCTTGTGGTATCCCCAACCCTTGGGAGTTATCTCCTTCATGAGCTAGTGTGATGTGAGATCGGTTGTCTAGGACCACTTTGATTCCTTGATTATTTTCATTATTTTAGATTTCATTTTACGTCATGTTGTTTTCCTTGTGTTTCTTGATTGTTTTTAAGGCTTGTAGGTTTAGACACCAACATAGGAAAGGAATACAATGTTCCTAGGATTCTAGTGCCAAATTAGGACTATAACACTAGACTAGGACACCTACCTATATTTAGGACACTAGTGAACTCATTCTAGTGTCCCTCTAGCATGCTAGTATCATATATGGGTGCTAGTGTCCTCTAGTGCATTATTTTCCTTTATTTAGTTAATAGAGAGGTCTTCTAACTATAACTTGGGAAACATTTATACTTGAAAATTGTTCCCATTCTCTCAGTGATTCTTCCCATGTTTTTATTTAATTTGAAAGTTTCAAATTTAGGGAGCTCTAATACTTATTCATTAGTAAGCATGTCATTACTTGGGAATGACCTATCATCATTCTAATCGGTGGATGATTTTTTACCTCCAAGTAAGGAAGCCTCTTGTGAAGTTTTTACATTGTGTTTAGGTGGTGTTAAAGTTTTCATCAAGTGGATTGGAAAAGAATGTTACCCTTATCCTACTCATCTTTCCAGAGATCGATGGTTGGGTCATCTAGTTGAGATGTGTTAGCTCCTAGTCACTCCATCATTTGTGTGGATTTTTGTGGTGTTTATTTGAGTTTGTAAGAGTGTTTTGTTGTGGATTTGAGGTTGATGACTCCATCTTCCTTCACTTGTTTTTTTAATGAGATAATGTGATTTTGGGATAGTAACTGATAATTTTTTGGATGTCATTTCCCCCTCTTGTAGGTTCATCATGGTAGTTTATTCCCACGATGGGAAAGTATTCAACTAGTGCCACCTTAGTTGTAGAAATGGTGAGGTCATTCATTTTTTTATTTTCCTTGTGTCATTGTGTTTCACATGACACATGTGTGCACCTTGTTGTGCAGTGGAACATGTTTTTATTACATTTTAATTGTGTTGTTTCAAAAAAGTTTTTCAAATGATTAATGTTCTAGGTGTGTGGCTTGAGGAATTACAAAATTGTTCAAAATATTGTACTTGAGGGTGGAGTTACTGCATAGATACAATATATTTATACCATAAGGATTATCCACTTCAATAAAACTTATATAAACTACAAGGATCATTTTGTAATTGTTGAATGAGATTACTAATAGCAACACCATTTTTCACTCTACTTTGGCTTCTTCAACCCAATTTTCTTGTAAAAATGAAATGGTGAATATGAATGCCCCATCCTTATTGGATATGCATTGAACATAATATTATTATTCTCTTCCTTATAAATAATCTCAAAATAATAACCCAACATCTTATTTATCTATTCTTGTTTCTCTTCAAAAGATAATTTTTGCTCAAAAAGATATTTTATGTTATTATGATTTATCTTATCCTTAAAATTTTCATCTATTAGATATGACCTATACTATTTAATTGCATGAAGAATAGATATAATTTCAATCACAACAATGGGTTTGAGTTGATTCTTTGCATTCAAATGATTAATTTCAAAAGAAACGGGCCTACCTTCCTACATGAGGAATACTCCTATGTTATTTCTTGAAATGTCACACTCTAAAGAAAATCATTGGTGAAGTCTAGAGTAGATAGAATTGGAGTAGTGAAAATAGCTTCCTTAAATATCTTAAGTGTTGTATTATCTATCTCATTCCATTTAAAAACATCCTTCTTTAATATATATTAGTGAGGGGTGACTCTATGTAGCCACAATTCTTCATAAATTCCTATAGTATCTAGTGAGTCCTAGGAAATATCTCAAGTTATTAATGGTTTTAAGAATAGGCTACTATATCATATCCTTGATTTTATTAGGATCAAACTTCACTCCTTCATGAGACACTATGTGACCCAACTACTCCACCTCTTTGAGACGAAAAGCACACTTGGAAGGTTTATCATAAAACTAGTGTTCCTTGAGAACTTTTAATGCATGATCTAAATAGTGAAAATGGTCATCACATATCTTGTTATAAATCAATATACGATCAAAGAGAAATAATAAAAAATTCCTCAAAAATGGATTAAAGATGGAATTTATCAAACTTTAAAGTGTAGATGGAGCATTAGTAAGACCAAAGGACATTACTATAAACTCATAATGATCCTCATGAGTCCTAAATATTTTCCTAGGCATATCAGTCAATCAAATAATGTTCAATCAAGATTATTAGTCAATCTATCAAATCAATCAATCAAGACAATCATAAGTCCTATCATCGATCCTCACTTATCAAGGTTGAAACATCATCAATCCTACCATTGATCCTCACCTATCATGAGGTCAATACATCAGTCCTATCATTAATCCCCACCTATCATGAGGTTGATACATTAGTGAATCCTATCGTCGATCCTCACCTATCATGAGGATGATACATCATCAATACTATCGTCGATCCTCACCTATCATGAGGTCGATACATCATCAATCCTCTCCTATCATGAGGTTGATACATCATCAATTATATCATTGATCCTCACCTATCATGAGGTCGATACATCATCAATCCTACCATCGATCCTCACCTATCATGAGGTTGATACATCAGTGAATCCTTCCATCAATCCTCACCTATCATCAAGTTGATGCATTAGCAGTCCTATCATTGATCCTCACCTATCATGAGGTTGAAACATCATCATTCCTACCATCGATCCTCACCTATCATGAGGTCGATACATTAGTCCTATCATCGATCCTCACCTATCATGAGGTCGATACATCAGTGAATCCTATTGTCGATCCTCACCTATCATGAGGTTGATACATCATCAATCCTATCGTCAATCCTCACCTATCATGAGGTTGATACATCATCAATCCTATTGTCAATCCTCACCTATCATGAGGTCGATACATTATCAATCCTATTGTTGATTCTCACCTATCATGAGGTCGATACATCATCAATCCTACCATCGATCCTCACCTATCATGAGGTTGATACATCAGTGAATCCTTCCATCGATCCTCACCTATCATGAGGTCAATGCATCATCAGTCCTATCTTCGATCCTCACCTATCATTAGGTCGAAACATCATCATGTTATCCTATCATTTGACTCTCACCTATCATGAGATAAAATCATCAAATATATCATCAATCAAGCA
Organism: Sequoia sempervirens; assembly: GCA_007258455.2. Taxonomy (NCBI): domain Eukaryota; kingdom Viridiplantae; phylum Streptophyta; class Pinopsida; order Cupressales; family Cupressaceae; genus Sequoia; species Sequoia sempervirens. The sequence goes on from VDFB02047230.1 coordinate 626,511,096, forward strand.
ATGAATGTCACATAATCAGACTGAGATCAATCAAAACCATCACTAAATAGAACAATGCAACAACTAACATGATTCATGAACATTATACAAGTCTCAACGAACACCAATAATGCAACATTCAACATAAACGAGAGGACTTTAATCAATCAAACATCATCAGACAAGCAAACAACAGGGAAAATCATTAGGAATCATTTAGGGGAAAAACCACCAAGCTTGCAAAAGGTGTCATTTGGGACCCCAAAGGCGCCACAAAATGAGCAAAAGGCACCATTTGGGACCCCAAAGGCGCCATTTTAGGATCTAAAGCACAAAAACATGAAGTTAAGCTTGCAAAAGGTGTCATTTGGGACCCCAAAGGCACCAAAATAGAAGAAAAAGGTGCCATAATAGAAGCAAAAGGCACCAAAATACAAGCAGAAGGCCCCAGAATAGAAGCAAGAGGCGCCAAAACTCCCAAAAACTCCCAAAAATGACTTAAAAATAGCAAAAATACCCCCCAAAAGTGAAAAAATGACTTTAAAGGGCCTACAACACTTATCTACCAAGTTCAAAACATAGATAAAAATGTGGGAAAATGACTAAAGGTGGTATCTCATAATGCGTATCGTAGGTCCAGCTGTAGCAGGGTGACTGTGGCGATGAAGGCACTCGAAACAATGCTTGTAAGAAGGGATCTCCATCTTCCTCTAGCTCTCCACTCTCCAAATTCTCCAAACTCACAATGTGCAAATGAATTCACTTTTCACACTTTTTAGCTTTTTAAAGGACAATGGAGGGAATTGTGGTGGGATCTATTATAAAAAATGGGGTTTAATTAATCAAAACTGTTCAAGGAGAGAGTGTAGAATCAAATTTGGAGAGATAAATCGTATTTGAAATCAAAGCATAAATGGTTTCATGTTGGATCATCAACACATCACTACATCATCACACAATCGTCGAATCCTTAACAAGACATCAAAAATACCACATTTTACCAATTTATCTCTTGAGGGGGCATATATCCGTCAGTACCTAAAAATCAATGTTTGGGGCATCGTCTGGGGAATCAAAAACTTTTCGAAGCATCAATATCAAATTTTTCTTTGAAGCAACATGTAAACACATTACTTCAAAGAGGGGAAAAATGTATACACCTAAAAATGGTCATCACCTTTAATTAATTAAATACTAGCTATTTGATTAATATTCTGACTACGTATAAATAAATTCTTGATTTATTTATATTGTTCACCCTTCTCTAATTATCCAAATCTAAATCATCTTCCTCTAAATTAATTAAATAAACAAGGTTCCCTAAACTCGTTTTATTTAATTAATCTTCACTAAATCTAATTAGGAATTATCTAGCACATTTCTACAACTTTTTGTGCCACCTCACCAAAGTCACATGAAAATAAATAACTCTAATTTTTAATTAGAAGTATCTTCAACTCATTTTAAAAAGAACATGGCCTTCTCTTCCCACACTTCCACCAATTTTGGAGCACATGACTTATTCTTCCCACACTTCCACCAATTTTGGAAGCACATGGTCTTCTCTTCCCACACTTGAATCTTCCATCCAAATGGCATGTTGCCCATTGGCCAAAAGATTCTCCCATCCAAATGGCATGTTGTCTTTGGTCAAGGGGACAACATCTTGATTCTCTTCATCTTTACCATTCATTCTTCTTATTCGAATCTGGACTGTTGATTATTGCCACCTCACTATATGCTTGGAAAAAGGCTATAAATACAACCCTTGGGCCTTGTATTTTGCATCCACATTTGAAGTAAAGTTATCATGCAGATTTTTCATTGGATCTTGGAGCATTTTGGGAGTCTTATAGCCATTTTTTACATCATGTTTTGCATCATATTTAGATCTTAGATTAACATATTGCTTCATAGTTGCATTTTATCATCCATCTTGCATCATAGTTGGATTTTAGATTAGTTTATTTTAAGTTTGCATTTAAGCATATGTAGAATCATGCATAGAGTCATACAGATCACTACCATAGTGTCCACCACCATTTGTGTATTTATCATCAACATCATCCTTCACTCATCATAGCATTCATCATCATTGTTTACACATAGTTTCATGTAGGCATATAGTTGGCTTGTATGTTGAATGTTATCTTGTTTCCTAAGTAGTCGTTTTAACAACCTTTGTGCTCATAGAAATCTGAGGGCCAAACGGTTTAATAAATCCTTAGGAATAAAGGACAATGATACATTCTTGAAAGATTCATTAAGATGCAATTTAGAATAGTTTACTTTGCTTTGAATCTTTGAATATAAATTGTTTCATTAAGGTTTGTGTTGATACTAACTTTACACATTTCACACACCCAAAAAATGGCACCCACCGTGGGGCCTTACCCCATTTATTACTAACATGCTTGAAAATTTATGTTCACAGGTTTGGACGTGAGCCTTTTGGAGCCTCTTGGAACCTCTTGGAGCCTTTTGAACCTATTTTGGCACCTTTGGTCTCTGTTTTGGCACCTTTTGCACACTTCTGGGCTAGTCTATCTCTGTTCTGGTGTCTTTTGTCTCTATTCTGGCACCTTTGGTCTCTATTCTAGCACCTTTGGTATTTGTTTTGGCACCTTTTTCACAATTATGGGCTGCTCTATATCTATTTTGGTGCCTTTTGTAGTTTCCAAAGGCTAATACTTTGTGTTGTTTTGCAGGTTTCCCCAAAACTCTTCTCAAAGACATGCTTATCAAAATACTGACATATTTCAGGGGCTGGAAGTGATTTACTTGGTTTCCTTTTGGTTAAGATAGGAACATAGCTTAATTAAAAGGTTAACAGACATCATGTTTCCTTTTGGTTAAGTTAGGAACATAGCTTAATTAAAGGATTAATGAACCCCATGTCTTTTGTGCTTGATGGATGGTAGGCATATGCTCTCCCCTTAACTGGGTGACCAAAAAGCTAGACCCATTCACTTTTCATGCGCGAGTGTGAGTTGAGGATGTCACATGTGTTCTCTCTTTATTCATGTGGAATAAAGATTGATCAAACTATGCGTATACTTGCTTGCTTTTGTTTATCTTAGAGGGCTTGCCTTGTGGGAAAAAGTACTTACCCAAGGGAATGACCCAACCGGTAACATGCTAAATCCAAGCGCATTTCCAGCCAGTATATAAGTGTGGATACTAGAACAAAGGCTAGTATCATGAGGTTGGTTCCAATGAGAAGGGAAACAATGGTCTCTCACCACATGGATCAACCCACATGAATGGAAAGTCCTTACTAAAACCCTTGTTGTATTTTGGCCAAAACCTTTATCTATTCTTTGGTGTAGCAATGGTCATTGTGAAGGCATCCATATTCTCACAATTTTTAGTAGAGTTGAAAATTATGCCATGGGAGATTCATGGGTATTGATGCTTGGCTGGCCCGAGAAGTGAGTGCCATGGAGGGGAGCTAGTGGGGTCAAGCATCTAGTCATCTACTAAGAATAAGTGTGGTTGGGGTAAAACCCGCGTGGAATCCAAAAGAATATAGTCTTTCACAACCTTAGGAGTGTACATTACTTGATGTGTCTTTATCCAAGTGTTTTCAAAACAAACAAAATGTCACATGTTGAAAGTGAAAACCCTGATTCAGAATTGCATTTAGTGAAACAACCAAGTCTCCCATTGAAAAATTAGGAAAACCAAGCAAATTTTCAAAGAAACTTTCAAAAAACCAAGTCTGAACCTATTCTGGCACCTCTTGTCTCTATTTTGGTGCCTTTTACACATTCTATGGCACCATTTGTCTCTGTTTTGGCACCTTTTGAAAAACACAAAATAGTGACCTAGGTTCATCTCTTGTCTGACAATCAGTCTCATCTTGGGAATCCTCAGAAGTATTCAACCAATCCTTAGGTAAAATAGAGTCTAAACATGTGTGTTACCAAATGATTTCATGAAAGATTAAAATTTAGAAACCAAAGTTCAACCCTCTTAGTCCAAAAGAACACCAAAAACATCTATCAACACTTCACGAATTTAGAGAGAGGTTGACCTTCAATTTCTACAAAAGAGCTTACAAAAACAATCCTGAATTATACATCTTTTACTATTGTCAAAATCCACAACTTTTCCAAAGATTTGAGTACCTCATTTAGGAGAACATTTACCGCCAGTTTCATAGTTTGAACCAAAATTTTGAAACTTTCCCAAAGTCCAAGATCATTCCTTAGATACCTTAGGGTTCAAACTTGTTAAAATTGACCTCTACAAGTGGAATTTTCCAACCTAAACCAAGATCTAACATCACAAAGTACCAACATCATCAAATTTATCACACCTTTGATTATTAGGCCTAGTTTCATCATCAATATTTATCATCCTCTCATCACAAAATGAAGTTATATAGTCAAATCCAACCTATTCTCATTAGAATTTGTCATTCTATATGACTTAGTTGTAATCCTGTAATGTCCCCGTTTTAGCTGACATTGTTTGTCGAGGAGTGAGCCTATCTTTCTGATCCTCGTAGGCTGATAGATGTGTGCAGAGGATCACTTGAGGCAGTTACTCAGTGTTTTGTAGCTTCAGTGTTGCAGTTGTTTCAGGTTGGGCCTTCACAGAATCCTTCAGAGTGGTTTTTCAGGAACTTTCTATTTTTTGAAAGTCGAACAGGCGGAAGCTGCTATTTTGGGCAGGGCACCTGGTTCAGCTGTTTAGCTCAGAGTCGACTCAGTTCATCAGTTTGACAGTCAGATGGAGAAATATTGGAGTATTTAATGGTTTAATGAATAATTGATATTTTTGACTTTATATTAAAGTCACTTTATTAATTATTTAAATATTTAATTAAAAGGGCATGTTATAAAGTATTTATTATACTTTATAATAAAGTGGAAAAATTAATATATTGATTAAGTGATCATTTAATTGAGGGGCGCCAATTATTAAATGTATTTCTCCTAAGTCAAAGCGCAATATTTAATCATTAATTTAACTGACTATTAAAAGGAGGATCTGGGTCAAAATTTTATGAGGAGCTATATATTCACAGTTGAAGAAAAATCGAACCATTATGATATGTTATTCAAATTTGTCTTCTATTTTTCTCTAAGCATTGGAGTTTGCAAAACCTAGGGTTTCGGCAGACGAATCGATTCTGGAGAACGATACCTCTTCAAAATTTGGCATACTGAGACTGTGCAATACCAGTTGAAGATTGTCTTCTTGGTGACTTCACACAAAGGTTACAGATTGGGCTTATTAACTAATTCAGGCAGGGTTTAACAGAGAACATTCATCTAGCAATTGAGGCGACTTCATAGAGCTGTTTCCACAGAGATCTGGCATTCATTTCATTGAGCCGTACTATATTATTTACTACTGCTGGTACAGGCCGTACCACTGCAAAAAGGCCGTACTTTTTATTGCAAGAGAAAATGCCTTGGGTTCTCAGCATCTGACAGTTGCATTTGGTGCGCTTGGGGTTTCTGATGATTCTTTCCGGTCCTGAGCTGGGAGATTCATGCTAGCCGTACCATCTCTTCATTCTGGCATCTTGCTGCAACAACAATCAGGTTTTTGAAAAAATAAATTCCTATTTCATTCATATGTCATATTTTGATATTGTAAATGCTTTGGAAATGAAATAAAGTGGTGCACCTACCTTCTTTGAGCAAATTTAAGCTTATTTCATCTGTAGAATTTATTATGAATTTTTTTATCATTATTAGAGTAAATCGCAGCTTTCATGTATTTATCAAAAACCACAAAAAAACACAAAATACACAAAACTTCCAAAAACATAGCATTTCAGTTAGGGTTTCGGGGTTGAGAATCACCAGGATTCTTACAGTGGTATCAGAGCACAGATCTCCTGCCATCCTGTGCTTTTTCAGTTGCTTTTTCAGAATACAGTGTGCTTTTTGGTTGCTTTTTCATGAGTAGAGATATTATTCACTATACTAAAGGTGTAGGGACAGGCAGAGTCGAGGATTGGACAGGTCCATCGATTCCTGAAGGTGAGACAGTGTCAGGAGTACTTGGTATTCATAGATCTAGCTCCAACAACAACGAGAACAGTATTGCAACCCTAATGGTAGACCGTGAGATTCCTACAGAGACACTTAGGGATTAAGGGAAAGCACATGCAGAGGGTGACATTACTGATGAGGAGTTCAGATGCAGGCATGATAACATGATGGACATGATGTCCCAGTTGATGGGCACTATTAGGCAGTATACTCCATCACAGCCACATTATATACAGATTGGACAGATGAGCAGGACTGCAGCAGTGGATCAGCCTTTGGCATCAGTACCACGACAGCCGTCACCAATCTATCAGGAGCGTAGGCCTAGACAACCTACTTTCTTACCCAGAGAGACTCCACCTCTGACTCTGGGGGCAGAGCAACAGGGGCAACATCAGGAGTTTCAACCACATAATGGCATGTCAGTAGCAGATGTGACGAGGTTTCACGGTGAGTACCTATCATTGGCACCTGAGATCAGGCAGGCATTATCGTTTCATGAGTTCATGGATGTTCATAAACCTAGAGGAGGAGGCAGATTTGACCGTAGAGCCCCTCAGCATCAGCAGCCATAGCCACAGGTGAATAGGGACTTGAGTACGCAGTCAGCAAAATCACCTTGCCATATTTTGATGGGTCTGATAAGACATCAGCGAGGTCGTGGGTCCAGAAACTGGACAATTATCTTTCATTGAGACCTATGCAGGAGGATGAGGCCATTAAGTTTGCTACTTTGCATCTTGATGGGCTGGCGCATGGTTGGTGGCATCACGACATGTACACACTTGGCCATCATGCAGTTACTACATACCAGGACTTCACTAGCAGGCTCATAGAGCATTTTGATAAGAAAGATCCGGAACTCTACTTCAGAGAGCTAGCTCAGCTCAGGAAGACAGGTAGTTTGGATTCTTATATTAGTGAGTTTCAGAGAGTGGCAGTCATGGTGATAGGCATTTCAGAATGGAGACTCATTATACTCTTCGTTGAGGGTTTGACAGAGCCTATGAGAGGTTGGGTCAAGGCATTTGATCCTCCTACTCTTCAGGAGGCGATGCGGAAGGCAAGGAGTATGGAGCTTGCTGCTCCGAAGAAACAATTTCAGCCTAAAACAAACAGCTTGCCTATTGAGGAGAGTCATACACTAGTTGCAGAACCAAAAAGGAAAAAACTGCAAGAATTGATGATGCAACTCATGATGAATTGAGAAGGAAACAACTTTGTTATTGGTGCAAAGAACCCTACAGCAAGGAGCATGATTGTCCTTTGAGACCGAAGGGCAGAGCCAACCGCGCCATGTGGGTTTACTACGAGGATGTTGAGTCTGAGGATTCAGATCAGCAGGTTGTTTCAGAACATGCAGAGGCCGGGAATGCCTCTATGGAGTTTAGGCCCGATGCCAACTTGTCCCCGTTGGTATTATCTGCTAGTGTACGGGATGATTCATTCAGGTTTAGGGGACTAGTGGATGGACAGCGATGTATTGATATGCTTGACACCGGAGCCACACACAATTTCATTGATGAGAGCTTCGTCAACAGATGCAGGCTCCAGACAGAGGACTTCGCTGGATTCAGAGTTCGGGTGGCAGATGGATATACACTCACTTGCACTTGACGAATTTGTAATCTCACCCTCATGCTGAATGATTATGAGTTGCAGGCAGACTTTTATGTAGTCAACCTGGGTGGGATGGATTTAGTGTTGGGTATGAGATGGCTTCAGGACATTAGTGTGTTCACCCTCAACTTGCCTAAAATGGAGATGAGATTTGAGGTACAGGGCAAGAAATATGTGTTGAGAGGGATTACAGATGGGAACCTATGTTCTATCTCTCTCGTTAGTGGGAAGAGTGAAGATAGTGTTTGGGATCCTACTTGTGCACTGGGATTTCAGACTCAGCTTTCAGAGAAGTTTTATAGTGAGTACACAGTGCAAAGTGTATATGGTTTCATGTTTGATCCACACGTACACGATTTATTTTAGGTGCACAGTTCTGGTATGCACGTGCTTGATATGTTGGATGACAGTATATCTCGTGCAGTCTTAGGGAGTAAGTATTGCTTGCAGTTTGACTTGCTTCCTCTTGAGTTTCTTGATCCTATGAAAGACAACACTGAGGTTGATAGGGAATGGTATTCTATTCTTGTTGATCAGTTGTGGGAGTTACAGGAGTCAGTTGTGGCCAGCAAGAACATTTTCTGGCACTATCCTTGGGATCCAGGTGGTGCTGTGCATCCGTATTTGTAGAGATTGCTTGAGGACAAGCAATTTCAGGGAGGGCGGACTGTAATGTCCCCGTTTTAGCTGACATTGTTTGTCGAGGAGTGAGCCTATCTTTCTGATCCTCGTAGGCTGACATATGTGTGTAGAGGATCACTTGAGGCAGTTACTCAGTGTTCTGTAGCTTCAGTGTTGCAGTTGTTTCAGGTTGGGCCTTCGCAGAATCCTTTAGAGTGGTTTTTTAGGAACTTTCTATTTTTAGAAAGTCGAACAGGCGGAAGCTGCTATTTTGGGCAGGGCACCTGGTTCAACTATTTAGCTCAGAGTCGACTCAGTTCATCAGTTTGACAGTCAGACGGAGAAATATTGGAGTATTTAATGGTTTAATGAATAATTGATATTTTTGACTTTATATTAAAGTCACTTTATTAATTATTTAAATATTTAATTAAAAGGGCGTGTTATAAAGTATTTATTATACTTTATAATAAAGTGGAAAAATTAATATATTGATTAAGTGATCATTTAATTGAGGGGCGCCAATTATTAAATGTATTTCTCCTAAGTCAAAGCGCAATATTTAATCATTAGTTTAAGTGATTATTAAAAGGAGGATTTGGGTCAAAATTTTATGAGGAGCTATATATTCACAGTTGAAGACAAATCGAACCATTATGAGATGTTATTCAAATTTGTCTTCTATTTTGCTCTGAGCATTGGAGTTTGCAAAACCTAGGGTTTCGGCGAATCGATTCTGGAGAACGATACCTCTTCAAAATTTGGCATACTGAGACTGTGCAATACCAGTTGAAGATTGTCTTCTTGGTGACTTCACACAGAGGTTACAGATTGGGCTTATTGACTGATTCAGGTAGGGTTTAACAGAGAACATTCATCTAGCAATTGAGGTGACTTCACAGAGCTGTTTCCATAGAGATCTGGCATTCATTTCATTGAGCCGTACTATATTATTTACTACTGCTGGTACAGGCCGTACCACTGCAAAAAGGCCATACTTTTTATTGCAAGAGAAAATGCCTTGGGTTCTCAGCATCTGATAGTTGCATTTGGTGCGCTTGGGGTTTCTGATGATTCTTTCCAGTCCTGAGCTAGGAGATTCATGCTAGCCGTACCATCTCTTCATTTTGGCATCTTGCTGCAACAACAATCAGGTTTTTGAAAAAATAAATTCCTATTTCATTCATATGTCATATTTTGATATTGTAAATGCTCTGGAAATGAAATAAAGTGGTGCGCCTACCTTCTTTGAGCAAATTTCAGCTTATTTCATGTCTGTAGAATTTATTATGAATTTTTTATCATTATTAGAGTAAATCACAACTTTCATGTATTTATCAAAAACCACAAAAAAACACAAAATACACAAAACTTCCAAAAACACACCATTTCAGTTAGGGTTTCGGGGTTGAGAATCACCAGGATTCTTACAAATCCTTGGTACTTTTCCAAAACTTAGATCAAAGTTTAGTCTAAACTATAACACTTGTATGCCTATCCAAACAAGGTTGCAAAAACAAAAACTTAAGGAAAAAGGACTTGAAAATGAAAACATCGAAACTCCAACCATTGAAACTTCAAACGTTAAAATTCCCACCATCGAAACTCCGATCATTGAGACTCAAAACACTAAAACTCAAAAAATTGAAACACAAAACACCATGGCAGAGGTTGAAGAGAATCCTTTTCATGGACTCAATAACACTGACAGGGAAGAAGTGACCAAAGAAGATATCCAACATGCTAAACATGACCCCAATTTCCACAAGTGTTTAGAATTTTTTTTCAAAATAAATGGGGAAAAATACCTCCTTATGCTAGCCAAACAAGGTGAAAAATTACCAAAAGAATTTGATGTGAATCAATTGAAAGCTCCACCCACAAAGCTTGAAAATAATCTTGAACAAGTGGTTGCTCTCACTCACCAAATGAAGAACCTTCAACAAAAAATCCTTGATATGCAAAGAGGGACTTCAAAACGATACTTGATCCAAGACATTTGTCCTTATCCATTTGATCAAAGTATTCACATGATACCCTTTCCCAAACATTGTGAGTTCCTAAAGTATGACAAATACAATGGAAAAACCAATCTGATAGACCATGTGAGAGAGTTTAGGACCATTAGTCTTGAATTTGCATACGAGGAAACTTATTTGATGAGATTGTTCCCTAGAAGCTTAGGTGGGGATTGTATTGAATGGTTCTCCAAACTCACCCCACCAATTAATAACTTTGAGGAATTAGTCAACAAGTTTATCACCCAATATTCTTACAACATTCAACATGACATTACTGTGAAAGATCTTTGTAACTTGAAACAAAAGAAGGGTGAATCATTCCTTGTATTCTTGCAAAAATGGAGAAGGTTATTTGCACAATACTCTTGTCTCGTACAAGAAAAGGAAAAGATAGCAATCTTTATTGACAACCTTAATGACAAGATGAGTTATAGATTGGAATTACAATGTCCCCCAACCTTCGAAAAATTGATTGAGAATGGGATCAAAATTGAGTATGCTATAGTCAAGAGAGGAGTCATCAAGATATACAATGAAAACAACTCATCAAAATCCTCTAACAATTACAATAGTGGTGAAAAACCTAAGTTTTGGCAATGAAACAAGAATGTTGGAAACAATGATGGTACAATCGAAGGTCAAAATGCAAAACCTATATTCAACCTAATTGCAGCTGCCGCCAAAACTAATCAAAATAACAATCCCCCAAACAACCAAGGCAAAAACCAAAGCAACAACCAAGGCAACAACCAAGGAAACAACCAAAGCAATAACCAAGGAAACAGTCAAGGAAATAACCAAGGCAACAACCAAAACGTCAACCAAAACAACAATCAAGGTAATGCTGGATCTAGGGTACCATCGTATTGAGCATCCTCAAATTGAAGGAGGTTCACACCTTTTGGGAAATCACTAGAATCAACATTAAAAGAAATTCTCAAACCTAAGGTCATAACTCTACCAGAAGCAAGAAATTGGGAACCACAAGTTAAAACCTCGTGGTGGAATGAGGCCCACTTATGTGGGTTTCACCACAACAAGGGACATAAAACCAATGATTTCCTATAGTTGAAACACTTGATACAAGATCTAATTGACAACAAAACAATATTGGTAGAAGAACTACAGAAAAACAATGACCATGGGGAATTCAAGAACCCTCTACCAAACTATGAGAAAGGAGAGTCTTCATCATCAAACAACAAGGGAAAGAACATAAAATATGTTTATGAAACCACCATTCTACATATTGAGGTGGTTGATGATCCAATTCATGACACATCATATCTTATTATAAATGATAACTCAACCAACGACAACGCCATTGAACATGAACAAGACATCATTGAAATTGAAAATCATCACTATAATGTTGACACTACCTCACATCAAGTCAATGTTATCAAAATCAGGGAACGACACGACAACACACCCGTCAATGCAATCACACAAGGACAAGCCAAGGTAACATTAAAAGGAGCTACCCCTTCCATGTCCAAATCAATCGCTATTCCTGCGACTTAGTATAACATAGTGGATCAATTACAGAAGACACCTACACAAATATCTATATTAGAACTTCTCAAGATTTCACCTGCTCACAAGGAAATCTTGGAACAAGCTCTAGTTGCCACCATGGTACCAAATAATTTAGAACTTTTCCAATTCTAGGCTATGGTGGGACATTTGAATGCACCACATTGCTTATCCTTTTCTGAACATGATGATGTATCTATCAATCATCCCCACAATGCTGATCTACACATTGAGGTCCTAATCCACAAGCACCACGTTAAACATGTCCTAATAGATGGAGGAGCTGGCCCGAATATCTGTACTTTGAATCTTGTCTATGCATTAGGCTATTTAGAAAATGCTATTGATCCTAGGAGGAAAATCACAATAAAAGTATATGATGACAAGGAGATATCTTCACAAGGATTGATAGTGCTACCTATTCAAGTGGGACTAGTTGTCATAGATATAGTATGCCAAGCGTTAGAGAAGGAGCTAACCTACAACATACTCTTGGGAAGACCTTAGATTCATGACATGCAAGCAGTACCATACACAAATCACCAGTGTTTGAAGTTCCCATTCAATGGGTAGGAAATCACTATTGTAGTTGACTCAAATGGCCCCCAATATTGTAATACCCTCAAGACTACCCAAGATACTTTTGTACCAAACAACATGGAAGCCCCAACTTAGGGTTTATCAAATGATGGGAAACAACTAAATGCCTTGTCAAAGTGGGTTGAGAAAAAGGACCAATCAAAAGATAAGGATATCAATGATGCCAATCCCTCAAGTAAAGAAAGTATATCAAATCCTACTCCACAAAATCAGGAAAGTCAACTTGAATCATTATCAAAACAAGTTGCCAAGATCCAATTGAACGATAAAGTCATGGGGGAATACTCATTTCAACAATCCTTATGCTTGTCACAAATTTCATCTTCTCCAAAGTCATATGGACAACCATTGACATCAAGACAACAATCATCATAACCCACCACACTGTTTGATGGAACCTTTGTAAGAGCAGGCACAATAGTGGATGAGTCAAATGACGAGGAGGTTTTAAACTGGTTGTACAAAGATGAAGAATCACCACAAGCATCCACTTGAAGTTTACAAATAGAGCAATATGGAAAAAGGGAAGAAAATCATGGAAAGGATGGGATACGAGGGAAAAGGTCCTATTGGTAAAAGGAAAGAAGGCATCATAGAACCAATCCAACCTGTCACCATGCAAGCCAAAGATAAAACGGGACTAGGGTATAGAGAAGAATCTAGAGAAGAAACAAAACAACAAGTTGTTGAAAGAATCCTACAACTACAAGCTAGTGATGCTCATGAGACTAATTCAAATGAGTACGAGTGGGATTTGTTATGTAAAGAGTCTTTTCATGATAAGGAAATTGATGTAGTCCAAAAGTATACACCCATACATGAGGAGGGTCAAAGTTTAGGTCATAGACCACTTGAAATAGGATCACTACACATTGATGATTCTAGTGAAGACGATCAAACTCAGAGTGAAACAAGTAATTCAGAGGAGAGTTACCTTATAGACATTGATTTCACTATTGGACAATATGAAAACATTACCATTGGGATTCTTCTTATTGCATTTGAATTTAGCCAATCCAACGACTCCTTACCCCTGGTACATCCTGAACTAATAGATTAGGATCAAATTGAGCCATCTGATATCCCTCTCTTTTCAAATGATGAAGCCATTGTCAAATTCCTCTGTTCCACCAATATCGAAATGGATTCCACCATTGAACATCATAACAAAGCTTCCAAACAGGAGAGTGTGAAATTTTCTAGCTGCAAAATGAATAATACAGGGAATAGATCTGATGGTGAAAACCATTCAATGGCAGTATCAGATCTAGAAAAAGTAAAAACAAAGAGTGTATCCAATAGTGAAAACCTCTATGAGGCACTGAAGGATGGAAGATTTGACACACTCCCCAAACACTTTCAGGAACGGTCTAAAGTATTGGCTGAGCCCACCTAATATATCAATATTGGTGATGAAGAAACAGTGAAGATTTTCCATCTGACAAAATCCTTGACAGATAAAGAAAAACCAAACTTCATCAAATTCTTCACAGAAAGGAAAATAAACTTTGCTTGGTCTTATTCTGACATGCCATGGATTGATCCATAACTCATCATGCATCACCTATCGCTACCAACATGAGTAAAATCGATCAAACAAAAATTAAGGAAAATGCATCCACATATTGCCATCTTGGTAAAATCATAATTGAAGAAGTTATTAGATGTGGGATTTATTATACCTATCAAATATGTAGAATGGATCTCTACCATCATACTTGTTTCCAATCCAGACAAAAGCATCAGAATTTGCACAGATTTCAAATATCTCAATAAAGCTTGCCCAAAATATGACTTTCCCTTGCCTAATATTGACATCATTGTGGACTTGATTGCTGGACAAGAAATTCTCTCACTCATGGATGGATTTTTAGGGTATAATCAAATCAAAATTGCTCCTAAAGATCAAGAAAAAATTTCCTTCACATGTCCTTGGGGCACTTTCTGCTAGAATGTCATGCCATTCGGGTTGAAAAATGTTGGAGCCACATATTAGAGAGCAATGACCACCATATTTCATGACATGATGCACACTTTTATGGAAGACTATGTAGATGATTTGTTGGAAAAATCCTACACCAGAGAAGGACACCTGGAGATCTTAGATAAGATTTTCACCAGATTAGAGAAGTTCAATGGGAGACTAAAACCCAAGAAATGTTTATTTGGTGTAACATTGGCTAAAATTTTGGGATACATTGTGTCACCTAAAGGAATTCAGGTAGACCCTACAAAGGTCAAAGCTATCATGGAGATTCCTCCTCCTAAAAACATTAGCCAACTCAAATCCTTACAAGGAAGGTTCCAATCTATCAGGAGGTTTATCACACAACTGGCTAACAAAACTCACCCCTTCAACCACTTGCTTCACAAGAACATATCTTTTTGATGGGATGAAAAATGCAAAGGATCCTTCAATCAATTGAGACAATATCTAATTAGTCCACCTATCTTGATACCACCAACAGAAGGAAAACCACTTTTATTGTACGTAGCAACAACTGAAATATCATTGGGAGCCTTATTAGCGCAAGAGGATTCAACAGGGAAAGAAAGGGCAATATATTACATCAACAAAACCTTAAATGGCTATGAGATCAATTACACCTTCATTGAAAAGGCTTGTTTGGCAGTAGTGTTCGCTACCCAACAATTGTGACATTATATGCTAACTCATACCATCAAATTGATGGCCAAGATAGATCCACTGAAATACCTTCTAAGTAAAGCTAATCTAACTGGAAGACTAGCCAAGTGGGTCATGATGCTGAGTGAATTTGACATCTAATATGTTGATAGGAAGGCAATCAAAGGACAAGCAATTGCAGACCAGTTAGTTGAAGCACCATTACAAGACAATCATCCCATGAAAATTAAGTTTCCAGATGCTGATGTCTTGACAATATCCACACAACAATGGGTCTTGTACTTTGATGGTTCTTATACACAACACGGATCAGGAGCTGAAATCTTGTTTATCTTGCCACAAGGACACACCATTCCTAAGACTTACAAACTAATGTTCCCTTGTACCAAAAACACAACTAAATTTGAAGCCTTGATCATTGGAATCAAAGTAGCAGTTGAGTGGAAGACCACAAAGTTACATGTCTATGGAGATTCACAACTAGTCATTAATCAGGTAAATGATGACTATCAAACAATGGATGACAAGCTGATGCCCTACAAAAGAATGGTTGATGACTTCAAAAAGTACTTTGTGGAAATAAGATTTGAGAAAATTCCTCGAAGTGACAATAAAGCCATTGATGCCATGGCGACCATTGCTTCTCTCTTGCAGATTCTGAAGAAACGATCCTGTTATGAGTTCATGGTGGAACAACTGTTCAACCCATCTTATGACAACCCTGAGTCCCAAGCTATCTACCATCTAGTTGAGGCTGACACTTCCCTCTACGAGAAAATCTATACATACCTAAAAGATAACACCCTCCTTCCTGACCTATCTCGTAATATAAAATGAAACTTCATTCTCCAAAATCACCTAACACACCCTTATCACAGATGTCCTTTATCGACGAGGTCTTGAGAGAACTCTCCTCTGATGTCTAGAACATGACGAGTCTAAAATGACTTTATGAGAAGTACATGAAGGTGTTTGTGGCACTCATTTGAGTGGTTTAACCCTAGCTAAGAAACTCCCCCATCTGGGATATTATTGGCTGACTATGGAGAAGGATTCTTTTTAGTTTGTTAAGAAATGCCAAAAGTGCCAGATTCATGGAAATCTCATCCACACACTAGCACAAGAACTTCACCCTTTTGCATCAACATGGCCCTTTTGTCAGTGGGGATTGGACCTCATAGGAAATATTCATCCATCTTCATCCAATGGACATAAGTTCATTATTACATCTACTGAGTATTTCATGAAATGGATCAAAGCTGTCCCTCTAACTACCATCACAGGAAAACAAATCTTGTCCTTCATCTCGAAATATATCATCTATAGATATGGCATCCCTCAGTCCATCATCACTGACAATGGATGACCTTTCAAGAATCAATATGTTGAAGAACTTTGTGAGAAATATCACATCCAACATCAGTTTTCTACACCCTATTATCCTCAAGGCAATGGCCAAGTAGAGGCCTCAAACAAGACTATCCTAAAAATCTTAAAGAAAATCGTCAACGATGCTGGATGAGACTGGCATGTGTAGTTGGATCCTACTCTATGGGCTTAGAAAACCAGTATCTATACCTCAATGAGAGCTACACCTTATTCTCTAGTCTATGGATCAGAAGCCATTCTACCTATTGAGGTTGAAGTGCCATCACTCTGAGTGTCACTAAAAGGGATCATTTTAGATGAGGATCATAGAGTGTCTAAATTACAAGAATTGGAACTTTTGGATGAGCATCATCAACATGTAGTAGATCACCAGAAAGCATATCAATAGAGGATATCTAGAAGCTACAACCATAGAGTGAAGCCTAGGACATTTCAGGTTGGTGATTTAGTCTTGAAAGAGAATCCCCACAATCAACAAGATCGAGAAAAGAAGGGGAAATTTGAACCAAACTGGCTAGGTTCCTTTGTCATTGTCTTGGTCTTTGGATTAGGAGCATATCAATTGTCTACACCAGAAGGGGATTTGTTTGATGAACCCCTCAACAACCTACATCTCAAGAAGTTCGACACGTGAATCATCCAAGTGCATTGGGGAAAAGGTCCTGAAAAATACCAAAAACATCAAAAAATGTCTTGAAAAAATGGTTGCCTTGATGAAAACCTAGCAAACAGGCATCTTGGTAACAACAAAAATATTAGAAACAGGGAAAAATACAAAAAAATCAAAAAAAATGCAAAAATCCAAAAAAAATCAGAAATAGAGAAAAATACAAAAAAAGAAAAAAATCAAAAAGATCAAAAAAATCATAAAATGTAAAAAAGTGAAATAAAAACTAGTGAAAACCTCACAATAGGCGCTATTTGTGATAGCTTAGTTTTTCCATCTATTTGAGCATGTCGACCAAATCGCTTTTGCCATTCACTTTTTCCATCCATCTGCCTATCCTTTGAAAGCACCATGTACATATCTTGGCATCGTGGTCATGTCTCACCCTAGATTGGGGGAAAAATCCTGAACTCATTGGGGGCAACAAAATCTAAGCTTGAACCAACAGACAAACAATAGGAGGACAAACACAACAAAAAAAATGGTTAAAATGCAACCCAACATTGAACATCAATCACCATCAGAAGTGCATCAAACATCCATATCATATCAAAATCCAAAAATAGTTCAAAAGTTATTCAAAAAGTCAAAAAAACAAAGTCATCAGTGAAACTACATTGTCTCTAAGCTTAAACATAGGCAAGGCTAATCTTTGATCAATGCCCGAGACACCGTAGGCCAATTTCTTTAGCTGTATGTTATAATTAGTTGTTGTCTCTCATTTGTTCATATCTTGGTCCTCTAAATCGGTTGAGTCAGTCAAACTATGTGGTCTCTGTGTGTATAACGTAGGCAAGGCTAATCTTTGATCAACCCTCGAGGCCCCTAGGATAGGTCTTTAGGTTAGGTTCTTGGTCAAAATCTTAGAAAATGCCTAAAATTTAGAAAATCAAAAAATCCCAAAAACATAAAAAAATTGAATATAAAATCAAATCAAAAGGATGATACTCTTTTGAATCATGGGTTATCACGTTAAACACAAATTTTCAACTGTTGTACTTTGATTCTTGTTATCATATCTCTAGAGCCCCTCGATGTATCAAACTAGAGGAGCCAAGAAGGAGTATGATCTTTCTTTGTCTGTTGTCTGTGATTTGATTATTATTACTGTGTAAATTGTCGCGAGACGTGCGCTACAAAGTATCATTGATGACATTTCGAATTTGCATAGGAAAATGGTTAACTCTTGTCTGTTTATGCAAGCAATGCTCATGTCAACTCGGTTTAATTATACTTAGATTCTTGTGTTAACTTGCACTATCAAACATCATGGAAGTAGTACTCAGGTCATCATGGTTTAAATATACCATTGATGCTTGTACTCACTTTCAACATTTTAAAGGCCCAATGATGATAAAAAGCATGACAAATCTGCTGTTATGAATGACAAATTTGGCATACGAGATCTACATGTTTAGAGTAGATTGTATCCATGTTAGTTTGCATTATGGTATTTCCAAAGCTACAAAAATGATGTTATCTCTTGCATTAAGGGATTGAGTACACTTGACATTGCCAAAAAAACATCATTTTCATACTTAATTACATATCAATTGCATCATCATTTGCATACATTAGAAAAAATTACAACATCATCCATCCATCCATACATCACATCATAATATTTGCATTAGAAAACAAAAAATGACATCCATCACATCTCATTTACATAATCAAAATAATTTCATTTAGTGGCATTAGGGAAGCAGTTCACTAAGCTTAAATGAGTGAGTCTCTTCGAATTTCCAAAAGAATTGGGAAATATGTCAGGGTTTATAAAACTTAATGTAACAAAGAATCAACTAACAAAAATTCTTCCCACAACTATTGGAAAGTGGATAGATTCACTCATTTAAGCTTAAGACCCTAGAACACAATCATCTACATAATCATTTGCATCACATAATCATAATTCATAAATACAAAACATCACACATCATTTGCATCACACCCATACATAATTAATATGTACATCCCATTTCATTACATTTCATCATTGCATAAAACATCATTTGCATAATTCCATAAAATATATAGAGTCATCCATCATTTCATTATCATATCGAATCATCATTCCATCCATCATACAGTCCTTCATTCATCATTTATTTGCAAATCATCATAGACTCATAACACATTAGTTGCATCATCATTTGCATCCATAGCATATTATAACATCAGGATCATCATCATAACATTGAAATTAAATGCATTGTAGACATCTATCATCATATCAACACATAGATCATAATCATCGCTGCATATCATATAACCTCAAAAATCATAATGTCAAAGTGTATGAGAACATCCTAAAGTATGACGAGATACATCAATATCAAAAATGGCACTGAATCGTAAAGTATGAACACAAGAAGTACATCACCAATGTCACAACAGTGTATACATCATGTTCAAAGTAAATCAAAAGATGCTATGTCGAGCTCCCCCCAAACGGTGTTGGCATCATGGAACCAATACCTCCTCCACCTAATGGACCTGCACTAGGATCTCTCCTATCTCTAGAAAATGGCTATGTAACACCCATGCTAATAGTCCGAGACTAGGATTTTCCAGATCGGGATGATATAAAGCTCTCTCGTCACTCAGAAGGAACCAACTCATGATATTGACCCCTATAAAATTGTAACTCCTAAGTAGTGTGCCAAATCTCTCTAAGGAACTCTACTGTACCCGTAACCGTTGTAGCCTACTATAATATCTTTGGAATGGCATCGACCTGCTCTTCCCATCATCTCACAACATCCCTCTCTGTAGTAAGTATGATGACTTGTGCATGTACCTACTGTACCTACTACCTATCTACATCTCTCTTAGCTGTCAATGTCTGAACCTGTGCCTGGGCCTGTACTAACTGACCTTGAAGAGTTTGAACTTGTGCCTGTACCTGCTACCTATCTACATCTCTCTTAGTCGCCAGTACCTTAAAATGTGCCCAATCCAGCACTAAATCACCCTGAAAAGTTTGAACCTGTGCCTATAATGCCTCTATCTATGCCTACTGTTGATGAGAAGGGACTCTAATCTGAATCCTAGGAATCACTAAATGAGGTACAATAATACTCCTTCTGCGTCTAGGAACTGCAAAATCTAGAAAGGGACTACCAACTGCACCCAATGGCCCTACACCTGAACCACCACCATCATCATCACCACCACCCCCATCACCACCCTCAACACCCTCTTCATCCCCTCCATCACCAATATCACCCTCCTCCTCTCTACCCCCTGTCTCGGTGCCTTGTCATCATCATCAATTGGTGGAACTAGATCATCAGGAGTAGATAACCTCGAGAAAGGATGTGTGTAGAAAAACTTAGAATAATCCTCTATCATCCTTGCATCTCCCACCTATGGAACATAATCCAATACACATGATGCTAATGTATAAAACTTGGTACAAGAAACATCATAAGATAAGCAAGGGCCCCACTCTATCACATCTTGTCGTTGCTGTGCATAATGGGAAACCCCCTGGGGCATCGCCTAAACTTGTCTAAACTGCCAAAAAACCCACAGATACAAATATCTCTCAAGCACATAACATGTCCGTCCAATCAAATATCACAATAACACCATGTATGGCATCTCCATCTCATCCTTTGGCCACATTTCACAATCCAAGTACAGGCGCCATGTCATGGTCTCCAGATCATCTAAGGCACGTCTCCAATAGGCTAATTTTCCTAGCTTATGCTGGACACACAAACTACTGTAGCTAAACATATAGGGTCTACCTGTCGGCCACTGTCTATCTCCCAATGGTCAAGTGATCACTATATGCTCTCATGCCCATGTTTGCAATAGTGTAATTCCACAAGAGAGACTCGTCACCCCATAATACACAACCTAGTGAAAATCATGATATAGATGGGCTAACATACACAAACCCCATGCATATCTGGTCCCTTGCAATATCATGCGCTCCAATACTCAACCCCAACCCACTGAAAATCCCTTTGACCTATGGTCAGGACAAAGGAATCTTCCAACAAACCAAAAAAGAACACATGGTAGAGGATCATATCTCCCAACCATCTCCTGCCAGGGGACCCAATGGCCTAAAACATGACCATCTCAACAAATCCTACGCAAGGGATCAGTCCCACCCTGCTCTACTCTATCATACACAACTACCTCACCCATCACTAGAATCCACAAGATTTGATAAACATCCTCGGGAGTAACTGTCATCTCCCCAGTCGCCAGATGAAAGGTATTATGGTCACTATGCCACCTCTCTGCTAGAGTAGTCAACAAACCCCTATTAATCCTATATTGGGGTATATCTATCAAGTATTTCAACCCACAACTGGTGATAATATCCAAATCCACTTGAGTCAATTGCCGAACCATCTCCCACATCTTCAGGAAACGTTCCGAAGACTAGAGCACATCAAAGTCCTCCTAATCAAATTATGGAAAACAAATCAGCATTACATCAATCAATCTATCAAATTTAGCCCTAACACAAATGTTCAATCATTTTCATCAGTCAATCAAATCATGTTCAATCAAGATTATCAGTGAATCTATCAAATCAATCAATAAAGACAATCATTAGCCCTATCATCGATCCTCACCTATCATGAGGTCGAAACATCATCAATCCTACCATCAATCCTCCCCTATCATGAGGTCGATACATTAGTCCTATCATCGATCCTCACCTATCATGAGGTCGATACATCAGTGAATCCTATTGTCGATCCTCACCTATCATGAGGTTGACACATCATCAATCATATCATCGATCCTCACCTATCATGAGGTTGATACATCATCAATCCTAACATCGATCCTCACCTATCATGAGGTCGATACATCATCAATTCTATTGTTGATCCTCACCTATCATGAGGTCAATACATCATCAATCCTACCATCGATCCTCACCTATCATGAGGTCAATACATCAGTGAATCCTTCCATCAATCCTCACCTATCATGAGGTTGATGCATCATCAGTCCTATCATCAATCCTCACCTATCATGAGGTCGAAACATCATCAAGTTATCCTATCATTTGACTCTCACCTATCATGAGATCGAATCATCAACTATATCATCAATCAAGCAATGGACATCACACAATCAAACTGAGATCAATCAAAACCATCATTGAATAGAACAATGCAATGACTAACATGATTCATGAACATTATACAAGCCTCAACTAACATCAAGAATGCAACATTCGACATAAACGAGAGGACTTTAATCAATCAAACATCACCGAACAAGCAAAGAAATGGGAAAATCATTAGGAATCATTCAGGGGAAAAATCACCAAGCTTGAAAAAGGTGCCATTTGGGACCCAAAAGGCACCAAAAAAGAAGCAAAAGGTGTCATAATAGAAGAAAAAGGCACCAAAACACAAGCAAAAGGTGCCAGAATAGAAGCAAGAGGCGCCAAAACTCTGAGAAACTCCCAAAAATGACTTAAAAACAACAAAAATACCCCCCAAAAGTGCAAAAAATGAATTTAAAGGGCCTACAACACCTATCTACCAAGTTCAAAACATTGATAAAAAGGTGGGAAAATGACTAAAGAAGGTTTCTCGTAATGTGTACCATAGGTCCAGCTGTAGCAGGGTGACCATGGCGGTGAAGGTGCTTGAAATGATGCTTGTGAGAAGGGATCTCCATTTTCCTCTAGCTCTCCACTCTCCAAATTCTCCAAAATCACAATGTGCAAATGAATTCACTTTTCCCACTTTTTACCTTTTTAAAGGACAATGGAGGGAATTGTGGTGGGATTTATTATAAAAAATTGGGTTTAATTAATCAAAACTGTTCAAGGAGAGAGTGTAGAATCAAATTTCGAGAGATAAATCATATCTGACATCAAAGCATCAATGGTTTAATGTTGGATCATCATCACATCACTACAACATCATCACACAATCATCGAATCATTGACAAAAAATCCACATTTTACCGATTTATCTCTCGAGGGGGCATATATCTGTCACTTGAAAATCAACGTCTGGGGCATCGTCTAGGGCATCAATTTTTTTCTGAGCATCGGTATCAAAATTTTCTTTGAAGCAACATGTAAACACATTACTTCAAAGAGGGGAAAAATGTATACAACTAAAAACAATCATCACCTTTAATTAATTAAATACTAGCTATTTGATTAATATTCTGACTACGTATAAATAAATTCTTGATTTATTTATATTGTTCACCCTTCTCTAATTCTCCAAATCTAAATCATCTTCCTCTAAATTAATTAAATAAACAAGGTTCCCTAAACTCATTTTATTTAATTAATCTTCACTAAATCCAATTAGGAATTATCTAGCACATTTCTACAACTTTTTGTGCCACCTCACCAAGGTCATATGAAAATAAATAACTCTAATTTTTAATTAGTATTATCTTCAACTCATTTTAAAAAGCACATGGTCTTCTCTTCCCACACTTCCACCAATTTTGGAGCACATGAATTATTCTTCCCACACTTCCACCAATTTTGGAAGCACACGGTCTTCTCTTCCCACACTTGAATCTTCCATCCAAATGGCATGTTGCCCATTGGTCAAGAGATTCTCCCATCCAAATGGCATGTTGTCTTTGGTCAAGGGGACAACATCTTGATTATCTTCATCTTCACCATTCATTCTTCTTATTCGAATTTGGACCGTTGATTATTGCCACCTTGCTATATGCTTGGAAAAGGCTATAAATACAATCCTCGGGCCTTTTATTTTGCATCCACATTTGAAGTAAAGTTATCATGGAGGTTTTTCATTGGAGCTTGGAGCATTTTGGGAGTCTTATAGCTATTTTTTACATCATGTTTTGCATCATATTTAGATCTTAGATTAACATATTGCTTCATAGTTGCATTTTATCATCCATCTTGCAAGTTGCAATTTTGATTAGTTCATTTTAAGTTTGCATTTGAGCATATGTAGAATCATGCATAGAGTCATATAGATCACTACCATAGTGTCCACCACCATTGTGTATTTAACATCAACATCATCTTTCACTCATCATAGAAATCATCATCATTGTTTGCACATAGTTTCATGTAGGCATATAGCTGGCTTGCATGTTGAATGTTATCTTGTTTCCTAAGTAGTCATTTTAACAACCTTTGTGCTCATAGAAATATGAGGGCCAAACAGTTTAATAAATCCTTAGGAATAGAGGACAATGAGACGTTCTTGAAAGATTCATTAAGATGCAATTTATAATAGTTTACTTTGCTTTGAATCTTTGAATATAAATTGTTTCGTTAAGGTTTGTGTTGATACTAATTTACACATTTCACACACACACAGTATGAACACACGGACCAAGTGTCATCCTTCCTATGAACCAACATAGGAGAGGAGTAGGCACTTTAGCCATGTATAATGATATTTTCCTCTAACATGTTTTGAACCATATTCTCAATATTACCTTTTTTTGTATAAATTAGTATGTGTACAGTCTATTGTTGGGTGGTTGAATCCTTGGAACTAGTTGAATGACATGATACTAATTCCTTTTGGGTGGTTGAATCCTTGGTAGATTTTTTTTTTGCGAGAGGCATTTTTTTGCAATAACAAGCATCAAGCCATCAAATTTAAGCTTGCTAATCACCGACATCAGCATGGCATCATCTGTAGACCAAGTCTCTAGCCCCCCTCCTAACCCCAATTTTCTCTAAAGGAGCAATTTTTTTCTTTTTGTCATAACTTGGGCATACGATGTCGAAATTGGGCAAACGAGATATCGTTAGAAAAATGGTTATGTGAAATTTCTAGTGGTGTAGGTCTCATCATTAGATTTTTCCAGTGGTTCCTATTATTCTTAGGTCAAAGTCAAATCTTCATTTTTCGCTTCTAAACTCATAACTTTTTGCTTGTATCTCCATTTTTTGCGATTCAAGCGACGTTGGAAAGGTATTCAAGAGCTCTTTAGATCTATTCATGCACAGAGTCTACCCTAGGTATATTTTATTTAGTATTTTGTGTTTTCACACTTTGCTTAATTACTTGGACATCTAGGCACCTGGAAAGGATCTATTTATGTTAGATGACATCGTTTGATCTACTTTATCAATACCGATGTTATTAGTCTCTGATTTTATCATTTGGGTATCATGGTTTTTTCTATTCATCCTTCTATGATCAACTTGGATAAGGATAACTATGAGTCTTAGTGAAATGGCATCTTGACACATCTCAGGTGGCTTGATATTTTTTGTTATCTATATGGACTCATACCTACACTAGACACACCAGGGAGTTTATCAGCATGGGGAATCATCAGAGATCACATAGTAGGGGTTATATGTTCTACTGTTGATCTTGACACTATGTATGATGTATCAGACATTGAATGTCCCCACATACTTTGGACACATCTTTGGGAGATCCGTGGAGACCCTCATATCTCCCCATACCCAAAGGATCTTGCTATAGATTATCTCATCCCTCTTACAGATGTAGATTCCACACCCTTTGATGATGATACTTTAGAGGAGCTTGAGTATATCATAGGTCTTGCATGTTCCAATGGTTCAAAGACTTGCATTCATGTTCCCACTCTTCAGATTGAGACTACATCATCATCTCTTATTGTTACTGATCAGCTTGGCATTGCCACATCTTTGGCCCCTATTATTTTAGTACAACATCTTGATTACTTTGACGACATTCATCTCCTCTTTGTGGATATCCAAATCACCATTGTTGGCCCACTATCTTCATCACCTTTGCAACTTGTTCTACATCAGTCTTCAAAAGATTCTGGATCGACATCATCGATTTTGACATGTGCATACATGAGTAGTTTTTAGAGGCACACATCATCTGGATTTGGATTCCTAAATCACCCATTCTTTTGGATTGGCTTCTCTAATCACCAGTAGATCCTTTTCTTCCTAAGGGGAGTTGTTTGCAGGTAGTGGATCATATTTTATCTTCAGGCATTCATCATTGGCATGAGAGCTCTTTCATTATGAGGGGGATTCATATCTTCATCTTCTCTCTCCTATTGGGGATGGTTGGTTAGATTAAATTAAATAAGGTTTTAATTTATTTAATTTAATGAGGTGATTTTAGAGATTAATTAAATAAAATTGATTTATTTAGTTAAATAAAGAGATATAGGGTTAATTAAACCAAATTGATTGATTTGATTAACGAGAGAGAATGACTTAATCGGATAAAGGATTATTTAATTAAGGGAGCAAAATTGACAAATTTAATCAAATAAGGGTATTCGATTAAATGGTTAGACCGAGGGATGATTAAGGATGAAATGGTGTTAGTAGTTGAGATCAAGAGTGTAATGTCAATTAGTACATTTTCCATGTCTACATTTTTCCCCTCTTTGAAGTAGTGTACTTGCTACATTGATTCAAAGAGTAAACTATCTCGATCAAAATTCAATTTTTTTTCAATTTTAAAATTTTCCCCACTGTTGCCCTGGCAAGAGAAAACATGCCAATATACTGCCCCCTCGAGAGATCAAATGAAAATTTTGATTTTTGGGTGATCTCGCGAAAAAGAGGACAAGGTGCCCGATAGGTCCAGAAAGGCTCTAGGAGGTCAAAAAATGAGATAAAATGCAAAAAACTATACAAAACAGCCTTCAGACGGGAAAAAATGGGATCAAGGGACCTAGACCCTTCCTAGATGGCTAAATGGGGTAAAAAAACCCTAATTTTTAGGCTTAAAAAAGGCCTTGAGGGGCCACTTCCAATTCATTTTCACTTTCAGCCTTAAGAAATTCTACAACTTTGAGCTCTGACCCTCTGGAGAGATGGCACAACGACAACTTCCTATGCACATTTCTGACAGGGTATAGATGCATCAAAGGCTTTCTGGCACTGGACCACCAGTGAGTCAACTTGACCTGAGCTTGTTTTTTTATTTTCATGCTCATTTAATGCATTAGGAATCTAGGTCTTTAGGAGCAGTGCTATACTGCAACGCTAGAATTTTCAAACAGTGCCACTTGGCATCAAACTATGCCGCCATCATGAGTAACGATGCCACAACATAGTTTGGAGTTCAGGGTTAAATTCCAAACTCAACCGCTTTTGCAAGGTGCACTGCTATGGTGCTCTCTAGAATTAGGGTTTTCGCTTAAACTGACCCGCCTTTTCAAAATACAACACCGCAGTGTAGTTTGGGAGTTTGAAGGCTTTAGCGGCACAGTTTGGAGTTTGCAAACTACACCACCTTCATAGGAAGTGACACTAAAGTTTCTCTGGGAAGTTGAGACAAGCCAGGATCATAATTTTTTTGATGATCTTTAACACAGTGACTTTTCTTGATGCAGGAGGAGGTGAGAGAGATCTACTCATGTGAGCACAGGTCCTGAGAGATTTTTAGTATTTTGGGTGAGCTGATCGAGTGATAGCAGGAGCACCTAGGGAAGATCGGTCTTTGGTATGTTTCCTATGTGCTGCCCATTCAGACACACTTGGGGATGCTAATGACACTCATTGAGTGATGGCATAGTGAGATCTCTTCTTTCCACCTCTCGACAGGCGAGGCTATAGTCACACTAAAGGACATCTGGTGGATCCTTCGATTGCCTATTCATGGCGAGTGTGTGATTTATGATATGGATGCCAAGAGGGATGCCTATTATGATGTTATGGGCATCGATCATATTGTATTTTGTGAGGGTTAGATCAAGCTCGAGCGCCATAGACCTGTTGTTTTTGGTTTCTGATTAGTTATTGCAGCCATCATTTCAAGTCTCATTGCACCAGATTGGTGGGCCCAATATATCAGTCTTGGATGGGGGCTCGCTTGGGAGTAGATGGTTTGGCAACAAACTTTGTTTGCATGGGGGCTAGTTCTTCTAGCCTCGTTATACATATATTTACATGAGTTTTCCTACCTGGATGGTCGAGCACTTGAGGTGGGCATTAAACTTTTGCATTTTTGGGCTTGGGAGCACATTGTTGTGCTTCATCCTTGAGTTGTTCAGGTTCCCATGGAGCCAGATGATCCGGTTGTCTGGTGGTATAGAGGGGGTGTTTCTTTCACCCATACAGGACAACACAAGATTCCCCATTGGCGGAGAGTCCTAGATGACATGCGAGTGTTTACCTAGTGGCCATTCCTTGGACAACCCACCTGGTTCGATGATGTTCAACAATTATTCTTTGCTTCCCAGGACTAACTGATGTAGGGGCGAGAGCATACGATGCTTGAGATGTACCTTCTAGGTAGGGTATAGAGACAGTTTGGAGAGGCGGAGGATCATCCTAACAATCAGTACATGGCCATTTTCGTGAGGACGATGAGCCAGAGCTCTTGGGGTTGGTACATACCTTCCTATGAGGCAATTCAGAGTTTTATGTAGTTGGTGGCCAGGCCATGGCCATATGACCAGGGACAGGCAGATCCAGGGACCACACAGGCGTATTGAGATTGGTTTCAGCCACTGCTTTAGCTTATAGTTCTAGGGATACCATCTGCATGATGGAGAGCTAGAGGCAGGGGAGTAGGACGGGGCTAGGGGGATGAAGATCAGGATCAGGGAGGTGGTGGGCCACCACCGGTTCACTAGGTTTAGGATCATGGACCTCAGGATCAGCCACCTAGAGACCCACAGGAGGGAGAGCAAAGATAGGATGCCCCCTGGTAGGACCAAGATTTGGGACATCAAGATAGGATCCCGACACCACCCAAAGATGGGGATCAAGATCAACCTCTCGTACAACCACCTCTACAGCTAGATCCTAGAGACAGGTAGATTTTGCAGTTGTAGGCCTAGGTACATGCATTGGTAGTTGAGAGAGATTAGTTACGAGCAGAGTGGGACCAAGTGGTCCTACAGAGACAGGCTGTAGAGTTACAGGCAGCAGCTGAGATGGGCTGACGACAACAAATAGAGAGCATGTCTGCCTCTTCCTCCTGAAGCACAATATAGCTTCGAGCATATAGGGAGGCCATCCAAGAGGCTGATTACTACATATTACATTATTACTAGGCCGTACTGCAAGTAGCTTGAGTGCACAGGCTAGCAGAGGATCATAGAGAGAGAGCAGGCGGCAAGAGCAACAACTAGCAGGGTTAGGCCTACGTTTGATCGAGACAGGATTCTTTTTGTGCCCCTTGGGATCATTTTTGATAGCCCCATTGGCCATTGTACTCATTGACATACACATGTACATTGATCCAATTTTTTGTACCATGACAGTGTATTATTTTGATGATGTATGAGATGATGATTTTGATCCGATGTTATATACCATATCCTAGCTTATTTATGCATTATGGATGATTCTTATGTTCTATATGCTATGCAATGATGTTCTATCTTTTGATATTATGATGATGACGTTTTATGATGTGACGTAATGATTATGCGATGCATATTATATTTTATGTGATGATGCAAATACAATATTTTTCTCTTTTTTGTCGATGCACCTTTTCATGATGTATGCAAAATGTTGTGGTGTTCTTTTTTATTATATGATATGCACTTATGACGATGTGATATGATGATGATATGTGTTATGATATGTGATGATGCTTATGGTATGGATACTTTGATATGTGATGTATTACTTTATGATGTATATGTGATGGCGTAATAGATGCTTATATGTGAGATGGGATGATTATGCAATGTTATGATATGATGGATGCAAATGATGTTTATATTCATGTTATGCTCATATGGTAAATGCAATGGATGCTTATGTGATATGGATTATATGGGATGATTTACTTTATGTAAATGAATGTAAGGTGATGATTTATGAGATGCTTAGAATAACCAATCTATATTATATATGATGGAGATGCAATGCATATGGCATGATTTTGACATTTTCTAGATGATATGATATGTTAATGCAATATGCTAACTGTTTGTGGATGTAGGATGAATGCAATGATGATGATGATGATGACTTGTGATTAACTGTCATTGTACCATGTTAGCATAAAAAGCAAGAGATAGAAGAAAACAAGAGATTCCAACAAGACATGAGACGATGGTGATGATGATGGTGACTTTCTTGCAGAGGAGTTGGGATTTTTAAAGGGCCAATTACCTTATGTTTGATTACACACATAAGTAAGATGCATCAAGGTATAAAGAACCAGGATGGAGCTGCACCTAGTGTGATGGACTTTGACTCAAAAATAAAATAGGATTATTTTTGTTCACACCTGGCATATGAAATCTTATTCAAAATGTAGTTTAGATATTCTAAACATCTCAGACCAAAACATAAAAAAACAAGCCTTCCTATGTGGTCAACAAGATATTTAAACATCCTCCCTACACCTAAACAAAGTACACATGACCAAGGTTATATTACAAAAATATCCCACAAGCTCAGTAGACAAAAGATAATGATTGTTTCCCCATTCCTATCTCTCTAAATCCTTCATTTGGACATCATCGAGAGGCCCTTGGAATGAGAGTAATAAGATAAATCCAAAGAAAAAGATAAAGTAAACAAGCAAGTTGATGTTCTTCAAAAACTACTAGCCAAGAATAAACTACGATGATGCCTGATGTTGATGTCCATTGTAGGAAGGATTCATCCTAGGACATGATGATATCAGATGATTTGATATGGGACTGACTAGATGATGAGCTATTGACTCCAAGAGTTTGACCAACTTGTTTAAGTACTGACCTAGACTTGAGACTTTGATGTTTTGAGTTTTTACTTTTGACCTGCTAAACTGTTTCACCAAAGGTTGATGATGATGATTGATTATTACAAGTGATGTTTATTGAGGGTGAAAGCGAGATGAGATGGATGGATTTTTCAAATATTTGGATGTTTTTTGGCATTTTGCAATGTTTTGAGGCTGTTTTTGGTATTTTTTGAGATTTTACAAATGTTTTGATTTTCGATTTTCAAATGTTTTGGGGTTTTCTGAGATTTTTACCAAGAGACTAACCTAAGGACCTATCCTAGGGGCCTCGAGGGCTGATCAATAGATTAGCCTTGCCTATGTTATACACGCAGAGACCACGTAGTTCGACTAACACATACTCGATTATTGATGAGATATGAACAAATGGATTGCCAGTTTATTATGATGGACTGACCTAAGTGTCTCGGGGGATGATCAAAGATTAACCTTGCCTACGTTCAAGGCTCAGAGACCCGTAGTTCGACAAGACGACCTTGTTTTTGACTTTTTGACTGACTTTTGACTTGTTTTTGGATTTTGATATGTTTTGAATGTTTTGGGATTCTTTTGTGATTTTTTGATGTTTTTGGATTTTCTAATTTTTTTGATGTTTTTGGATTTTCTAATTTTTTGATGTTTTTGGATTTTTTGATTTTTTTGATGTTTTTGGATTTTTGGATTTTTTTGATATTTTTGGATTTTTTTTCAATTTTTTGATGTTTTTTGGATTTTTTGGTTTAGGGACTTCAAGAATATACACATATATGATCTGATGAGAACATGCCCCTAGCGTGATGCAATAAACTACTCTGATGAAGGCAGGACAAATTGACCTTCAGAATGGGCCGAGTAGTACTAGGAGGGATCATGACACGAACACAAGACCAAGCTATGATGTAGATGCGAATGGATGATGGATGAGGATATGGAATGTGATAGAAGATGGATGTGTAATGGATGGATGATGCAAAATGAGTCGTGAAGATCCTAGTGGATGGACAGTGCTTATTTACTCAAGGCGCCTGCTTGCCAGGTTTTCACCAAGGTACTTGCCCAAAGCACCACCGAAGTGGTTTTCACTAGAGGACGATTTTTCTCTTTACTATTTTTGATCATTTTTTGCTTTTTTTTAAAATCTTTTTTTGTCACCAAGACACCTGTTTGCCAAGTTTTCATCAAGGTGACCATTTTTTTAGGATATTTTTTGATTTTTTGATTTTTTGGTTCTATACCTTCAAAGATTTAGGTGTAAAACTTTTTAAGATGGGAACTATTCATGGGCTCCTGCAGAGGCTCGCCTTCGGGTGTTGATAACTGATATTCCCCTGACTTGTAGCTCGCTGTGATGATGAATGGTCCCAACTAGTTAGGTTTAAATTTTCCTTTGCTGTTTGGGTTTGGGATGTTCTTTTGGTTCTCTTTTAGCACAAGTTCTTTGACTTGAAAGGTCTTGCTCTTGATCTTCTTGTTATAGCTCCTCTTGAGTCAGTTCTGATAGACTTGAAAATGGTTCAATGCTTATATACGTCACTCATCTAGTAGCTCTAGCTCATTCAGTCTTGATACTCGACATTCTTCATCCGTGATGAGGTTTTGTAGTGACATTCTTAGTGACGGGAGCTTGATCTCGATGGGTAATACAGCCTCTAATCTGTAGACTAGGGAGAAGGGGGTGGCACCTGTTGGTGTGCAGATGTTGGTTTGATAGGCCTAGAGGGCGAGATTTAGTTGCAAATTCCAGTCACAACCTACATCATTGACTGTCTTTTTGAGGATTTTTAGAATGGTTTTATTGGTGGCTTCTGTTTGGCCATTGCCTTGGGGATAATACAAAGTGGAAAAGTGATGTTGGATTTTGAATTTTTCACATAGATCATGAACATCTTGATTCTTGAAAGGTGTCCCATTATCCGAGTTAATAGCTTGGGGAACACCGTATTGACATATTAAGTAGTTCAGAATGAACTTTGATATCTGCTTTCCAGTGATGTATGTCATGGGGATGGCTTCCACCCACTTAGTAAAGTACTTAGTGGCGGTTATAATAAACTTGTGGCCAT
Organism: Sequoia sempervirens; assembly: GCA_007258455.2. NCBI lineage: Eukaryota > Viridiplantae > Streptophyta > Pinopsida > Cupressales > Cupressaceae > Sequoia > Sequoia sempervirens. The sequence goes on from VDFB02047230.1 coordinate 626,543,905, forward strand.
TGGATGAGGTGGGGGCTATTTTTTCAATGAGATCGAGTCCCCACTATGAAAAGGGCCAAGGTGTGATGATGGGATGAAGTTCTTGAGCTAGAGCATGGATGAGGTCCCCATGCTACTGACATTGTAGGAACCTTTTGACGTAGTCATGTGCTTCTCTTTCCATTGTAGGCCAATAATATCCCATCCTCAACAATTTCTTGGCCAAGGTCATTCTGCTCGAGTGTGAACCACAAATACCGTTATGCACCTTGGTTAAGGTGGTCAATGCCTCCTCAACATTTAAACAATGTAGTAGGGTTCCTTCTATGCTCTTATGGTAAAGGGTATTTCCTAAGATGACGAACTGGGAAGCTTTCTTGACAAAAGTTCTTTTTAGGCTTGACGGTAAGTCAGCAGGTAGGACCCCTATTCGCAAGTAGGTATAAATGTCATGGTACAAGGGTCACTGGGACCAACAATTTTGCACACAAATTCTGACTTTGGTACCTCAAATGTGGGTATGAGAAGCTGCTCTACCAAGAATTTATGTCTTGGGATGTTGTGAGGGATGTCTAGTAGGGATCCAATTATCGCCATGGCATCTGCTGCTCTGTTGTTGGTTTTGGGAATCTGCTCAAATGTGATATAAATGAATGATTCTTTGAGGCTCTCTACCAACATTTTATATGGAGTCAGCTTATCATCCTTTGTTTGGTACTCATCATTCACTTGATTTATTATCAGCTGGGAGTCTCTATATACTTTGAGGGCCATGATGTGCCACTACACTGCTATTCTAAGACCTATGGTTAACACCTCATATTCTGCAATGTTATTAGTGCAGGGGAATGCCAATTTGTAGGATCTAGGTATACAGTCCCCCTGTGGGGTGATGAAGAAGACACCAGCTCTTGATCCATGTTGCATGTAGGAACCATCAAAGTAGAGTTTCCAGTGGTCATCTATGCTAAGATTGAAGATGGATTCATCTGAAAACTTTGATATGAGTGGATTCTTTGAATACATGGGTGCGATCACTTGGCCTTTGATTTCCTTTTGTTCCACATACTCAATGTCGTATTCAGATAGAATCATGACCCACTTGGCCATCCTTCCTGTAAGCATTTCCTTTGAGAGTAGGTACTTTAGGGGATTGATCCTAGCAATGAGTTTGGTTTTGTGTGCCAACATGTAATGTTTGAATTTCTGTGAAGCAAATACTACTACTAGACATGCTTTTTCGATGAATGAGTAGTTTAACTCATGCCCGACCATTATGCGAATTATGTAATAGATGGCCCACTCTATCCCATTTTCATTATGTTGAGCTAGAAGAGCATTGAGGGCTGTTGCTATTGCTGACACATAGAGAATGAGAGGCTTTCTTGGGATTGGTGGCATGAGGACTGAAGGTGTGAGCATATATTCTTTGATTTTGTTGAAGTCTTCCTCACACTTGTCATCCCATTTGTACGCCACTCCCTTGTGAAGTAGGTGAGAATATGGGTTTTGTTTGTCTGTCAGATGTGCTATGAATCTACAGATAGACTGAAGCCTGCCTTGGAGGCCTCTCAACTATTTCAATGTTTTGGGTGCCTCCATCTCAAGGATTAATTTTACCTTGGCGGGATCTATTTCAATACCCCTAATTGACACTATGTATCCTAGTAGCTTTCCTAATTGTATGTTGAAGAGACACTTCTTTGGATTTAAGTAGACCTTGTATTCCTCCACCTTGTCGAAAATAGCACTCAAGGTTGCTATGTGATCTCTCCTCTTTCTGGATTTTGCTAGTATGTCATCAATGTAATCTTCGACAATTTTGTGGATCATGTCATGAAAGATTAATGTCATGGCTCTTTGGTAGGTGGTCCCAACATTCTTTAGGACAAATGGCATCATGTTCCAGCAGTAGGTCCCCCATGGACAAGTGAAGGCCGTTTTGTGTTGGTCTTCTTTGGAAATCATTAGTTGGTTGTACCCAAAGAAACCATGCATCAGAGAAAGCATTTCATGTCCCGCCGTCATGTCCACTATCATGTCAATGTTAGGCAATGTGAAATCATCTTTCATAAATTCTTTGTTTAGATCTTTGAAATCCATGTAGATTCAGATGCCCCCATCAGGTTTTGAAATAGGAACCAAATTTGACACCCACTCCGGGTAGTCTATTGGCCATATGAATCCTACGTCAAGTAGTTTCTTCAATTCCATCTTTATCAACAAAGCAATATGAGGATGCATTTTCCTGAGTTTTTGTCTAACAGCTTTGCTTCGGAGTAGACTGCTAGGTGATGAACTACAATCTCTGGATTGAGCCCGAGCATGTCTACATAGCTCCATGCGAAGTTGACCTGTCTCTCTCTTAAGAAGGTTGCTAGGTGTTCTTGTTCCTCTGTTAGTAATGACTCAACATAAAATGTGATGTGTGGGGTCTCTATGTTCCCAAGTTGACTGGGTTGCATTTTTGGGCTAGGACCGCTGATTTTTCCTGATGTAAAGCTCTAAGAGGAAGATTGAATCCCCCATCCTTGGGTGCCTCAGAGAGGTTTTCAACATTAGATGCATCCTGTATTTTTACTATTTTCAGGTCAGAGAGTGCCATAGTGTGGTTTTCACTCAAGGACCTAGAGGTTATTCTTAGTTTTTCGCTTTTGCGATTGAGGGATTCAATCGTTTCCCCATAGTATGCATGTGTGTCCAACTCGATCATGAATCCTGCTTTATGATCCCCACATGGAATATTATCCTATGGTCCCATGAATTCTGAGAGTGCCTCATTATTTTTGAATGTGTCTAGAATTGGCGGTCCTCATTGGTCGTAATCGATGAGTTGTGGGTAGACTAGGCAAATTTCATGGTTTTGACTGGTTGACTCAAATGACACAGTACTAAGCATAAGGATAGAAGAATTTTTGAAGAGCCTAGGAAAATTAGTTATGGAATCTTCCTCATCACTACAATTGCAGACATCGGTTATGTCGAATGCGAAATTATCTAAGGGAAGACCAGTGGATACGAGCAATTGAAGGGTGACTGCCATTTTTTGAGGAGTTTTGACCTTTTTAACCGAGGGATTTCAGCCATGTATGGTTATACTTAGAGGGGTACATTCGAGGCCAAGATTTTTCAATTGAGTCTCAAGAATAATAGGTATTAGAAGCCCAATGTCATTTTAGCCAAGCTTTTTGTTTCTGTCACAGCCCATAGTGAGCATCATTTTTAAACCCTTACTACTATCATCCATAGGTAGATCAGTTGTTGGTCTATTATCTTGATACATGAGATAGGATGGGTTCTCTCCTATTATCTCTTGGCCTAGATCTCCCCAACTTCAGAAGTTGGAAGAGCCTACTATGAATGTTTTGTTGGAAATATGTGCCTCAATCATCACAAGCGAAAACCTCTGTTGGAGCCAAGTTGGTGTGACAAATCTTATGTCTGGCCAACTAGAAGCTCTAATCTTGTTGTATTGTTCAGGTCGCTATGACCTCAGAGGAGTCTCACCGAACGGTTACACTTTAGAGTCTATCGCTGTGACAAGAAGCATTCGGGGTGACTTCTTAACGACCGTGGAGATTGTTTGGCCAATAGGCCATTCAATCGCTTTTCATTGAGACCCTTGGCCGATAGGTTTTGTTTGGGAAGAAGTCTGGGTGATGTGTTTAAGTCTCGCTGATAGTATGTTTTGTATTGAAGTCTTCGGGATATCTAAAGAGTTCTCGCTATGATGTCTCAGCGAATAGTTAAAGTCTTGCCGACAAGAATGCATTTGGGTTCATCGGAGTAACAACGATAGTTTCGATAAGAAGTCCCAGCGACTTTAGTGAGTCTCGCCGATGATGATAGGTCTTCGGTGTAACATATATGTGTTCGATAAGAACTCTTGGCGAAGGTGTTAAGTCTTGCTGACTATTCTTTGGAGCTCAGGATAACATATGACTTCGGTATAATCCTTGAAGTCTAGGTGTGAGGTCCTGGCAAAGAACGATACTCTTGCCGAAGGGTAAACTCACATTTATGAAACTTTTGGACCTCGCTATGATCTCTTGGAAAAAGTGATAGGTCTCACCGACTGTTTGGTGCTTCGGTGTAACACAAGAAGGCTCATTGAGATGTCTTGGTGAGAGCGATAGTCTTGCCGAAAGGAAAACTGAAGCCGATACAAGTTGTAAGCTCTGTGAAACATCTTGGCGATAACAATAACTCTTGGCGACATCAATATGAAGCTTTTGGGCATCAGGAAGACACTGTTAGTGTCTCACCGAGATGCCAACAAAGCTTGAATCTCTTTTGACCGTTTGACTATCCTATGTGGAGCCTCATGGACCAATAGGAGAAGCCGAATCTGAATAGTTGGAAGATTGTTCATTGTGACGGTTCTGTGAGGAAGCTCGACGGACATGGAATGACATGGTTATACTCTGTGATTGCAGATTGTGATCGGTTGGTTGGATTGCCGGATTCCTCGGTGGTTGTATGATCAATAAATATAATCTAATCTGTAAAGAATGTAACTTGAAGGTTCTTGTACAAGATTGTTCATGGTGAATGCTGCTGAAAACAGACATCAGAAAGATAAGTCTGAAAATTGTATGTAATCTTTATTACTGTAATACAAAGTGACTTCTCTTGGTGTGGTGGGTTTTTCTCCCGTAAGGGTTTTCCCACGTATATCTAGTGTTCATGTGTGATTGTCAAATACTCTATTTCTAATATTTACTTCATAGTGCATCTTAACTGAACTGTAATTGAAAAATTAAAAGTATATCTGCATTCTTCTCTGAGGTATTGACGTTAGGAGAATTGTTTGCGCATCTGATTTTCCTTACAAGTGGTATCAGAGCCTGGCCAGTTGTGTTATCCTTGTGGGTATGTTGGGTTTTTTGAGTCAATTCTGTTCAGTGGGAGTCTTGTAGAGTTTGTTATTTTTGTTTATAGTCTGAGATGGCTAGCATGTCTGAAAAGTTTGAAATAGAGAAATTCAATGGCAATAACTTTGTGTTGTGGAAACTCAAGATGGAGGATCTTCTAGTTGATCATGATTTGTGGCTTGCAGTGTCTGGAACTAAACCTACAGGCATGAAGCAAGAAGATTGGGAAATTGTAGATAGGAAGTCTAAGGGGCTGATAAAGCTCTGTTTGGTAGACTCAGTTCTTCTAAATGTGTATGAGGAGAAGACCGCATCTTCTTTGTGGAAGAGATTGGCATCTATTTATCAGGGGAAGTCCTTGGTGAATAAACTGTTCTTGAGGAAAAAGTTGTATTCTTTGAGAATGCAGGAAGGAGGGTCTGTGGCTGATCATTTGAATGCATTTAATATGCTGATTGCTCAATTGACATCTGTTGGTGTAAAAATTGATGAAGAGGATCGCTGTATGCTATTACTGTGTTCTTTGCCAGGCTCTTGGGATCATCTGGTGATGGCTATTGGGAGTACAACATCTAGTTTTAAGATGGAAGATGTTGTTGGTTCTTTGCTGTCAGAAGAGATAAGAAGGAAATCTTCTGAGATGGCGAAGGAAGCTCTTGCTGTCAGAGGAAGACCGAAAGATAAAGGCAAGAAGAAGGACAAGAAATTGAAATCAAAATAGAGGGGAGATCAAAGTCTCCTGGCAAGAAGTCCAAGGTGAAATGTTAGAACTGTGGGCAACCTGGTCATGTCCAAAAGGATTGTAAAGAGGACAAGAAGAAGTATTCTTCCTACTATGATTCTTCTCATAGTGATGTAGACACCTTCATTGTAGCTATGGCTACTCAGGCATTAGATGATGTCTGGCTCATTGATTCTGGAGCATCTTTCCACATGACATCTCATAGAGACTGGTTCACAAAGTATGAAGATTACAATGGTGGAAAGGTGTACTTGGCAAGTGATTCAACTTTGGAGATAGTTGGCCGTGGAAGAGTTAGAATACAATTTCCTGATGGCAGAGTAAAGGGAATTAATGATGTTATGCACATACCAGATTTGGCTCAAAATTTACTGTCTGTCAGTAAGTTGAATGATATTGGAGTACAAGTCACGTTCTCTAGAAATGGCTGCAAGATGACTAGAGGTTCAATGGTGCTGGCTAGAGGTGCTTGAATTGGTACCCTGTACAAGCTAGATGCACATGTTGTTCAATGTAACAGTGTCTCTGGAAAGTCACTGAAAGCTACTCATGGAGGTAAAGAGGGAAATATCCCTAATTATGTAAACTCTATGGAAGTAAAACTTCTAGCAGAGAAGACTATGCTCTGGCATCATAGGTTAGGCCACATAGGAGAAAAAGGTTTAAAAACCTTGAAGAATAAAAACCTGGTTGAGGGGCTTGTAGATTGTAATCTCGAATTTGAATTTTATGAGCATTGTATATATGAAAAGCATCACCGTGTTTCTTTTTATTCCAGTCCTCATAAATCTTTTGGTTTGCTAGATTATATTCATTCAGATGTATTTGGTCCAGTGGATGTTCCTTGTTTGTCTAAGTCAAGATACTATGTGTCATTTATTGATGATTACTCAAGAAGAGCATTTGTATATTTTCTAAAAAGTAAATTAGAAGTATTGAGTCAGTTTAAAGAATTTAAAATTCTTGTTGAAAATCAGATTGGTAGAAAAATAAAATGCTTAGACTGGTAGAAAAATAAAATGCTTAAGGACTGATAATGGCGGTGACTTCTGTTCTGATGAATTTGAAAGATACTGTAAAGACCATGGAATTAAAAGACACAAGACTACACCTTATACTCCACAGCAGAATGGAGTTGCAGAAAGATTCAATAGGATAGTAATGGAGAGAGTACGAAGTATGCTCAGTAGTGCTGGCTTGGAGGAGAAATTCTAGGCTGAGGCTGTATCTACTGCATGTTACCTAATAAATCGTTCTCCAAATTCTGCTCTTGTTGAGAAAATACCTTTGGAAGCGTGGTCTGGTAAGAAGCCCTCTCTTAGACATGTTCATGTTTTTGGCTGTTAGGCATATGCTCATGTGCCGGATGTGAAAAGATCTAAACTGGAGAACAAGGTTGTCAAATGTATTTTTTTTGGCTATAGTGCTGTCATAAAAGGATACAAGCTTTGGAATCCTAATATAGAGAAGGTTGTATACAGCAGAAGTGTAATCTTTCGTGAGCTGAAACCTTCCACTTTGGATCTGCAATTAGAGAAAAAGTCAGAAAACAACAAGGATGTAGCATTAATTCCTCCTACACCAGAGAAAGAGGAATTGAAAATTTAAAATGTACTTGAAACTAAGGAGAGCTCAAGTAGTTCTGAAAGTTCTGAAGAAGAAGAACCTCAGCCTCAGCAAGTGAGGAGGTCAACCTATGAAAGAAAATAACCAGATAGGTATGGGTTCTTTTTGATTGATTCTACTTGTGCCTATGCTTTAATTTCTAGCACTGATGAGCCTAGGACTGTGAAAGAGGCATTTAGAATGTCTGATTCAGACTCTTGGTTGGAAGCCATGAATGAAGAGATGGCATCATTAGAAAATAATGAAACTTTGAGTCTGGTGCCCTTGCCTAAAGGCAGAAAGGCTGTTGGCTGCAAATGGGTATTTAAGAAGAAAATTGGTCTGGATGGCAATGTAGAAAAGTACAAGGCGAGACTGGTTAAAAAGGGTTATTTCTAGGTAGAGGGAATTGATTATGGGGAAATATTTTCTCCTGTAGCAAAGCTGACATCTATCAGATTTCTTTTGTCACTTGCAATAGCGTATGACTTAGAGGTCGAACAGATGGATGTGAAGACAACATTTCTTCATGGTGATCTTGAAGAAGAAATCTATATGTCCCAGCCTGAGCACTTTGTTGAGAAAGGTAAAGAAAAACTGGTATGCAAATTAAAGAAGTCTTTGTATGGGTTAAAGCAGTCACCTAGAATGTGGTACCAAAAATTTGATACTTTTGTATTGTCTTTGGGATTTGTGAGATCAAAATATGATCATTGTGTATATTATAAAGCTAAAAGTGATCAAGTACTTGTTATTGCTCTCTATGTCGATGATATGCTATTCATAGGCAATAGTAAGCTAATGATTTCTGATCTTAAGTCTTAGTTGTCTGCTAAGTTGAAATGAAAGATCTTGGTGCAACAAGGTATATTCTGGGGATGGAGATAACCAGGAATAGGAAGAATAGAAAACTATGGCTCAGTCAGAGTAAGTATATCAGGACTGTTCTTGAGAGATTTTGTATGAATGATTGCAAACAGCTAGTGCTTCCAGTCTTGCAGGGAACGAAGCTATCTATTGAAGACTGTCCAAAATCTCCTACTGAGATGGAGGACATGACCAGTATACCCTATGCTAGTGTGGTTGGCAATCTCATGTATGCGATGGTCTATACAAGGCCAGACATTGCCCAAGCAGTGGGAGTTCTTAGTAGATTTATGGCTAATCCAGGAAGAACGCATTGGGATGCTGTGAAGAGAGTGTTTAGATATTTGAAGGGGACTTCAAATTTTGTTTTGTGTTACCATAGCAACTTGGTTGAATCACAAAGGACTCTCAACATTCGTGGATATGTAGATTCTGATTGGGTAGAGGACATTGATAGCAGGAGGTCCACCAGTGGATATATTTTCATGTTGAATGGTGGTGCAGTGAGTTGGATGAGTAAGCGACAGGCTGTAGTCGCTTTGTCCACTACAAAGGCTGAATACATGGTAGCTACTCATGCTTGTAAAGAAGTAGTTTGATTGAAATGTTTATGTTCTAACATTGGTTTTGATGTAGGGGAAATAACTATTTTCTGTGATAGTCAGAGTGTAATTTGTCTGGCAAAGAATCCAGCTTTCCATGGCAGGATGAAACATATTGATGTACAGTACCACTTTGTACGAGATATGGTGGAGGATGGAAAGGTTAGTTTGGAAAAGGTTGATACTCTGGAGAATGTTGCAGATTCATTGACGAAGCCAGTGAGCACAGACAAGTTTAGGTGGTGTGCCAGTTCAATGGGCCTTAGTGCCCATGATTTTTAGTAAGTTTTTGTTGTGCTTTGGAGGTGCCTGTGTGATCTTTTTCAAGTGGGAGATTGTTGGAAATATGTGCCTCAATCACCATAGGCTGAAACATATACTGGAGCCAAGTCGGTGTGACAACTCTTATGTATGGCCGACTAGCAGCTCTAATCTTGTTGTATTGTTTAGGTCACTGTGACCTTAGAGGAGTCTCACCGAACGGTTACACTTTAGAGTCTATCACTGTGACAAGAAGCATTCAGGGTGACTTGTTACTGACCGTGGAGATCATTTGGCTGACAGGCCATTCAATCACTTGTCATTGAGACCCTTGGCCGAAAGGTTTTGTTCAAGAAGAAGTCTGGGTGATGTGTTTAAGTCTCACCGACAGTATGTTTTGTATTGAAGTATTTAGGATATCTAAAGAGTTCTCACTATGATGTATCAGTGAATAGTTAAAGTCTTTCCGACGAGAATGCATTTGGGTTCTGTTAGCTCTCAAAAATGCAGGCAAGATACCTCAAGAGGCTGCCAATCTCTTGATACGCTTCAGGGTAACAGACAAGGTTGGAGGAATTCAACCTTCTACTCTTTAGGTGCTGCAAAACCTGGGTGGGTGTAAATCTCTGAATAATGCAGACTTGACTTGTAATCAATCTTCTTATAACAACTTGTTCACAAAGGCAGATGGGAGTGAACAATTATAATTTAACTTGAAAATGGTAACAATACTCTGGTCTAGATTCCAAAATGCTCAATTTTAAAAGATGTAAAGAGAATGAATGAATTCAATGAATGATAAAATACAGAGACCAGTGCCTTATTAGGTATGCGGAGTCAAATGAAATCAAGTGAACAACACTTTCTGGAGAAAACTCAAACTATCTGGCATATATTCTGTTTACAACTTGTATAAACATGCAAAACTGTGATTACTAAGCTCTACTTGAATAATCCAATTGAACCTCTCTGATTACTGTGATTAGCTAAAAGGATTTAGTCTTTACTTGAAAGAACCAATCAATCAATCACACAAGTACAACAAATTTGCACCGATAAATCGAATATAAACTTGTCATATCAATTTAAACAACCAGAAAGAGTCAATCTTGGATACAGCTTAGCCATACTTTCATCAAATTCAACAGATAATTGAGACCAAAAAATGTGCAGCAACATCAATTGACTTTCATAAATACCTCCACTTTGAAAATAGGCAACTTAGTCTCTGATCTGATGAATCTATATTAATGTATCCATCAGAAAATGCCTACTGTATATCGAAATAACTCCTAGCTCCCTATTACAATTGCAAGAATGCTTATTTATACACAAGCATTTATAAAATAAATGATTTGAAAATCATGTCGGCCGTCCATAAAAATTGGGCTCCAAATCAAGTCAGCCAGCAACGGTTATCCAAGTAGAAACATGTCGGCCCCACATTTTGAAATTCTGCTTTTCACCAGTGAGACAGTCGGCAAGACAACGCATCAGCTATGCTGAAGCAAATTCACTCGTTAATCGCTCCGCCCTTGTATTTCGCTTTCACTGTGACATATCCAAGTCAGAGAGATGTCCCGTAGATCACATTATGTTTTACCGATATGCATTGTCACCTTCTGTATGTCGCTATAACATTCTGTTGGTCACACTGAAGCCAAGAAGCATCCCCCAGTTCCCTTTGCGTAATGCTGTAGCTCTATGATATCGGGAAGACCTCTCGCAGAATCCACATTGCTTTACCGAAAATCCTTATCCAATCTGAATGTCGCCGAGACACTCCAATTTTTATGCTAATAAAGTCACCTTTGCACCTCATTTGGTGAGACCCCGGGCACCTCGCCAAGACCTCACACCGAAACAAAAATTCATATCGAGCAAAAGAGAAAACTCTCATCAATCCCTGAGTGTCACTATGACATTATGTATTTCCCACCGAAAGCCATCTCTCACTTGTCTTCATTGAGACATATCAAACTCGAGGAGACGTTACATAGAAATCCCCCTGTTACACTGAAGGGCCTGAGCTCAAACCTATTCAGCAAGACACTATAAATTTCTCATCGATAGAGTCCTTATGCCCCACGTATATCGCCATAGCTTTCAACTTTCGGGGAGACCTCTTGTAGATTATCCAATGCTTCACCGAAGGTCTTCAATTATCCCTGTGTCACCGAGACAAGGCAACACCTATGCCGACGGGGATCTATATGTTTTCCATCGGTGAGACTAGAGGTCACTAGCCGAGACCTCGTGCCAAAAACCCCTAGCTTGGCTAAAACACCTACATATGCACCAGTTGGTATAACATGCTGAGCTCACCAAGACATGATACCGATAACCCATAGCCACGCCGAAAAAGAAACCCACACGTGAAGTCGGTGAGATAACCAGAATTCGGCAAGACGCTAGCCCGACCGCCAAGACCAATGTCGATAGAAGCCACCACGGTCGCCGAAACAACATAAACGTCTTGCCAATAGGAAACAGATGTTTTCCAGCAGAAAAACAAGTCAGAGAGACCCAAATGTCGTCACGCCAAAACACATGAAACAAAAGATATTAGCAGAAAAGTGCAGTGGGTCGGGGAGACAATGGGAGACCTATGCCGAGATGAACCAGAATGTGGAAAACGCATAGATAGATGATTTAGGGGTCAGATAGGAGCCAAAATATGAGAAAAAAAATTGTGAAATGAAGGAAATATGCATAAGGAAATACTCATATGGAGACTCAGGGGACATGAAAAATATGCAAAAATCATCTGATTTTAACAGTTCCAACAGTGGCTCTGTCTGGGGATGAATGATAGTCAGATCATTGCAAGGATCTAGAATCCTGGATGAGCAGACCAGACACAAAATGATAATCTAGTGAGCAGCAATGGAATGAATGGAAATGGAAGTGAATGCAAAGTGAATGCAAGATGGAAGTGAATGGAGAATGAGAGTGGAATGGAGGTGGATGAAAACCTAAAACTACTGTGCATGGAAAAATAATTTTTAAGAGGACAAGCAAGAGTTGTCCATGCACTGTCAGCCCTTAATCCTCTGCGTTACTTCAAGAGAAGAAAAGCTTCAAGAATTTCCCATGAACAGGCAATTCCTAATCTTCACTAGCCATGTTCTATAGAAAATATGAATCTTCACCCTTCTTTCCAACAACAACAAAAGGTCCCAGCCAAAGAGCTTCAAATTTTCCATGCTCGCCTTTCTCCTGACACCTTGCATTCCACATCAACACCAAATCATTTTCTTCAAATTTTTTGTTCTTTGCCCTCTTGTCAAACAAATACTTCATCTGTGCTTGTAGCTTCACGTTTTGACTTTGGGCCTCTCTCCTTACTTCATCTAGTTCAGCAAGTTGCTCCATTTTGTCTTCCATGGGTTCAAGAACTTCCAAATCTTCTTGCAAGACAAACTTGTAGATTGGTAACAAATTCTGCAGAGGCAACCTAGCTTGTGCTCCATACACCAATTCAAATGGAGATTTTCTAATTACCTTTTTCACAGTGACCCTGTCAACCCACACATCCAGCTTTAACTTTGAATCCCAAGCCTTCTTATTTTGTCCCAACATCCTCTTTATAATCTTCAAAATACTCTTATTGCTGGACTTTGCCTGACCATTGGCTTGTGGATGATAAGGAGCTGCATAAGAAATAGTAATGCCATACCTATCACAAAAGCTTTTGAATTCATCCGACTTGAAGCACATCCCATTATTTGTGATTATCCTCAATGGTGTACCAAATCTGGTGATAATGTCATCCATCAAGAAATTTGTTACAACTTTACTTGTAGCCTGCTTGGTTGGGATTACCTCCACCCACTTTGTAAAATAATCAGTGGCAACTAGTATCCATCTATGTCCTCCACTTGACTTCTCTTGTATCTCTCCAATGAAATCAATTCCCCATTGATGAAAAGGGGCACCAGCCTGCAAAGGTCGAAGTGGCAAAGCACCCTGATATTTCAATCTTCCAGAAAACTTTTGGCAAGCCTCACATTTTCTCACATGTGTAAAGGAGTCATTAAAAACCTTTGGCCAAAAATACCTTGCCCTGAGAATCTTGTGTGCAGTTGTCTTTGTTGAATAATGACCTCCACAAACTCCTTCATGCATTTCCTTCAAAACATGTTTGGCCTATGATTCATCCAGACATAATAACAATATGCCATCTCTATTTTTCCAAAACAGATCTCCATCCATGAAAACATACTTTGATGCCTGCAACTTCAAAGTTCTCTTTTGGCTGTCACTCAATCCATCTGGACACTTCATGTATTTAAGATAATGCATAACATAAGTATACCAAGGAGTGTGTTCAATGCTTGCAATTGCAGCCTCTTCTTCAATGTTGCAAATATGATTTGCCTCAATATTAGTTTCTGTCATTAGCCTAGCCAAGCCTTGGCCTCTTATCAGCTTAGTAATCTGTATTTCCATGTCAAATTCTTGAATCTTGTTGATCCATCTGCATCTTTTCCTTGTAACTTCAGATTGTGTTAGAATGTCTTTGATAGCAGCATGAGGGACATAAGCAATCACCTTTGCTCCAACAAGATATGGTTTGAATGCTTTTGTGGCCTTTACCAATGCAAAGGCCTATTTTTCCATTATGTCATACTTCAATTCAGACCCCTGTAATGATTTACTAAAGAAGGAAATAGGCTGTTCATGACCATCATTATTCTTTTGTAACATAACAACAATAATAGTATGCATTGAGGCAAATGAAAAAATCTGAAAAGGCTTTGTAAAATCTGGAGACTTTAGAATGGGAGCCTCTTTGATAGCCCTTTTGATAGACATAAAAGCATCCAAAGCTTCAACAACCCAGTCCATTTTTTGTCCTTTCTTTAACATTTTAGATATGGGCTTAATGATCTCAGCAAAATTAGAAACAAATCTTTTGACAAAATTAATTTGACCAAAGAAAGATTGTATTGCTTTGACAGTTTTGGGAATAGGAATTTTGTCAATAGCTTCCACCCTCTCAGGATCTATTCTAATTCCCTCTTTTGAAACAATATGCCCCAAGAGCTTTCCCTCTGTGACTACAAAATGACACTTCTTTGGATTTAAACTAATACCATAATCAAGAGCTTTAATAAATACCTTTTCAAGATGTTGCACATGATCTTCAGCCATCTTTGAATAAGCAGTCAAGTCATTTTGATACACCACCATGATAGTGTTAATCAAATCAGAAAATGCTACATCCATAGCTCTTTGGAAAGTCGCTCCAGCATTAGTGAGACCAAATGACATTCTTATGTATACATATGTTCCCCAAGGAGTTGTGAATGCTGTCTTGTATTGCTCAGATTCCTTGACTTTAACCTGATTGTACTCAGAGAACCCATCCATCATGGACAATAGCTTACACCCTGTCACCTTATGTAATATGGCCTCCATATTGGGTAAAGGATAATTATCTTTGAGAGATGTCATATTTAAATTCCTGAAGTCCACACATAATCTGATATCACCATTCTTCTTTCTCACAGGAACTAGATTTGAAACCCACGATGAATGTTTGATTGGTTTGATAATTTCTCCATCCCTGAGCTTTATCAATTCCTCTTGCATTTTAGGCTCTAGTGTTGGATTTATAGGTCTTTGCTTTTTTCTGAAAGGCTTGGCGTTTGGCTTCAGTGGTATTTCATGCTGAAATAAATCTTCCCTGTATGCTTTCAGATCTTCATAAGACCAAGCAAAAACATGCTTGTATTTTCTCAACAACTCAATCAACATTCTTCTAATTGTAGGGCTGATCTTCTTTCCAATGTATACCTTTCTTGGTGCTATCTCAGTCCCCAAGTTGACTTCTTCAATATCTTCTCTTCTGACTGGCGTTTTTTTCATTAGAGATCTATCATTTCCATCATACAACCTCTCCAATGCCACCAGACCCTTGGGTAATTTATTTGTTTTGAGCTGCAATATCTCTTTACCAAACACAGTTTGCTTCCCATCCACTTCTTCAACAAAAGCATTAAAATCAATTTCCTGTGTCTCATACTGATCTATACAATTGAGGAATTTCAAAAGGTCAGTATCATCATTAAAAACTTGCCAGTTATAAATATTATCAGGAACAGTAGGCCTTGTTTTAAACTCAATCTGTGATACCCCAGCCAATGTAATATCATCTCTTTTGAGCACCACATTTGCTAAGAAATCAGCCATTATATTCTTTGACCTGTCGATCCACTCAATCGAGAAGGCATCAAATAATTCAATCGTATCCCATACAACATTCCTGTATTGTTTTAATCTTTTGTGCTTTGCTGCATATTTTGATTTGATTTGTGAAACAACCAACTCAGAATCGTCCAAAACAGCTAACAACTTAATCTTGTGTTTCACAGCTATGTTCAAACCAGTCAGTAAAGCTTCATACTCTGCCACATTGTTTGTACATTCAAATGCTAACAGGAATGAATATTTAAAAGTAGTACCTTCAGGGGAAACAAAAACAATCCCAGTGCCATTACCTTCTTGGCTACATGCTCCATCAAAATACATCTTCCATACTCCATTGCAGCTTTGTGCCACATGCTTTTCAATTGGATCACTATTGGTTAACTCTGGCTGAGTTGGTTCAACCTTAAAACTTCCAAGATCAACGTCACAGAAATAATTAATCTGATCTTGAGGTACACAGTCAAAAAGCTGATGCATTCTTGGTTCTCTATATAATTTGACATCCTGTCCATTCACTGGAATAGTAGCATAAGATAAATCAAACTGAACATTTCCACCAACAGCTATTGTCCATTGCCTTGACAGAAGCATCCCAAACTGAGGAGGAGTATCAATCACTGTTATATCTATATTATAAGCCACATGTGGATAAGTAGCTAATTTGACTTCAACACCTCTCATAATGCCTACCACAGGTATAGGTCTGTTATCCATTGCATAGCACTTCCCCTCACATGTATCAACCCACATGCCAAGTTGTTTCATTACTCCTACTGGCATAATATTTATAGCAGCACTAGAATCTATCATGCAATTCCTCAGCAATTTATTATTAATAAGCAACGTAGTAAAGAAGGGATCAACTTGAGGAGGAGTCGATAATATATCACTCAAGCAGACTTCAGAATTATTTATTTTCTCCTGCCTATTGATTGCTTTAACAGTTATTTTATTCTCAGCATTCACATGTTCTCCATTCATTAACAATTGAATAGCAGTATCCCTATATTCTTTACTTTTCATCATCTCAAGTAGTGGAACATATATTTTTACCTGGGATAACGCTTGTGTGAAATCAAAAGAGGAGCCCTCCACCTTGACAGTCTTCTTTAATTCTGACGCTTCTCTTTTATTTTCTTCTTTTTCTTTTTTACTGGACTGGTCAGGCATCTA
Organism: Sequoia sempervirens; assembly: GCA_007258455.2. Lineage (NCBI taxonomy): Eukaryota > Viridiplantae > Streptophyta > Pinopsida > Cupressales > Cupressaceae > Sequoia > Sequoia sempervirens. Next base: position 626,560,224 of record VDFB02047230.1, read on the forward strand.
TATTTCTTTATTTAATTATATTACTTCCTCCTTTTCGCTCGGTTTCTATTCAGTTTTATCATACTGCTTGTTTCCTAGCTTTTTTGCAATTTCCTTTGTTGTCTTTTGATCTTTTATAAAAATTCCCCCAGGAACTCCATCTAGCTCATTCACTTTTCTGTTTCTCAACCAATGTTTACTCCTTGCATCCTCAACTGCTGCAACAGTTATTTTCTTCATTTCATCTTTAGTGAGTCTCCTTACATTGCACTGAACAGATGTTTCAACAAGATGTGGCTTTGTGTAGTCTTCATCAGAATCACAAAAGATCTGTTGTTCAGCCATATGGACATTATACTTCTGACTAGAAACATCATACTCATAGCCATCATCCTCTAAAGATGAATATCCTTCCTTAGCATGGTAAAAAGTATATGAAGTCAAGTAAATTTTGTGATCTTCTCCATTATCCTCCATTAACATTCCCTCTTCTTGCATCTTTTGAGTTACAACACAGTAGTCTGGAGAATGTGGCTGATTACAAACTTCACATAAATAATTATTACTCACCATGTAAGTTCCCTTTTTGTTCAATGGATCAGGAGTCTCTTTATTTCTTGGCTTGGCTATCACAGGTTTCCCATCTTTCCAGTCTGTATTGTAAGGAATATCATGCAACCTTGGCCTTTCATTTATGTTCTTGTTTCTGTATGTATTCTCTTGTCTATACTGATAATTATTTTGCTGAGGAGGCCTCAGGTTGTCTCTTTTATTAGTTATACCAGCAGCCTTCCTGTTATTTTCAATTGTCAATGCAATTTTCTGTGCTTCAGCCAAATCTCTTGGGGATCTACTTCTCAGTTCATACCCTATCTTAGGATCGAATGCACTTAAATAAATACTCAATGCAGCAGAGTCTGACAACCTTGATCTAGGATGTACTTTAGTATGCAACTTGTTGAATTTTCAGTTGAAATCATAAATTGAATCATTCTGATTTTTCTGAATCCTCACCAGTTTATGAAGAGCTGCATCTAGAGCATTTTGATTCCCATATTGCTCTAAGAATTTGTCTTGAAATGCTTGGAGAGAATTAATTGAATATGCTGGCAAGCTGTTAAACCTTTCCCTAGCGTCTTCAATAAGTGACATCATAAACAACCTCATGTGCAAATCTTCATGTGGCATACCTATGTCTGGAATGGACATATTGAAATTACTTAGATGTTCTTCAGCAATGACTGCATTGCTCCCTGCAAACTTGGGAATCATACCTCTCCAGTTGCTATCCATAGGGTAAGGGCATAGATTAAAACCTGCCAAATCAAATTGTCTAATCATTGCTGCGTATTGGTGAGGAGGAGGGATAGGTGGATATTGATACTGATGCATAGGATTATTGTATTGTGCATTATGTTGAGGGGCATGATGCTGAATAGGAGGTGGATGCACATTTGTATGCTGTGTGGGAATATGAGGTGGCTGACTTGGCTGCCTGTAGTGATTCCCAGTCTGATGGTTCCAAGAATTGGATTGATTAGATGGCCCTGCACCATGACTACCTTGCTTATGAGGTGGTACATACTTTGGGGGGAAATTAGTTATCTGATCAGTAACTTGTGCTTTCTACAATTTGGATTCTTTTATTGCTTGTATCATCCGAGCCTTTTCCTGTTCTTTTCTTTCCTTTTCTTGGGATTCAAACAACGCCTTGATTTCTTCAAAACTCAAAGATTCATAAGCTTCTTGAGGGGATGCATGATCAATAGGTTCATTATGATCACCCTACATTTCTAAATCATATTCCTGCCTCTTTCTAGCTTCAAACACAGCCTGCTTCTGAGGATCGAGAGAAGGGAAAGGATTTCTTTGATCTTTTGGGGTACAAGGCTCTGCACTTGAATCATTTCTCCATGTATCATAGCAATTATATGTTTCACAATGTGCTCTTGGTGCTTTGCATTTATCAGTTATACACATGTCCTCATTGATCCTCTTTCCTTTATTAGCTTTGTCATCTTTATGTGTCCACTTACTGCTGCCAGCAGGAGCTCCAGTATGACCTCCCCTGTACTGAGATCTTCTTCCATTCATGATGAACAACTGCAAAATTTCTATTAGAGTCGCCACTCACTTTTGTCAAAAAATGAGAAAATACTTAATGCTTCTTATTTCCAGTGGAGTTTGTACAAAGTTCCTGACTCTATGACTAAGGCTTTGATTCTGAATGTATTCCCTAGCAGAGTCGCCAATTTGTTAGCTCTCAAAAATATAGGCAAGATACCTCAAGAGGCTGCCAATCTCTTGATACGCTTCAGGGTAACAAACAAGGTTGGAGGAATTCAACCTTCTACTCTTTAGGTGTTGCAAAACCTGGGTGGGTGTACCTCTCTGAATAATGCAAACTTGACTTGTAATCAATCTTCTTATAACAACTTGTTCACAAAGGCAGATGGGAGTGAACAATTATAATTCAACTTGAAAACTGTAACAATACTCTGGTCTAGATTCCAAAATGCTCAATTTTAAAAGATGTAAAGAGAATGAATGAATTCAATAAATGATAAAATACAGAGACCAGTGCCTTATTGGGTATGCGGAGTCAAATGAAATCAAGTGAACAACACTTTCTGGAGAAAACTCAAACTATCTGGCATATATTCTGTTTACAACTTGTATAAACATGCAAAACTGTGATTACTAAGCTCTACTTGAATAATCCAATTGAACCTCTTTGATTACTGTGATTAGCTAAAAGGATTTAGTCTTTACTTGAAAGAACCAATCAATCAATCACACAAGTACAACAAATGTGCACTGATAAATCGAATATAAACTTGTCATATCAATTTAAACAACCAGAAAGAGTCAATCTTGGAGACAGCTTAGCCATACTTTCATCAAATTCAACAGATAATTGAGACCAAAAAATGTGCAGCAACATCAATTGACTTTCATAAATACCTCCACTTTGAAAACATGCAACTTAGTCTCTGATCTGATGAATCTATATTAATGTATCCATTAGAAAATGCCTATTGTATATCGAAATAACTCCTAGCTCCCTATTACAATTGCAAGAATGCTTATTTATACACAAGCATTTAGAAAATAAATCATTTGAAAATCATGTCAGCCATCCATAAAAATCGGGCTCCAAATCAAGTCGACCAGCAACAGTTATCCAAGCAGAAACATGTCGGCCCCGCATTTTGAAATTCTGCTTTTCACCAGTGAGATAGTCGGCAAGACAACGCAGCAGCTATGCCAAAGGAAATTCACTCGTTAATCGCTCTGCCCTTGTATTTCGCTTTCGTTGTGACATATCCAAGTTGGAGATATGTCCCGTGGATCACATTATGTTTTACTGATATGCATTGTCGCCTTTTGTATGTTGCTATAACATTCCGTTGGTCACATCGAAGCCAAGAAGCATCCCCCAGTTCCCTTTGTGTAGGGCTGTAGCTCTATGATATCGGGAAGACCTCTCACAGAATCCACATTGCTTTACCAAAAATCCTTATCAACTCTGAATGTCGCTGAGACACTCCAATTTTTATGCCAATAAAGTCACCTTTGCACCTCATTCGGCGAGACCCCGGGCACCTCGCCAAGACCTCACACCGAAACAAAAAGTCATACCAAGCAAAATAGAAAACTCTCATCCATCCCTAAGTGTCGCTGTGACATTATGTATTTCCCATTGAAAGCTATCTCTCACTTTTCTTCGCCGAGACATATCAAACTCAGGGAGACGTTACATAGAAATCCCCCTGTTACACCGAAGGGCCCGAGCTCAAACCTGTTCGCCAAGACACTATAAATTTCTCTCCGAGAGAGTCCTTATGCCCCACATATATCGCCATAGCTTTCAACTTTCGGGGGGACCTCTTGTAGATTATCCAATGCTTCACCGAAGGTCTTCAATTATCCCTGCGTCTCCGAGACAAGGCAACACCTATGCCGAAGGGGATCTATATGTTTTCCATTGGTGAGAACGAAGGTCACTCATCGAGACCTCATGCCAAAAACCCCTAGCTTGGCTGAAACACCTACATATGTGCCAGTCGGTATAACATGCTGAGCTCACCAAGACATGATACCGATAACCCATAGCCACGCAAAAAAAGAAACCCACATGTGAAGTCGGCAAGACAACTAGAATTTGGCAAGACGCTAGCCCAGCCGCCAAGACCAATGCCGATAGAAGCCACCATGGTTGCCGAAACAAAATAACGTCTTGCCGATAGGAAAAAGATGTTTTCCAGCAGAAAAATAGGTCGGAGAGACCCAAATGCCGTCACGCCAAAACACCTGAAATAAAAGATATTAGCATAAAAGTGCAGTGGGTTGGGGAGACAATGGGAGACCTATGGCGATATGAACCAGAATGTGGAAAATGCATAGATAGATGATTTAGGGGTCAGATATGGCCAAAATATGAGAAAAAAAATTATGAAATGAAGGAAATATGCACAAGGAAATACTCATATGGAGACTCAGGGTACATGAAAAATATGCAAAAATCATGTAATTTTAACAGTCCCAACAGGTTCATCGGAGTAACAACGATAGTTTCGATAAGAAGTCCCAACGACTTTGGTGAGTCTCGCCGATGATGAGAGGTCTTTGGTGTAACATATATGTGTTCGATAAGAACTCTCGGTGAAGGTGTTAAGTCTCGCTGACTATTCTTTGGAGCTCAGAATAACATGTGACTTCGGTATAATCCTTGAAGTCTCGGTGTGAGGTCTTGGCGAAGAACAATACTCTTGCCAAAGGGTAAACTCACATTTATGAAACTTTTGGACCTCACTATGATCTCCTGGAAAAAGCAATAGGTCTCGCCGACTGCTTGGTGCTTCGGTGTAACACAAGAAGGCTCGTTGAGATGTCTTGGTGAGAGTGATAGTCTTGCCAAAAGGAAAACTGAAGCTGATACAAGTTGTAAGCTCTGTGAAACATCTTGGCGATAACGATAATTCTTGGCGACATCAATATGAAGCTTTTGGGTATTGGGAAGACACTGTTAGTGTCTCACCGAGATGCCAACAAAGCTTGAATCTCTTTTGACCATTTGAATATCCTATGTGGAACCTTGTGGACCTATAGGAGAAGCCGAATCTGAACAGTTGGAAGATTGTTCATTGTGACAGTTTTGTGAGGAAGCTCGACGGACATGGAATGACATGGTTATACTCTGTGATTGCAGATTGTGATCAGTTGGTTGGATCGACGGATTGCTAGGTGGTTGTATGATTAGTAAATGTAATCTAATCTATAAAGAATGTAACTTGAAGGTTCCTATATAAGATTGTTCATGGTGAATGCTGCTGAAAACAAACATCAAAAAGATAAGTCTGAAACTTGAATGTAATCTTTATTACTGTAATACAAAGTGACTTCTCTTGGTGTGGTGGGTTTTTCTCCTGTAAGGGTTTTCCCACATATATTTGGTGTTCATGTGTGATTGTCAAATACTCTGTTTCTGATATTTACTTCATAGTACATCTTAACTGAACTGTAATTGAAAAATTAAAAGTATATCTGCATTCTTCTCTGAGGTATTGACGTTAGGAGAATTGTTTCCGCATCTGATTTTCCTTACATGTTTGGGATGATGAAGCATCCTTTGATTGTGGCCATCCCCTTGTCCTAGGGGATTGTGGTAACTCTCCTACCATGAAGGCATTCTTTGGGATTGTATAGTGCCCACATCCGTTATCCTGGATAATAACCTTGATGTCTGAGATGGTGAGGATGGTGAGTGTCTCTGTCGTAGAAGTGGAGGCGAGAGTAGCTAGGTCAATGTATGGGGTTGATGTGCCTTCATCATTCTTTGGCACTTGGGGGATTTTATAATATTTTGCTTCCAGGCTCTTGTAGTTAGAGAATGGTTTGGGATTCCCATGTATAGTGACATCCTGGCCTTGGCACGTGAATTTGACACACTGGTGGAAGGTTGATCCATGGGCATCCCAAGAGAATATTGTAAGGAAAATCAAGGCCAAGGACCTGACATGTGGTTTCCATTATTGTTGGTCCTACTTGGACAAGGAGTTGGATAGGGCCCTAAGACACTCTCTCTTGATCATTGTATGCCCTGATTGTGATGCCTTTGCCTTTGTCAATGGTATCCTCAGAGATTCCCAGATTCTTTATTAACTTAAGGGAACAAATGTTTAACCCTGCACCTCCATCCACCAAAAACCTCTTGACTTTGTTCTTATATACCAGGACCTCCAAATGGAGTGTGCGATTGTGAGATGGCTGGTGGGAAAGTATTGATCGAAGAATGTGAGAAGATTTGGGGTAATGATATTTTTTATCATAGCTTGGAATTGTTCGGTGTCAAGATCTGCAGAGACAGTGGATGAGGCTAATGCTTCTTCAAGGATCTTTTTATGGGCCGATGATATCTTCAATAACTCCATGATGGAGATTTGAGCTAGAGTTCCTTTCAATTGATCAATGACATTATAACCACTGAGAATGGATCTTGGGTTGAAAGTGGGTGCTTTAGGAGGCTGAGATGACCCTGCGATGGTGATTTTCCCACCTCTTGTGGTGATTCCACAATCAACGTGGGCCCCTTTGATGGCGATAACAAAGCAATACTCATCCAAGGATGCGACAACATGGTTGTATACATGATTGACACTTTTGAACATTCCCTTCCCCTTATCATTATTATTGTTCCCTTTATTGTTGTGATTGGGTATCGGATTCGTGTACATTTTAAGATTCTAGTTTCCTATTGGTTGCTCCATATTTATGATTTTTTGATCAATGAGGTCCTGGATTAGGTATTTTAATCTCATGCAACTATTTGTGGTGTACCCTTTGATTTTGTGAAAGTCACAAAGTTGGTTTTCATTGTACCAAGGTGGTTTCACTTTTGGTTCTTGGTAATTCTCATAGGTGGGAGCCTTGATGAGGTTTCCATTTATCAATTTCTTCATTATGACCTTGAGTGGTTCTCCAAGGGCCATGTACTTCCCCTTGGTGGGATTTTTCTTTTGGGGGGGTGGTCCCCCTTGATTATTTAGGTTATTAACCTAATTGTTGGTTGGTTGGTGTTGTGATATTGTATTGGTTTGGGTGTTGTTTCGATCATTATTTTGTGGTTGTTGGTAGGTTTGGTTGTTTTTCCTTAGAGCACTGATCACGACCTTAGCATCAACCACACCATCGTTTGTGACATTTTTGTTCCTTGTCCATGTGCGAGGTTTCTCATTATAGCTACTAGATGGGTGATTGTTTTGTTGTTCTAGATATGTGGGTGTCCCTCGTGAAATAAGGGCTCGCTCAATGTTAAGTGCCTTAGGGATCAATTGATCGTATGTGGTGATCCCTTGTACCTTGAGATGTAATGCTAAAGCTCCGTCGAGGTTGGAGATGATGGTGCAAACTTGTTGCTCTTCTGGCATGGCCCATTTTCTCCTATTGGCCTTGGATCGCCATCATTGTAGGAAGGAAGCAAATGATTTGCTCTTTCCTTGTTTAAGAGCTGATAGTTCTTCGAGATTGACATCCATACCGATATTGAATGCGTAATTTTTAATGAATGTGTCCACTATCTCTTGGAATTTCTTGATGCTAGGAGGAAGGCGAGAGAACCACTCCATGGAATGGCTAGCTAAATTTTTAGGAAATAGCTGCATCAGATAGGTATCGTCATATGCGACTTCCATGTAATGAACTTGGAATTCCCTGATGTGATCTTAAGGATTTCCCGTCCCACGGTATTTATTGAATTTGGGGATCTCAAATCCCTTTGGGAATGGTTTCATTACAAGGCTCCTATCAAATGGATAGGGACACAAGTTGCAGGTGTCTTTATGGTTCTCCCTGATTGAAGATCAAGTACTTGTTGTGAGAGTAACTTGATCTGTGATGCTACATCATTTTGCAGATCAGGGGGTGGGATGAAGGTGTTCTATGATGGTTCATTTGTTGGAGGGATGGGTGGATTGGTTGGTGTGTTGATGGATGGTGTTTACACATTCTGTTGTGCCAAGTATGCTTGTACTTGCTGCTATATCAACAATGCTTGTTGTTGATCCTGTTGCTATTGCACTAATAGTGCTTGTTGCTGAGCTAGTTGTTGTTGTTGTACCAACAATGCTTGTTGTTGGACTACTAGTTGGGCTGCTTCTTGCTGCTCTTGGTATTGTTTTAGTGCTTGTTGGTATGCTTGTTGCTAAGCTACTTGTTGTTGTGTGAGATACTATGCTTGCGCTTGTGCTTGTGCTTGTGCTTGCGCCTATTGAGCTTGGTACTAGGCTCAAGCTTGCACTTGTGCTTGTGCTTGGGCTTGTGCTTATTGGAAAAATTGCTATTGTTGTAATAGGGCTTGGGATTGAGTAGCCTTCTATGCTTGTTGTGCTTCTTGAACTTGTTGTGCAGCTTGAGCGGCTTGAGCAGCTTGTGCTGCTTGAGTGACCTGCACTGCTTGAGTAGCCTGCGCTGCTTGAGCAACTTGTTAGTTTTGTATTTTCTGAAGTGTCTTTTGATAGGTAGCTTGTTGAGCAGCTTGTAATGCAATGCTATATTGGCTTGATACATTTGTGTTTGGTGGTGGAGGTAGTGGCGGATTTGGTATAGTGTTTGTTGATGTGGTGAGAGGTATCGTGGTATTTCTGATTGGGATTTGGGTGGTGGATGGTGTGATTGATACTCTTGGTCCTTGAGAGACCATGTTTTGAGATATTTGGGGGATGGTTGATGATTTTATGGTGGTAGCTTACTTTATTAGGATGTTAATCATCTGTTGTTGTGATATCAATGACAAGATGCAAGGATTTTGTATGATGTTTTGATTAACGATTAGAGGGTTGGTTTGATTTTGTTGATTGAAATTTGGTAAAGGGGGAAGCCCTAAACCAAGAGGTGATGTGGATATTGATGGAAAGGGGGGGAGTGGTGGAAAAGTGAGTGGCATACTCCCTTGGGGGAATGATGAAGATATAGTGTCAAAGATATCCCTTGGTCCAAATAAGTCTCCTTCTCCTTGCAAGGTTATGGGGAGAGAAGTTTGAGGTGTTGCACGAAATGATGATGATGGGTCATTAGGATCGTGGAAGGTGAGGGGGACATATGGATGTAATGGATTTTATGGGATGGATTTCCCCAAGATGGTGTTTGCGTCCAACTCTTGATTATTCACAAGGGGGTGTGTTTGTAATACATTAAGAAATGTGCTCCCTTTATTAACAATGGGTTGAGTTGGAGCAATGGATGATGTAATTTTGGGGATAGATTGAGTGATGCTTTGGAATGAAGGTGTAGATGAGATTGGGGGCATGGATGAAATTGGAGGCATGACCCCAAAAGGTGTTTCCATAATGGTACTCACATCAAAATCAGAAGGGAGTTTAGCCACTTGTTTTGCTAATTCAAGCATGTATAGTGAGGGATTGAGTCTCATCATGATGTTGATGATTCTATGATTCTATGGATTTTGGACCATCTCAGTGATTTCATCTTGTTTCATTCCGAAGGCATTGCTAGTGATACCCTCTACTTGACTTTCCTTTGGAGGATTTTGTGATGATGAAGGAAAGTTAGTTAGAGGATTGCTTGATCTAATGAGATTTATCTCAGAATTTTTTTGGCTTAGGTCACTTGAAGTGGATGTTTCTTTGTTGGCTTCCATGTTCCTCTTGTGTTGAGATCTAGTTTGTACCATAAAATAGGGATCAATTTTCAAGAATGTGGGAGATGAATCTCTAATTCTTTGGATTGATCTAACTTTAGGTACAAAAGAGAAAATTTGGGATGATTTAAGGATCAAAAGTATGATGGTGAAATGTGTGAAAGGTGGATGATATCGATGATTAAAAGTCTTGAGAAATCTTGAAGGAGATGTTAAACTTTGGGACTTGGATTTGATGTTTGATTTTTATTTGGGATCATATTTTATTGGATTTGGATTTGGATAGTGAACTCATAAACTCTAAGAGTCTAGATGTTGTCCTAGAGTAAATTTGTCCTCAAGATGCTAATTTGACTAAGTGTGAGAAGAAGGACTCATTTAAACACACCTAACCAAACAAGATGATTGGATTTTAATTTTTGATAATGAACTCCTAAACCCCAAGATGTTAGATGTTATCAAGGGATAGACTTGTCCACAAAGTTTGACAATTTGATTAAATATGTGGAGAAGGATGTATCTACACACATATAATCAAACAAGATGATTTGGATTTTTTTCAAATGATTTACCCAAAGTTTAACATGTAGGATTTTTCCAAGATTTTCAAGAGTTGATGGTGAGATGATTTTAGTTTTGATGTTCGAAAGATGGATGAAGGTTTGATTTTGATCCTATGTGTACCTAAAAAGACACTTTCCTACTAGACCCCGGTTTTGAAGAACATGCTTTACTCTAGACACGGTGTTCAAATTCCCGAAAAAGATTTGGATTTTGCTGAAAAAATAATTCATACAAATTTGAATTATTTCTTGAAGCTCTTTTGTAAAAGTTAAAAAGTAGTCTTCGTCTGAATTCGTATAGTGTTGAGAGATGATTTTGGTGCTCTTTTGGACTAAGAGCTTTTAACTTTGGTTTCTAAATTTTGATCTTGCGTAAAATAATTTGAGACACATGTGTGGGATTCAATTGTTCTTAGTCTTTTCTTAATGATTTATTTTTACCACAAACACTTCTTAATTAGTTTTTGAAACTAGATGTCTAATGTTTTAATTTCTTCTCATCCCACAAAGTGTATCATGTGGAAATTAAGGAAATTAAAGCAAGAGTTACTTAATGTTTACTTTAGTAGGAGCAAATTGAGATGAAATTCAAATTCCTAGAAACCTCTAAGGATATGAATCCCAAGGGCAAGCAAGGGCATGTGAATTTGTTCAAGGATATTTGCTTCTCCTAAAGGTTTTGAAATTTGATGCTCATGTTAAATGTTTGTTTCTCAAATGTTTTCAATCAAGAAAAGTGTTTTGATTTCAAGAACATGTACAACCCTATGGATATTTGAGACAATATTTGTTGAGTCCCCACTTGGACAAGTCCAGCTATGCCTACTTCCAATGAATGGTTAGATGATTGAACCCACTGGCTCCCCTCCATGACTCAACACTTCTTTTGGGGAAGCCAAGCATCAATACCCATGAATCTCCCATGGCATACTTTCCATCTCTACTAAAAGTTGTAAAAATGGGGCGGCTTTAGAACGACCATTCTTGCACCAAAAAATAGATAGGGATTTTGGCCTTTCTACACAAGGGTTTTAATGTGGGCATTCCATTCGTGGGGGACCATCCATGCAGCGAGAGACCATTGCTGCCCTTCTCATCAGAATAATCCTTGTGACATTGGCCTTTGTTCCAATATCCACACTTATATCTCAGGTGGAAGTTGCTTGGCTTTAGCGTGTTCTCGGTTGGGTCGTTCCCTTGGGTGAGTACTTTTTCTCACAAGGCAAGCCCTCTAGGATAAACAAAAACAAGCAAACATATCTGTAACTCGATCAATCTTTGTTGTGAACCAAAGAGAGAGAATTTATGCAATATGCTCCACTCACACTCGCAAGATTTGTTCAATTTTAAAATCCAAATTGAAGTGTGTGGGTAATTACTTACGCAACTTAATGTCACCAAAAGGCATTTTGATTCTCAAGATCATCGTTAGGTGCGAGAGAAGTGCATACGTACTTTTAATGATATTACTTTGAGTAACTAATTATGAAACAAAGAAGCACTTGTTCATTTTAAGTCCACAAAGAAATGATTTGATTCTTTTTAGTGCACCAAAATGAAATATGGAAATTGTTTTGTTCAATTGTTAATCCTCAACCAAATGTAGTGATTTTGTCCTAATGTTCTTTTTAAACCCCTTTGTAGTAAAAATTGAAATATTATTTTTAGAGCCCAAAAGGAATTTAGTGTGTCCTAAGAGCATTAAAAGAAACAAATCCTTAAGAGAGATTATGAATTCTCTAAGAGTGTTAAACAAACACTAAAGTGTTAAAAAACACTTGGTATCATGAGATAATGATGTCATTAAGAAACTTCCACTAAGTTTCTTTTTCTTCAACTTTGATTAAGCCCACCTACAAAAAACCAATTAGAATTGCAAGATAAAAGTCAGGAAGGCAATTAATAACCCAGATGATCAAAATTAAAAAAGCACATGTCATAAAAAACTAAAATTTCACTTTGTTCTCTACTCCAGCAGTGGAACTTGCACTGGCGATGTAGTTTGAAAGATCCAGCGGTGCTATATGGTGTTGTTAATTCTACACATGTCACTTTGTAGCAAAATAGAGAGGGTGATAGCATTTCTATTTTTCCTAGTGGTGCTGTTTGGAATTTGAAAATTCCAGTGTGTGAAAATAGAACCGGCAGTGCAGTTTAAAATTTTGAATTTTGGGCTAGAATACCAGAGCGTCGTAGTTTGAAATTTGAAGCGGTGCTATATGGCGATGTTGGTGACGTAGCAGTTTTGAATAGCGACACTGGTATGCTAGTAGTGCACTTCCATGTAGACACCAAAAAAACCACAAAAAGCACATAATTTTTGACAAAAAACATGATTAGAAAATGAGATCTTCCCTCCTTCTAGTGCCAAAATGTAGAACCAAGATCCTAGTACCTACAATAGACAACAAACAAACACATTAGAAGATTCAAATGCAAGCCAAGATCAAAGTTCCCCATAAAATCCATTAACAATGCTCAAAATAGGAATAAAAGCAAGAACATAATAAAAAGCAAGGGAATAGATTAAATCCTATTAAAAACATGCAAACTCTTGATCTTATGGGGGAGTTGGTGCCAATTTGATGTGGAAATTGGCCCTTTCCCAACTCCTATGCAAGCTCTTGATGATTTGGTGATGATTGATCCAATTGGTGATTGCTTCAAATGAACTCCATGGAGAAAACTTGCAATAACCTAGCTATGCCTTGATGAAATGGATGAGAATTGCTATGCTTGAGTATGGATTTGAGTATAGTAAGTTTTCTCAAATTGTGGATGATCAAATGAGGAAAAAAACCTCTTATTTATAGAAAGATAAGATGGAGAAATTCCCAAAATGAAGCAATGTGGGACTAACTTTCAACCAATGGCCAAGTGCCACTTGTCAAAATGAGAATGGATGAGGGATGTGCACATTTTGATGAATGTGCCCATAAATGCAATTAGGTGGCATTTGAAAATAATGAAATGACATGTAAGAGGGAAAAAGAATGTCTTAAATGCCACTTGGCTCAATGAAAAAGATGAAATAAATGTCTTGTTGGAAGGACAAAGTCCACTTGGAAGGATTTCAAATTTGGAAGAATATTCCCCTATTATGCCATGTTGAGAGAAAATAGGGATTTAATAAATGAATTAAATCTATTTTCATGTGCAAGTGGAAAAAGCTAGAGGATGGGACATGGGTTAGGATTAAATTAATCAATGGTTAATTAATTTAATGAGAGATTAGATGGTGTGACAAATTTGACTTAGATTTATGGGTTGATTTAAATCAAAGATGAGAAGAATGTTATTTTAGAGATAGTTAAATAAATATTTTATTTTATTTAACTAAAGGGGATGATTGGTTAGATTAAATTAAATAAGGTTTTAATTTATTTAATTTAATGAGATGATTTTAGAGATTAATTAAATAAAATTGATTTATTTAATTAAATAAAGAGCTAGGCTTAATTAAACCAGATTGATTGATTTGATTAACAAAAGAGAATGACTTAATCAGATAAAGGATTATTTAATTAAGGGAGGAAAATTGATGAATTTAATCAAATAAGGGTATTCAATTAAATGGTTAGACCGAGGGATGATTAAGGATGAAATGGTGTTAGTAGTCGGGATCAAGCGTGTAATGTCAATCAATACATTTTCCATGTCTACACATATCTTCATCTTCTCTCTCCTATTGGGGGGGGGCATCTATTATACTCTCATGATAGAAGCAGTCCTTGGGGGGTCACATTGAGTCCTCCTATCCTTCTTTCTCTAGTATAGTCATTTATTTTTCTCTCTTTTGGAGATGAGTTTTTCCCATGAGGTTTTCTCCTTTTCTTGAGTAATGAGAGATTTTAGTTGCATGTTCACTTGTAGCTGAGACCCATTTTGCATTCATTTTAGCTTCTTTTAGCAGATGTTTAGTTTCTCCCTAAGTTGATCTTAAGGCAAGGTGTTGGAGTAAACAAGTCATTATCTGATAATTAATTAATTATTAGAGGATTTTTACTTTAGTTCACTTAAGCTAAACTTAGGATCTGCTTCTTAATCTTTAGTTTGATTCTTATTATTATATTGGACTAAATTTAGGACAATTCATCTCATTTGATGAGATTAAAACACTTGTCACTATCTTGTTAATCCACAGGTAGGGTTTTCTTGTGCATTTATTATATAAGCATGCACATTCATTTGTAATATTAATCCAAGTTATTTGCATCAATAATAATTCTCAAGTTATTGAGCACAGTCTCACTTTTGATCTTCTCTATTGCAATAGGTAATTGCATCTAGGTGTTTCATGGGAGCTATGGATTGAATCAGTTAATTCTAACACAAAGATTATGGGATTTTCAAAAATCCTTGAAACTTCTTTAATTCCTCACCAAACAACAAGACTTGATAGGAACATAGAAACTATGTTTCAATTTCTTCTTTTTCCTCAAGACCTAGTCTCTACCACAGTCTTTTCCTCTTCGAGCAATGGGACTTGAGAGGAACCTAGAACCTAGGTTCCAAGTTCCTAGTTTTCCTTGCTACCTAACTATGATATTTACCCATTCTAAGCATTTATGCCCATCTTGTGCACAAGACCCCATGGATATATTTGTTCACTTACCTCTCCATTACTTTATCTTTACAATTCATTCTCTCATTTCCTATTGTACTCTTTGTCTCCACATTTTCCTTTTCCCAAGTGATCCATCAAACTATTTATCTACGTCTGTGGTTGGATCACTCAAGGGATTTATTTTATCATGTGTGGTGTGTTCATATTTTATTCTATGAAAATTCTAAGTTTTCATTATCCTCACTTTCCCTTAGCTTCATTTATCAAGTTTGGGCCATATCAGCCTTTAGTGTCTAGTTGAATTGGCTGATATGAACTATCTGCCAATTTAAAATAGTTCATATCGGTCAATTCAAAATTGGTGAATACATTACAACCAATGAGGTTGCCAAATCACCCATATTTTATGAATTATCAATCCAATGCATTTCAATTCACCACCAATTTATTTTATAAGGCATATATAATTAATAATTTCTCCATAACAATTATGTGTTTCCAATGGTCTAATTAATATTTTCACCTCGAATCATGGAAGCATGTATTAAATCACCCACATATTCACCAATAATATTAAAATGACATTGTGTATGAGGGCATGTTTATCCAACATCATTAAATGTTCAATACCTATGAGGACCCATTTCACCAATAAAATTTACAAATAATTATGTATGAGGACCTAATTCACCAATAACATTAAAAAATAATTACGTTTGAGGACACATTTCACCAATTACAATAAAAATAATTATGTATGAGGACCCATTTTTCCAAAGCTATGGTAACTCCATGCTAATCGTAGGCCCATAATTTCCTTCAAAGTTACAACGTATGTGCTCTATTAAGGTTTGATTCATTGAACATTTAAATGGATTGTTGTATAATTGCATGAGATTCACCAATTTTTTTCTATACCATTTAAAAATTCCATAGAATTTTCCAAATATGGATTGATATAAATACAAGAAAAAATATGATTTATTTTTACACATTTTTTTCAATTCTAAACTTGTGAGCTCTCAATTTAGAATTTGGAACCTTGATCATAGGAAAGTTACTAATTTACAACTCTAGGGATTATTGCATTAACAAATAGTGAGTCAATGAAAACCTAAATGTAAGTGACCCACTAATCATTTCTTCATAGTGATAATATTATAAGATTATTTATCTCTTTATTATTCTTTCTTCAATCTTAAAGATGATATTGAGTAGGTAATGTGATTTATATTCTATTTCCTTCTTAAACAAGAAGACATTTTTTGATAGCTTTTATTTCATGAGAGAACAAGATGTCAAACACCAACAAGAGTAAGACTCCTCAAGGTGGTGAAGGGAGGCCATCAAAATTCCCAAAATGTAGAGTTACCATAAAGTCATAATTTGGAAATGTTTTTGATCCATTAGATCAAGATGGAACTACATCATCAACTCTTGCACCAAATATTAATGAAGGCATTGGCAATACTTCACAAGAATATCAAAATGAGTTAATTGAGTTAGATGAGGATGAAAATGTCACAAAATATAATCCAAGGGATACCTAGGGTAGCCAAAATGAGTTAATTGACTTGGATGAAAATATTAGCATCATAAATGATGTTGCTCGGATGAAGAGGAAAAGAAAAGCTAAATAAAAAATGGGGAAAGAGTGGGATATGACAAGGAATTTTTAGATTGATTGGGTGTCAAAGTACGCATTCATTGAACTAGTGAAGAATGTAAACAAAGATGATCCTCCATCAAAATGAAAGTGTAAGATTTGTAGTTAGAAATATAAACGAGACAAGAAGTTGCAGCTAAAGATTGACACTATAGAAAATCATATCGATAAAGTTTATGAAAAACAATCATAGACGAAAAGGAAAAGCCAGTAGTAAGATGAAAATCAAAGGATGAATGTCTTCATGTTAAGTATTCCATAGAATATGATGAGCATGTGCAAAGAATAGTGAATCTTGTTGAATGTGGAGGTTCAATTGAAGCTCAATTTGGAAAGATAATGATAGGAGCACAACTGGAAAAAATTGTCTAGTTGAGTGTTGTTTTTCATATTTTTTCTAGAGGGTGTCCTATGACAGACTACCCAGAATAGAATAATTAATTATCTTTTTTTAGGTGTTCCTAACTTTCCTAGTACACATTAGTTAATAAAATCTAGATGGGAATGGGCAAGTTGTCTTACTGAGGAGGAAAAACAAAATTTATAAGAAAAAAATAGAGTCAACCTTCATTGCATTATCTTTAGATGAAGTTACTCTGAGTGATAATACTTCTTAGGTATGTGTGCATGTGTATACTATACATAAACATGTCTGTCAACCTCATCTACTTTGTGTTCATAAAATAAAGGAGAGTTTGAGATCATAAAATCTATTTGAACTAGTTAAGAAATATTTGAATGAAATTATAGGTATGGATGACTTCATAATTTACAACGAGTTCAAAATCACCATGTATGTGAAGATGTTTAATGTTCAATACTATCATGGCACACAAGCCAACTACGAGGGCCTCGTACTTAGTGATGTTGTTAGTGCAATGAAATTCCAATCGAAAGGATAGAGGAACTGGCTTTCCTTTGGGTGAGACTAAAACTATTCCTACTCTAGAGCTAGATTAATATGTTGATCCATCAAAGTACATATCCCATATAGGTTCACAATTTGTTACAAAAAGGTCTTCATATGGGAATAAATCCATATTAGGGAAGGAGTGAGATGAGGGAGTTTCTACCAATTGATCGACAAGAACTTGACCCTTAATTAATTTTTGAGTTACAAACTTTATGTCAAACTCAGAGAGCAACATTACCCATTTCACTAACCTTCCTAAAAGATCAGTTCTAGTGAATAGATACCTTATACTTGATCACTTTTTAGAATGAAATGAGTTTCAACATGAAGAAGATAATGTCATAACTTCTACATTGTAGAAATGAGAGCAAGACATTGTTTCTCTATGATAGAATAATGAGTTTCATAAATAACAAGAATATGGCTAATGTAGTAGATTGCTCTTTCTTTACTATCGTTAGCATGTTGAGCTAAAAAAGCTACTAAGGCATGAGGTGATGCAAAGATATAAAGAAAAAAATTTCTATCTTGCATAGCCAACATTAAGATAGGAGGATTGGCCAAATAACTCTTTATTGACAAAAATCTATTTTGCACTCATCATCCCATAAAAAATCAACATATTTCTTCAACAAGCGTGTGAAGGGAAGGGTGCGATCAACCAATTGAGATACAAATCTTTGAATATTCCCCTATAAAATACATAGTTGAGAGATTTTTATAGGTAGAGACATGTTTACAATTGCATCAATCTTATTTGTATTGAATTTGATTCCACAGTAGAAATAATCAATCCTAAAAGTTTTTCGACGTTAATGTTGAAGACACACTTAAGAGGATTCAATATCATCTTATAGAGTCAAGGCCTTTCAAAAATAATATGAATATTTTAAACATGATCTTGACGAGTTATAGAATTATCCAAGATTTCATCAACATAATATTCTAGAATTTTGTGAATAAAATCATAAAATATAAGGGTCATCGCCCGTTGGTAAGTTGCTGGACTACATTCTTTAACCCAAACAACATGACCACATAGTAGAAAGTCCCCCAAGGGGTAGTGAAGGATGTCTCATATTGATCTTCTAGGTTAGTATGAATCTAATTATAGCTTGAGAATGCATCCATGAAGGATAACAAGGCACAACCTGTAGTCAAGTCTACAATCATATTGGTATTAGGCAATAGAAAAGCATCCTTAAGAGAATCCTTATTGACATCACGAAAGTCAATACATCCATTAGGTTTTCTAATGAAAACAATATTCAATATCTAAGGTGAATAGTCAATAGGATGGACAAAGCCTACTTTTAGAAGCTTCTCTATCTCATTCTTAACTAACAATGCAACCATGGGATACATCTTTCAGATATTTTTTTTAATGGGCTTAGCATTAGGACATAAAATGATATTATGAACCACCACATATTCATCAATATTGGGCATGTCCTCACATGACCAAACAAAGATATCAGGATGAGAATGTAATAAGTGAGAAAGTTGCATAGACTCCTCCAAAGAAAGGAAATTCCCAATCTTAATCACATTTTTAGAAGACTTAGTATCCATGAAAACATTAGTAGTATCCACTTTAAGGAGAGAACTACAGTCTTCATGATGGGAAATAGGAACATCATCATTCACATTAGATAAAGGAGCCTCCTCATCCATACTCAAAATAGATTCTCTAAAGTATGCTTGTTTATGAAAGCAATACAAGAATTGTCATTTATGGTGATAAAAAGGTAAATGAGAGTAGACACCTAAGAATTATTCCTACGCTTCCTCTGAAGACAAGAAATATAGAGGAACTTCGTTAGATTCTACTTTTCACTCAATCAGTTCAAGGTGAATTAGACTAAGAGGTTTGATGGAAATCATGTTGACACTCCACCATGGTTTTCACCTAGACTATTCAAGATAGAAATCAAAGTCCCAAGTTATGCTTATGAGGCATACATTCTATAGGGACATGAATTCCTTGTTCCCTATGCCCACAACCCTTATGTCCATAACCATATTTTGAAACAAGTTTATATCTAGGGCCATAACACGTTTGTAAATCCTAAGAATGAGGAGGATCCATGTAGAGAGCATCATCTTCCACCAATGGGTATCATAATCCTCTACGAGATCAAAATCATCCTTCTTAATAGGACTACAAACATTATCCTCCTTAATAGAAGAATGATTATCTTTCTCAATAGGGGTTTAATCATTCTCCTTGATGGAATTTTGATCCCTTTCCCTAGTATATGAAACTATCGAAAGGTCAAGGTGGATAAGGTCAACCTTGTAATCTCCGATGAAGAACTCAAAAAAACACAAGGACCCAAAATCATCACCAAGATATGAGTTTGATTTAGAAGAATAAGAAGGGATAGACTTAGGATTCTTTGCTTCAAGATGATCTTCTTCGAGGACATTCATCTTAAGAGCTTGAAATTTAAAATAAGCACTATTGAAGAGCATGTCAATGCATTAGAAGATAATGATGAAATACAATTTTTAAGGGTGGAAACAATTGAGGCCCAACCAAAAAATTCCATCTCACAAAGGTGTATAGCATCCGGGTCAGTCTTGATCGTAATTACTTCGTTGTTAGCAACAAATTTTATACAACGATGCAAGGTAGAAGTTACAGCCCCCAAAGTGTGAATATAGGATCTTCCCAAGAGAATATTGTAAGGTAAAGGACCAAACATCACATAAAATAAGGAGGGTAAGGTAACGGGTCCCAACCTCAAAGGCAAGATTAGCATGCCAAGGGCTTGATGATGGCGTTATCGAATCCATGAATGTACAAAGAAGAAGCAACTAAAGAAGAAGAATCGACTTTAATATTAGGTAATAAGTCAATGCTACCTATGTTGAGAACTAAACTGGTGTCACCGAGAGCATGTCAAATACCGATGTTATTAATATTAACTATAATCATTAGAGGATTTGCTTGCTTTTGTACTTCCTGAGGTGAGAGTTCCTGTAGATAGAACGTAATATTCGATGAATTCACATGAATATGAGCCATCAACGCATTAACATCCATTGGCCTAACAAAAGAAGGAAAGAGGATCTATTGCAAAGCTTCTTGGAGTATACCCTGATAAACCAAAGCAGATTGAAGCAAATCCCATAGTGAGATATTGGCTGAAGTAAAGTGAAGTTGCTTGACAAGATCATAACTACCATGTGCTTTAGTTGTAGGTTTAGGTGCTAAAGGAAGACTTGGTTGAGAAGGTGGTAAAGAATTTGGAATAGAAGTAGGTTGATTCAAATTCTTCTAATTTCTTCTAGTGTTATATGTATGTCTTAGAACATTATAGGAAGAATCTATAGCTTTTAAGAATCTCACACACAAAGGTCCGATGAGTCATTAGAGACTGGAAACCCATGAATAGAATTAATACTCTTAGGAGAAGGCTAGCCAAAGTCACATAAATGGTGGGTCTCTTAGGCCTTTGAGGATCCACAAAGATGTTACTACATTCATAAACTCTCGGACTTGCGAAGAGGAAGTAGATAGTTGTGATGAAGATGTTTGTTTAGGAGATCTACGAATGGGGGAAGATGCCTCTAAGAAATCATCCAGGGAATAATCTACAATATTGAAATAGTACTTAGAAAAATCATTATCATAAGCATTAAAATATTGTAGAAAGAAATTTGACATGATTCAGACTTCATGTCGGGTTCAAAAAAATGTGAAGGAGGGGATTCACTACTCCCAAGTCCTAAGATAAACAAGGTCTAAAGGGAGTGAATTACCCTTGGTCACCTCAATGACACCAAATTAAGTGACAGAGGTTCAAGATGAAAGCGATTACAAAATGTTCTTAAAACAAAGTTTTTGGTATGATCACAGATAAAGGACTTTGAGGACTAGAAGAGCAAATTGTAGATATTTTTGAGATAAGAGGATAAGATCTTGGAAAAAGGACATCAGTGTGGGAGTAGGATGATAGCATGTGACACATTGGTATCTCATATGAATAGAGACTAAATTTTGCACATAACTCAAAGAATCTACTAACTATTCAAAAATTGAGGTTTGGTTATTTCACCAATTTAACAAAAATAAGAAACAAGAGTAAATGATAAGGAGAGAAAGATGTAAACTCATAGAGGGTCCAACGCTACAAAGCCTCCTATAAATATTTACATGAGCAACCTACACATAAGGTGAATGAGGAAAAATGTTGGGGCTATTTTGGAGCTTGCCTTAGTCAAACCCTTATTTTGGTGTTCCCACCTCCATAGATAGCTAGATAGATAGAGAGTATAAAATACACAAAGTAAAGTAGACACAATGAGTGATAAAAGAAAACCCCATGATGGAGGAGAACATGTATCGTGAAATAGACATAATGAGTGATAAAAGAAAACCCCAATATGGAAGAGAACCCAAATCACAAAATATGGACACAATAAATTATGCTAGAAAATAGAAAAGAAAGTAAGAGAGTATTACCAACAGCCCGTGGCTTCCTCTTAGATTGATAGACGTGGCGTTGAGGGCTTGCAAGAGAGCTTTGGTTTTTGGTGAGACATCAATTTGGTAGAGCTTTGCCATATAATCATGATGTAGAAGAGAAGAGAAAGGAGAGATCAATTAGAGTGAGAGAAAGTGAGAATGAATGAAAATGAGAGTGAAAAAGAGGGCTTTGTGAAGTTGCATGGGTGGGAAGAGCTGTTATACTCAAGATTCTACCATGTCAACATTTTTCACTAGTAAAAGTTCCTGAGATTCCTCATTTAAACTCGTAAAGCTTGGGGACACTAGTGTGCCACACACACATCTGCATGTTGCATAGGCGTTCGACTCACAACTTTGCAAGAAATAAGGTGGCTGAATATTGATTCTTCATGTTTCCCCTTATGGAGTTGGAATGATGAAATTACGACTCATGAGGTCCTCATCATAAATGTGGCTAGGTACCATAAATGCAGGGGGCCAAATGTCCAAGTGCCACAAGGTACAATTTTATGACACTACATGAACTTTGACAAGATTTATGACGTAAAAAATGTTTTAGAATCCACTAATGATGTTTAAATCCTTTTTAGTTTACTTGAACAATACAACCAATTAGTGTTGAGTTTAGGCTTGGGTTTCTTAGGGGTGGAATTCCTTATAGGTATTGAAACCTTATTAACATCATACTTGTTGCTCTAATTTCTCATGACTAATCCTTTATTCTTTAATTTGAATAAGTAATTTAAACTCAAGGTAGAAAATCCTTGAAAATTTCTCCCATATGCACATTGCATATGGGACAACAAAGAACAAGAAGAGTTTAGAATAATCCACTTTATGAAATTCCTTAAGAGCTTAAATTTTAGCTACAAGTCACTTTCTTGCTAATGTGTTAAGGTCTCTAGAGATTTTTATACTATTGTCTCCAACCTTGCTCCATATAAATTTAGAGGGAGTATACTTATTATGAAGAATGGTACAAATTGGGTCATCTATCTTATACAATTAAAAACATAAATTTTTAAACAATCTAATTTATGACATTCCTTAAGAGCTATAGTTTTAGTTACAAGTCACTTTATAACTAATATTGTAAGGTCTCCAAATATATGTATACTATTGTCTCCAATATTTCTCCATTTAAATTTAGAGGTAGTATATTAATTATAAAGAACAATAGATTGGGTCAACTATCTTATTAATAGAACGTGACAAAATATTCACCACAATGCATACACCAAAGTTATAATTGTCTTGAAAACCACATCCAAATGTTATAAGAAACCATGAATTACAATAGATCATAACCTCCTTGTATCTCTATTAAGTTATTTAGTGTTTGGATTTGATATAGATGAGAAACCCAAAAAAAGATGATTAATAAAACTTAAAATGAATAAATAAATGTAGAGAATTTTTTTTGAGAGATACATGTAAGTGTCAAGAAGATAAATCTACATTAATAGATCATAAAGAGAAGTTTTTTAATCCACTTAGGAAGAAAATGGAGCTACAATATAAGAAAAATTAAATTTTCCAAGTCCAATGAGGACGAGGATAAGGCATAGAACAAAAAATAAGGAATTTATTATCTAAGTTTCTAATTATGCGAGGATAGGGAGAAATAGAAATCCAATAAAATAAGATGAATGTGTACAACTCATTATCTTATCCTACCCAAGTGAATTTAATGAACAAGTCATATCATATTTAGGATAAACATATATTGAAAGTAAATTAAAATATTGCAATAATTTACTCAGGCCTTTAAGTGTAGCTTAGCTAGATGATAAAACATACAGATATACAAGTCCATATGTCTTGATTATGTCATGTTAGATACCCATTTATGAATAATCTCTCATAAAAAATATATCTTCAAAAGAGGGAAAATAATAAAATATGTACATTGGATGAATGGGGATTTAACATGAATAAATCCATCCAAAATATTTAATGAAAACCCCCAACAATATTGTAGCTCTTGCACCAAAGGAATATGCTTATATATGAATGTTGAAGATAATCCATTTATGGAACATGATATTTCTCCCCTTGTGAAAAATAATCCAATGGAAAATGATGAGGTAACTCTCACTCAAAGAAGAAATGTTAGGTGAAGTATCATGATGCATCCTATCTTTGAAATCTACTCAAATATGCCCATCTCAACACAAAATATGCTTCAATTCATAAAGGTAAAAGCAATCCAAACCCATGTGAAAAAATGTGAAATCCAAGATCAAGATCCAAAGTCAAAGTAGATATGATAAGACTATGAAACTATTATCATAAAATAAGAGTTGAATATCCTCAAGAATGTCTCCTAAAGTTGAAATATGAGATTCATATAACAGAACTATGATACATATCAAGTGGTCATCTCAAGAATCTAAATCAAAAAGATAATTTATAACCTACTTATTTGAATTTGAAGTAGGATTAGGAGGATACATAATATTCTCCAAATAATAAAACTAAATATTCCCTCAACCTCAAGATAGTAAATCATAGAATTTTAGGAATTTATGATTTCAAATGTAAGAGAAAGAGAGGTAGAAGAAGTATCAAGTTCATCACAATGCTCAAGGCCCTCCAAATATGAAAACTCACATACTATCATCAATAGGTATATTATCTGCATCATAAATGGGTATGATATTTTCCATAGCAATGATCATAAAATGGAGATGAATTTAAGTGTCTCCATATAAATACCAAATTTTAGTCCATGGAGTGTGGGGACAATCAAGTTGTTAAAGGTCACATAACAAAGCAAAATAAAAGATACAATAGATTAATCTTAGGAAATGGTATATATTATTTGTTCATGCTAGTTTCCTATAGTGTTTACTTGGTTTAGATATGAGTCCACTAATGTGAAGAAAAATATTAAGCCAATTGAGATGTGTCAATAAGTCTTTTCACCAAGACATATAATTACCATAATTTAGGGTTATTATGGAAGGATGGATATAATAATCCATGATAGTCTCCTCAAATATCAAATTAGAGATCAAAACATATGAATTAAACCTTTGTAACATAAGAATGAACACATTAATAATTTAGAAGTACAATAAAAAGGTACATACAAAACCCCTCCTTTTTATTAGTGTATTTATAACAATGCTTATGATTTCAAATTTATCCATAATATATCTAACAAAGAATTAAAAAACTCAGATGACTGTGATACCAATATTGTTTAAAGTAAAGGGAGTTTCCCCCTTAAAGAGGCCTAGGATATCTATAACAATTTTACAGTTACTAACAATGAACTTTGTGTAATTATTCATTTATTCAATTCATTATTTGTAGTACAAATATGGATAACATTGGTAAAAGAAGATTTGCATTAACCAAAAATCCATAAGGCTATACAACATTATATGTTGATAGAAGTATACAATATATCCAATAAATTCATACAAGCTTGCAAAAAAGCCATATGGACATAAAATGTCACATATCCATAATACAAAACATATGTTCAAAAATTCCATGTAAGCATACAACAAAGAACCCTAATACATAGTTATTTCCCACTAGGGGAAGGAAATAGATCGTGAACTACCTTTGATTGTTGGTTGGATGCAGATGCATGTGATGTTGGTGTCTTTCAAGTGTGATCACTTGTCCTCTCTAGAATACTCTGGACCCACAACTAATATAATAAAAAGTATGGACATTAATATATAAAAATTGAATTATGGAATGACATATAACAAATAATCACTTACCACATACAAATAATCAACATGCTCATCCACGACAAGGGGCACATTCATGATCTAGAGTGACAAGCCCCTTTAGCAAGCATCAAGATATCAATTAAACTACATACGAGTATCATTAATTTTTTAATAATAAAAACAATAAAAGAATGTAAACATAATGTGAAATTTAATAATCTATTACATACCTTTGTCAAAGGATCATAAATTGATACTATTTAAACACCATCATGGTCCATTGAGGCACAAATATTGGTAAGACTATCTAATGTCAACATAAAAAAATGAAACAAAAAATGTTGTTCAATTACCAAAACTACCTAACATTGTTTTACAACACCATTAATGAATAAATATTACTTGAGTGAAATTTTGTCGATGATGATACTTGTGCAAGGTGTCGATGTCGAAGGTCCACCATCAAACTATTCAACATCTAAAGTGAGTTATGAGTAAGCCATTTATATAAGGTTCAACTATTCACATATAATAATCATATTTCTTTATTGGTTACATACCTATGGACTCGACGACATAAATAAATAGAGGTCTGGGGGAATAGTGCAAGTATCATCAACACTTCAACCCTAAATTTTCATCATAATAATTCTACTAATTTAGTTATTATTACATTTCAAAATAGAATTTAATAAACAAAATTATATGAACTTGCTAAAATTTACCTGAGTATCAATACCAAATATTTCATTCAACAAGGAATCTATTATAGCCATCTCTTGTGCAATTGATATATCCTATGTAGTTGCATCCCAATTACTCTTCAAAACACAAGAGTCAAAAAGTGGAGTGAAAATCTAGGCCTAGAAGACCCACCCACATCAGGTTCTACTAGAGGCCTTACATACTATACAAGGCTTTGAGTGAGTGAGCTAATCGAGTCCAAGGTGTCCACCTCAACACTATCCTTCACAACATAAGGAACAATCACATGCTCCATCACAGGTCTAGCCAAGGGTCTCAGTGCCAACTATGGATTATATCATTCCCTCACTCCCCTCACTCTATTATGTGTGGAGCCCCCATCTCTACCTTGGAAATCTAGATAGTCAAAATAATTTGGAATCTTATTGAGGAAAAACTCACAATAGAGTTTCCTCAAAAAATACTGTGGTGCCTCATAGTTATTGCTCGAAGGTTGGTAAAAAACCATCCACCACCTATCCCAAAAATTATTTTTATTCCTTCGTGGTGGAACCAATGGATGGGGAACCTCCTACATGTAGCTGATAAAGGTTGATTGATTCGTGGGTCCATGGAGAGGGCACATAAGTCATATTTGGTAATTTTCACTTGCTCATATGAAAGTTTATTTGCATAAAATTATTTTTGTTCCTCCCTCTTATTGGATCAAAAATTAAATTGTGCAGGCATTGGTCCTATATGAGAGTAAAAGCACAAAGATGTGTCACCCTTTCAACCAACTATATAGTTTCAAGAAAAACAATTTTGACCTAAACAGTTTCGGTCGAACCAATTTCTCCCAAAACCACGTGGCCTATATGTGGCACATAGCATTTCGGGTGAAACCCTTTCTCCCAAAATCATAAAAGCTAATTTTTTTGCTTTGCCACATTGAAATGTGGCTTATTTATGTGCAGGGTTTCGATAGAAAGGATTTTAGTCGAAACCCTTTCTACTGAAACTATCTGTGGCATCCTAGTTGGTAGCCAACTTAGTTTTTTTTAGAATTTTTTGAAACTTTTAACTTCAACTAAGTATTTCTTTAGTCAGAATGATTAAAAGAAAAAAGAAAAATACCCTTTTGTAGTGCTCAGAGTGGTGAATCCAAATATGTAATTTTTTAATATATTTTATTTTTAAATAATGCAAGTAGGTTGTTAAAGTTAAAAAGAGGCTGATTAGAAATTAAAAAAATAGTAAAACATATTAAAAAAAAATAAAAATATTTGGCTTTAAAATGTTATTATGACAAATATATATCAAAATTTCAATCTTTTTTTCCATGCACTAGATACTGAAGTTACCTATTTGGAGAAAAACAATTAGGAGAAAATGGAGTTTTTTTCTATTTGTTTCTTGACATCAAGTGAACGCCACTTTTTTTTAAAAAAATTAGCATTCCAAAATTTGCTCTTAAATTGATAAAAAAATTCAAAATACTTTTTTAAAAAAATGAAAAATTATAGGAATAAACTTCATCAATATTTCTACATTTCATTAGTTTACATCATTTTGAAATTCAAAACATAAATACCACTTTCATGTGGTCAAAGTTTAGAATTTTTTTTGCTGTTGGTTGATTCCTTTATAAAGTGTGACACAGGCTTGTGCTTTTACCCATGAGATATAATAAATTGTAAGGATTCAACAAGGCATCTCTTATGAGGGTTTTTTGTATTTGCATCTTTTAACCTTGTAATCTATTCTTCATTATTTTTTGTTGTTTTCTATTTGTCTTAGAATATTTTCTTGTGTTCCTACATGATATCTATGAATTGAGGGAGGAGTTTGATGTTTTTCTTATTCATGAGGGTCTTCATGAGGAGGTGATTGAGAATTTTCAATATTTGGAGTTGGAAATTCATTTACTAGAAATTAAAACAAATTTTAAGTAAAAAACCTAATTCTTGATATATAATTTACTAGAAATACATACCTCTTTCACCTCTGCGACGTCTTGGTGACATATTGATAAAGATTCACAAGCTTCAAGTGAAAAAAATGCTTTCTATTTGGCGAGCACGAGTTGGGAAGGGAAAAATGTGCAGGTAGGTCATTGAAGAACAACAAAATGAATGAAATGAGGGTCAATTTTTTATTACAATTTTTTCATTTGAAAAGTGCCAAATTTGGTGCTCACCAAATTGGCTTGGTATGACCAAGCCTTAGGCTCATTTTTCTAAGCCATTTGATGAGTGTCAAATGTGCAATTCAGGTAAAAAAATTAAAGTGGAATCTAAATTGACTCACAACTTTGTGCACTCACCCTTTAGATATTTCCTCAATCATAAAAACGATATGAAATCTATTACAAATATTAAATATCTCCCACATTTCAATGATGCAATCATAGCACAAGAACATATTACATAACTTACAAGTTACAACTATAGAATAATTTCAATATTGCAATCTACAAACGCCATATTCAATCTTAGAAGTTAAAATAAAATTTAATTTAAGAATGATCTCTTAAGGAAAAAACACTTCATAGCTATAAGATAAGATTTTTATTTATTAGAAATTATATTTTACATATGAATTGACCCTCTAAGGCATCACCATAATACAAAATGAGTTTACAATTTTATAACCATTATCACCACCTTCTTTCTCATGAAAGCCACATAGGGTCGAGCGAAAAACCCACTTTAAATGTAGCCAAAAAATTGTCTACAACACTTTTCAACACTGCAAACAACTTGATTAAATATTTGCATTCCCATGGATGTAATTGAAAAATTCTCTGACCCACGCCTAATCTCTAATTGGTTCTAGAATAATGTATCTCCTTATGTATTTGAAACCATTTTTTTCATAAGCCCTATGTCAAGCCACAATCTCCCTGTTTAAGCTGCACAAAAAAGGAAGATGCTCCACTAGGGCCACGTCCCTAGGAATGAGCAACTGCAGGAAATATCTTGGCCTCAAAACCCCTACACCTAGATGCACTATTGATGCATTTCTTCAATAGCCCCAATAATTATGGTTTGATAATTAGCATTGTAATTGCTAAAACCACACCTTTCGATGCATTCAGGCCTAATAATTATGCCATGAACTAAGAGGAAATATCCGTGTTGACTCGATATAGGTGATTAGAAACAATAAATTCTTTCCCTAAAACTAGTTTAATTGCTTCCCAAATTAAACTCCCTTCCAATGACACCAAACAATTGAACACAACATGAGATCCTGACCGATCCCAAAAATTCCATTTGTCTCTTTTGGAAAGTTAGTCTGATTGGTGTTTCCACATGTGGAGTGTAAAAATGAATATTGCAATGCTTTCATTTCTACCAAAATATATGAGACAAAAATTGACCTTCAACACTACTGTAAGGAAGCTAAGGTAGCAGAACAACCTCCTACACTAATATTGAGAGGAGAATAATGCAAAGATTTTACAAATCTTTAATAGTTATAGAAATTTAAATAGAAATAAACACAAATATCATGCATACCACAACACAATGATTTATGTGGGGAAAAACCTTTTCGAGAGAAAAACCCACACTCCAAAATCTGCCCAATATATTATTCAACAATCACAAAGATTAAAATATACTTGCAGAGCAAGCTTCTCATAGGAGTATCACCACACAAAGATCTAGAGACAACATGATCACTATAAAAATATCAGAATACATCACAATACACAGCCATAATACAATGCCCTCATAAAATAGGGTTTCCTTCTAGGGCAAGTCAAGCTAATAAAATATTAGTCGTCATATCTAAGACATAATGATGAATGGTCCAGATTTACAATAATAAATTATAAATAAAATTTAGGTTTTGAGGGCACTACCCCCGAGCCCCCATCGGGGCGCATTTCCCTTGAACCCCCAACCAGGGGGATGATCCCCCCAAACCCCTTGTGGGGGGGATCCCCCCACCCCCCATTGTCGTTGACTGGATAATACCTTATGTAATTGCAAGGTTGAGGCACATTTTATCAACAACTACAACTTGCACTCCACTCATTTAATGCCTTTGAATTCAATAAATGTGAGAGAATTAAATAAATGTGAGAGATTTCAATTGGCATGTGCCAATTATTCTTACTTCCAAAGTTTGTGATGATTCCACCTAGAAAATGTGGAGGCAATTTTTTTTATAAAAGCTCAACCATTGATCTTTACAAATCTAATGGCTCTAAGGTGATTTTAGAGGTTTGAGTTTGCAAGTCTAGTGCTCCAAACATTTCATTTCAGAATGCAACTACAACTATCCATCAAACATTCATCAAATGGTAAAATATTTTTGTACATTAATTTTTTTTTTTAATATATTAATGTTATATTAACTTATTAAATAATAATATTTTTGTAGAGTATACTATGATTTATATTCACATACAATTTTCTTGACAATCAAGAATAATATTAAATATATATGTCAAATAAGTAAACAAATGAATCATACAAAAATTATAAATATATTTTCAGTCTTAAAAAATCAAGTATGCATTTTGAACGCTCAACATGAAAAAGTCATTGTATATATTAAAATATAAAAAAGATACAATTTTGAATTACAAAAACAATCATTAGCATTATAAAAGGAGATTGGAAACAAAGGATCATGATGGTCCATGGAGGCCCTCAACTGGGTGTTTGAGTAGGAGGTGAATTGAATTGAAAAAATTAAGAGCAGCAAGGAAAAGGGCATCACCCAAATCCTTCCTCCAAAACTCTAGGCTTGGTAGTGATTCATTTTTTGTATCACAAGCCATACCATACCTCATAACAACAAGGAAAGAGCTTGCATTTTAGAAGAATCCAATTCAACTTTGGGAAAGATTCTACCAATAGGGGCTAACCAAAATTTAAAATTATAATGCTCAAGTGCCAACTCCAACAAAGAAAGAGAGTGAATGAAAGTCTGAAAATAACATATTTCCATCATCTTCACCAACTCTTTACCCAACAAAATTTCCATGCACTTGGACAAGAAAGAAGAAGCTACCTTAGAAAATAGAGCATGGGGGTTGTTTTGAAGCCATTCCCTACCCAAATTTTTTATTTTAGCGTCCTCAACAAGCACATAAGGAATAGTGAATGCCCTACCCAACTTTTCTCTATTATATATATTGTTGCTTTTTTTTCTCCCAAAAAAATTGGGTAGCATGAAATTCCACAAAGACTCCATAATATCATAGTGAAATTATGAATAGATAAGAGAGAAAGTAAATATGTTATAAATGATATAAAGAGCATCAAGTTGGTGAAGTATATATAGAACGAAGAAATCAATACTCAACAATTGAAAATTTAATTCACCACAAGACACACATGTTGATGTGACAATGTTATTTCACAAAAATATGAGTCATGACTTTAAGTGATTTAATAGGTAATAATGTACTTGATTACAAATTCAATTGTTGATCTTTGCAAATCTAATGGTTCTAGGGTGATTTTGAATGTTTTCATTCACAAGTCTAGTGCTTTAGATATTTCCTTTCAAAATGCAATTACAATGTCCATTGAACATTCATTGAACCGTAAAATATTTTTATATATTAATTTTAATTTTTTGAGTATATATTAATGTTATATTAATTTATTAAATAATATAACTCATTAAGTTGAACTGACATTTGGCTTTAGGAAGAGTGCTTCAAAGAATTGAAAAGATAAGAGAATTAAATGACTTGTACCTTAATCATTATCAATATCCACTAATAAGTCACAATAAATATGAGAGAATGTAGATCACAGAGATAAAAAACAAGCACAATGAACACATGAATTGCATAATGTTGACCTGGTTTATTAGACAGTTAGAGGTCAATATATATAGGAAAAATATCCAAGCATGAGGTGTTGATGTGTATCAACACCTCTCCAGCCTATAAACTAGTTGGACAACTCGTGAGGAAAATATCAGCTTGCACAATAAATGCTTAAGTAGGCTTAGGTCAACTTATGTGTATGCAAGCATTAATATATACATTGACACCCCCCTCCCCCCCCTTAAGCATAACTTAGGTGGGAATGGATAAAATGGGTCCCGAATACTAGCCTGGTGAGGTACCCATGTACAATGCAATCTCTCTAAAAAATAGAGTAAGATAGAAAACCCAGTGGGAAAAAACTATCCTCCAAAAAGAGAGAAGTGGAGAAGACTAGAAAGCCCCCACCAAGGATGATGATAATGCCAATATAGAACACACAACAAGAAGAGCTCGTAGATGAATGGAGTTTCTCTTAGTGAAGGGTTTGGTGAAGATGTCAACAACTTGCTCTAAAGACTGGAAAAAGACTAAGTTGATGATCTGACTATAAATCAACTCTCAAATATAATGCATTTGAATATTTATGTGTTTGGTTCATTGATGCTGAACTAGATTTTTGCATATCTGAATAGTACTTTAGTTGTCACAATAGATGACTATAGGATGCCTGAAAGGAGTACCAAACTTAGAAAGAATTCCTTGAAGCTATATAGCCTCTGTAGCTGAGTTAACAACCCCCTTGAACTCTGCCTTTGTGGATGATATAGCAATAGCATTTTGCTTCTTGCTAGACCAACTGATAGGACCTGAACCAAGTGAAAAGTTGTAACCTGGAGTGGACTTATGATGCTTAGCATCACCAAACCAATCTGAATCTATATAACCAACCAAGTCAAGTGATGAACCAACTCTGTAGTGAATCCAAAACCGTAGAGTACCATGAAGATAGTGAAGGATCCTCTTAGCTGCTTTCCAATGTAGCTCATGAGGTTTCTGCATGCATCTTGAAACCATACCTACTGCATAGGCAATGTCTAGCCTGGTATGATTCAAGTATATAATACTACCAACAAGTTTATGATATAATGTAGCATCAACCAATGGTGTAGTACAAGAAGTCTCAAGCTTGACTCTAGAAAGAAAGGGAGTCAGAGATGGTTTGCAAGTAGTCATATGAAATCGTGCAAGTAGATCAAGAGTATACTTGGGTTGTGCAAGATTAATCCCTGAAACTGACTGTGAAATCTCAATTCCAAGGAAGTAATGCAATAAATCCAAGTTTGTCATGTCAAATTTATCCTGAAGTGATGTCTTCACTGCTAAAATGGTAGATGAAGTACTTCCAGTAATCAAAAGATCATCAACATA
>VDFB02047230.1:626593696-626685331 GCA_007258455.2 Sequoia sempervirens
TAGTAGGGACATTTCGAGGAGAGATGGGCCACACAACAACAAAAGGAAGGGACAGACGGTAGAAAAATGGAGACCATTGCAACAACCATCAAACAAAAGCAACAGACACCCAAACAATTGCCACGTAGAAAGCTCCCGACAAAGGTAACTACGGTGTGGGCCCCATCTAAACAAAAAGTAGGCAGAGGTAACGTTTCAAGCAACGGGAGCTTGGAAAAAGGAAGGAGAGACATCTCGAAGGGAAGCTTCGATAGGACGCCACATGGTGGTGGCCAGAAAGCTATGAGCTGGATCAAAACGAAAGGCGAAGCTATGAAGGAAAGACAAACCACGAAGGAAAAGAGCGGTGTGTGAATAAATATTCATAGGATACAAAGTCACCTTGGTCATTAATACCCTGATACATCATATCTATTTGCTACATCAAACAAGATTGTTCAAAATGTGAAGCCTCCAAGCAAAGCGAAAGCAACTCATCGGTACTAACAACATCAAATGTCTTCCATCTTCTTCTAAATACTACTATGTTCATTTTCTTCTAGTCAACATTTCTTCTTTCAATCCTTGCACTTAAATGCATCACATTAGCTTATCAAAAAAATTGGTTCATTATCCAAAATTTTTACCAAAATTCTCGAGGGCGCACTAAGCTATCCCATCTAGGGCATACTGAGGCAACTCTTGTGCACCAATTTATCCCATCTGGGGCATACTGAGGCAACTCTTGTGCCTGTGGTGTACTAGGGTAATGTTCTTTAAAACAAAGCAACCAGTACTTTGTCTCAAAGAGGGGCGAAATGTAGACACCTAAAATTGTTCTAAGATACGAACTAGCATTTTAACACTAATATTCATCATTTACATCAAGAAAAACTCTAATTTCCTTTATTGATTAAATAATAATACATTATTTAATTAATTCACTTTTTCATCATTTTCGACCAATTAAATAAAGTTCATTTATTTAATAAACTCCTAAAAGCCTAATTTATACTATTAATTGAATAATACAACATTAGTTAATTAATTCACATTTTCATCAAATTCAAAAAATTAAATAAATTTAATTTATTTAATATAGTCCTAATCTAACTTTATTCTTCATGATTAATTAAATAATGCCAATTATTTAATTATATCACTAATTAACTTTATTCCCCTAAGTTGATTAAATTATTAAATCATAATAATTTAATTAACTCACTTTCCTTCCAAATTTGAAAAAAATGAATAATACTATTTAAAATATCATCAAAAATTAAATCTAACTAATGCAAATTTGTTTGCAAACGTCAAACTTGATTTGCATGTTCAACTCCAAAAAGAATTAATTAATTAAATCACTCAATCCCCCCTCATAAATTAAATAATATGAAATATTATTTAATCCTCTTTCAACTTCTGCATTAAATAATTATTTCAATTATTTAATCCCGCCTTTTCTAAATTTAATAATTAAATTAAATTATTTAATTCATTCAACATCATCCCTTTAATAAATAATCTTTTATTTATTAAAAAAAAATCATCATGCACGTTCATCTTAATATTAATTAATTAATTTAATTAATTAACTTCTCCATATGAACTAATTCTTCTTTTAGTTAACTAAACAATCTATTTAGTTAACTATTCAATTATCTCTCCATGCATTATTCCCTTAAACATAATGACCACTTTCTCTCAGTTGACTAAATAATCTATTTAGTTAACTCTTCATTTAATCCTCTTTTAACTTCTACATTAAATAATTATTTAAATTATTTAACCCCACCTAGTCTTCTAATTTAATTAAATGATTATCAGTAATTATTTAATTAAACAGCTTTCCCCTTTCCAAATTAAATTATTTAATTCATTCAACACCACTTTAATAAATAAATTTTATTTATTAAAGTCAAATTCACATGTGCACGTTCCTCTTGATATTAATTAATTATTTAATTAATTAATTTCGCTCAAAAACTTAATTGGATCTTCTAAATCAGTTGACTAAAATATCTATTTAGTTAACTAGACCTCATTATCTCTCCATGCATTATTCCCTTAAACATAATGACACTTTCCCTCAAAATTTTGAATAATTAAATAAAACTATTCAAATCATTTATCAAAAATCAAATCAAACTAATGTAACTTTGTTTGCAAAAGACAAACTTGATTTGCACATTCAACTCCAAAAAGGAATTAATTAATTAAATCAATTAATTCATATTCTTCACCCACTTTCTGATTGAGCAAATTACGATTACTGATTGAGCCATCTATTTCCTACCTAAGCCATATATTTCTTGACTAGCCAATCTATTCCTAATTGATCAGTCAATTTTTACAATCTTCTCATGTATAAATCCTCTCAACACCATTCAACTATTGATCTTGATCCAACATTGTTGAATCTTGATCGTCGATTCAAAATATCTTTCTCTATATAACAAACCTCTTTCCTCACAAAAAAGGATTGGACAATCAACATACCTTATGCAACGAAGTGTTGTCAAGATCACCATTGATAAAGCTTCATCGTTCCTTCGGTCAACCAACATCAAGCATCATTCATCAAAGCTTTGTACACAAACTATGTAGGCTCCATAGTGATAAAAACAATCCAACATCAAGCGAACACACTCCAATACGAGATGGTAACATTGTGCTTTTTGTTTACATTCAATTTAGTAATCATAGATTTCTTAATGTGTGTTCAAATAGTTTAGTTTCATTTCGTATGTGTAGAATTAGATCTTAGATTAATGTGCTTGATCTTAGCTTATATTCTCATTTTAAGTACATTAAATCTTGTTTAGCATCTAATGATTTTCCCCCTCACGCAATTGGCTCTATACCTCCAAATTAATGAATATTAATCAGTGTTGCCTCTTCTCTCCTTGTTTATGTTGTGTAATATATATTATCTTCATATTTGAGTGTGTATTTTTCTTTTCCCATGCATAGATGTTGTTTTTCTTACTTTTTAGTTGTTCTTTGTGAATCTTATTTTCCTTCCAACACCTAGTTAAACCTTTAGCCTCCATGTTTTCCCTTGGGAATCGACCAAATGGGGAACTGTATAAGTCTTTTTGAGCCCCTTCTTCGATGTTTTGTGCAATCCTGAGTGGGGAGAAACAATTTAAAGCAAGGTGCATCACCATTTTCCCTTTCTGGTATCCTCCTTCTCCCTTTTCCTCCCATAGTTTGTAGTTTAGGTATAGTGTAGATTTTTTCAATGTTGTGTTAGATTAGTACTGTCACATCTAGTTTTGAAGAGGAATTTGGCCTTCTTTATAGATTCAACCTCATCTCACAAGGTCTCACACCTTGAGGTGATTTCCATTGTGTCATTGGAATGTTGAAGTTAATTTTTAGAAGGGTGCAATTTCATGTGACAACAATAACATCGAGAATGATCTCTCAAGTGTAGGACCTTTCTATCTTGAGATCAAACCTCTATAGTAGGCTAGCTCCTTTATAAGCCTAAGTGAAGGTGTTGATCCAACTCAACAAAGATTAAAACTAATTTCTACTCCTACTCTAACAATTCCCATGAGAACAAGGAGAAAGAAGATAACAAAGTGGGAAATATAGTGATACATCAAGACTTAATTGAGTTCTAGCTTTCCTTAAAATAATAATATAATATTCAAAACTGAAAGTAGATTTCATCGCTTTTATTGTGACACTATTAAGAGGTAAATGAAAAAAAATATAGTTGCAAGAGGGGTGACATGTTTACAATTAACTTGAAATCTAGACATGAAATAAAATAAAACCCATAGAATACAATTTAAACTTAGGAGATCATACATAATATAATAGCCATAAAAATAGGAAAAATATTATTATTTTTTATTTATTACAAGGTTTCACCATACATTTGTACTTCAAATAATAATGAATCTCTTATAGCAAGATGTATTTTTCTACTCTATTATATATCTATTGATACTTAGAACTCCCTTCAAAAATTTGGATGGTTGGGCCCCTTATACTCTAGAATAAAACACTTGAACACTGCAACAGAGTCTATGTACATAGAGAATATATTAGCCATCATCCTCATCAATGCTCTAGAGAAGAATCACCCTTCAAAATAATGGTTTGATCATCTAGAAATGTGGAAAGAATATTATTTGCACCCATGCCATACTAATAGTTATTAAAGGCTTGTGGCTTTGAGTGTATGGACAAGAAACTCACCAAAGAAATCCACTAAAATCATGACCTAGGGATGGTATTTCATAAAATAGCTCTACAAAAATTGCTAAGGCATGTGTGAGAACTATTTTTCTCATTTGAACGCATGCCAATCTACATAAAGAATGAATTTTTAGAACCATTGGATTTTATCTAGTGATTGGTGGGCATTGAAAATACATTAATAACACTCTTGGGTCATCTTGAGGGAAAGTAGGGTTTTCTACATTCAAACAATAGAGTTTTGGACTTGGCATGCTAGATAGGGAAACTATGACAGTTATGTCCCAAAAAGGAAGTGTTATATTGTCAAGGTCAATTTTTTAGGTAGGGTTTAACATTGTACCAAAATAGGTGACAACCAAAAGTCCAACTCTAAAGGAATTTATAGTGTAATTGGTAAATAAATTTATGTTATAAAAAATATTTGCTAAATCAAATCATAATGGATAATAAAGAGACAATTATAGTTTAACTTTGAACTTAATGTGTTAGATATTAGAGTTCATTTTTCCACTCTTTGAGATTGATCTAAATGAATCTTGCATCCCATGAAAATGATTTGACATGATAAGGTGTTGATTTAACAGTGGAGAATGAATATCTAAGAATTAGTGTGAGTGAGGTGAAATAAAGAACATATATGAGATAATGAGCCAAGTCTAATACACAAATATACTATTTATTGATATATTATTGCACTAAGGAAGTTGTATCAAAATTAACACACAACTAAATATTAAATAATAAAAATAATCCAATTTCACCATTACCCATATATAACTTATTTATTTTATATTTTTTATATTAATAAAAGTTGAAGATAATTCTCTTTCAACCAAAATAGTTAATACCTCTTCACTTTAATAAACATGTGTCTTTATATTGTCCAAGACAATAAAATAAGTTTTAAAAATTTATGTGCAAAAACATTTTTTTAGTTTTTCAAAGACTAAGTTGTTTTCTTTATCAAATTATAAAGAAACATTGTACAATAAGTCACGAGAAACTAGGAGTGAAATGGCAACACACCCTAGAAAGTCAATCCAATAAATCTTATATAAAGTATACAAAACAATCAAACAATTATGTAGAAAACAATATTTTAATGAAGTGAGGAAGCAAATCTCTATTAGAAAAAATTACATCAACAATCAAGATCCAAACTCTAAGAAAGGTTCCTAACCATAATAGTACTATCATTCTCATTTTCCTTTCCTTTTCTATATGTATAAGAATTGTAAAAAGAAGATTTGCATCTATCGAACCTACCAAAAGTATCTCTACCACAAGATTGTGACACAACAAAGAGGGCAAATGTTTACCTAATTCTACTCTTAAGAAATTTCAAATTTTATAAAATAAAACATTGTTTTACTTTTTA
This sequence comes from Sequoia sempervirens, assembly GCA_007258455.2. Classification (NCBI taxonomy): domain Eukaryota; kingdom Viridiplantae; phylum Streptophyta; class Pinopsida; order Cupressales; family Cupressaceae; genus Sequoia; species Sequoia sempervirens. Next base: position 626,599,272 of record VDFB02047230.1, read on the forward strand.
AAATTCCTTTTTAACTAAGTTCACATATAGAGAGGTGATTGCCAACTAAATTGAAGTACTAGCGAGACACTTAGTGGGGCTAGTTAGGTGGCATCCACCTAACTAAATTTGAAGATGAAGACCTTATCTAAGCTGATTTCTGCTTAAAGAATCTTCTCCCGATTTGATATAACACGGCTATGCTTCAACTTTCAAAACGTGTAAGCTGCAGATCCATTCAGAGAGCTTGAACTACTTTCCATGGACAACGACAACGAGAAATGCCCACAATTGTTTCTTCCTTTGTACATATTCTTGATGTTCTTTCGAGGTATCTTTTCTTATGTTTACTTCTGTTTTTTGAGCATTTTATATAGGGGAATACCATTGGCTAACATAAATCTTTCATGATAATTTATCTGCATTGGTTTTATGGATCTAGAGTTTGTTCCCTTGTTTTTTTAATATATTAGGAAGTTATTAGTAGTTGCCATTAGGCAATACTAGTTACTTGAAAACAATTTTATTTTTTAAATAAATTCAATTTTACAAAGTTAATTTGTAAAATATTTAACTTTATAAATTAGAAAAAATATTTTTTGTAAATATGATTGGCTGAAAAGTTTTGTATGTTATTGACGGATTTTGAGGAAAAGTGAAATGAACTATTATTTTGCCTATTTTTTAGAAAACTGAACTATTATTTTGCCTACTTTTAAAGAGAATAGAACTATTATTTTGCCTATTTTTAAGAAAACAAATCTATTATTTTACCTATATTTAAGAAAATAGAACTATTATTTTGCAACAAATCTATTATTTTGCCTATTGTTAAGTGCATCCCAGACTTAACAAATGGAAAATGACGCCTTCATTCCAAATTTCACAATCCTCGGCAGTAAAATTCAAACAATTTTCTTCCCCATTAAAAAATTTACGATACTTGAAACCACCATCTATTATTGTTAGCAATCTGTTCATCTTTCTTTTCACGCGACATGTTGTACAAAGTAGAACAGGTTTTAAAGTAAAACGAGGGGCGAAGAAAGATGAAAATAAAATAATAAAAATATGAATCAATGTGATCGGCATTAATAATATGAACATATTAACATAAATTATGTACATATTAACTATTATATAAATTTTATGTTTAAATAATTCTTTTTTATAATTATTTTACATAATCATTTCATTTTAATTATATTTTATTTTATATAAAATAATTTTAAAGATTATTATTTAAATTTATATTATCTAATCAATAAATATTATTCAATATAATATAATAAATTTATATCATATTATACATAATTTTATTGTAATATAATTATTAGATAAATTTTATATTTATATAATTATCATTTTTTTCTTCTAATTATATTATATTATCATTTGATATTTATAATATCTTTATATTATTTAAAATTTTAATATATAATTATTTTTATATAATATAACTAAGATAAGATTAATAATTATATAATATAATTAAGATAAGATTAATAATTATTAATACTAATATAAATGCATTTAACTATATTTTATTCCATTAACAAAACTTACATTTATTTTTATTAAATCTAAAATACTATAAAGGAAAGTACTAGCCACTATGTGGTACTTGTTTTTCTTCATAATTTCTTTTAAATTATTTTTGAAATTAGTGGTTTTATGGATCTAGAGTTTTTTTCTTGAATATTGTTTCTAATTAATTGAGAATTGAGACAAATTGTCATATTCCAAGTGAAAAATGAATATTTCAATTTTAATTTCAAGAAGAAATGAATGTAGATCGTTTTATTTTTAGATGCATATTTTTTTATGAGGTATATGAAAGATTATGGTATTTCTTAAAGGATTTAGGGAAATCTTTGAAAAAAGTTTCCTTCTATATCAATATTATGGGTGCTTGATGTTTATGGTCAATGTAACACAACAATGTTAAAACAAAATATTTCTGTAGACTTCATTTCTCCTGAAAAAGATAAATAACCTAAAGCTACCTATCTTCCAAGGTCTCTGTAGTTGGTTCTCAACTATGTTGATGTTGCTCAGTGGCCTATTGGTAAAGGGTACAAACTGCATAATACAAAATAATCTAACATTTGGGGGGTGTAAATAAACATCAAAAGATAGAACAGAGCTCTGAACAACAAAGGATAAACACAGATTTCCTTTAATTCAGACATACAAACTTCATAATGAACTCATTTCTTTCAAACAACTAAAACCATAAAATGATACAATCCACAGAATAATCTATACCATTGCATTCATTCATAGTGCAAGTTCAAGACATACAATCATTCATCATCACTAAAATTTCAAAATCAAACAAGAACATATCACCAACTCATTACTAAAATTCATAGATCAATAAACACAAAGAGATCTCATTCACAAATAACTCAATGAAAATATCCTCAGATTTAGAATCTTCTATTGAATTTCATCAAATAAGAGACATTTACGCACAAAATTCACTAGCATATGAATGACTATTGTTCACCAACATTACCATTAAAAATCATTCTAGAAATAACATAAACTATAGTGAAAACATGTAAAAATGTCTAAGTGTCCTTGCATAAAAAGTTGTAAAAAACTTCTGAAAGTTGTAAAATTATCCTAGATCTCTCTTTAGGTAGTTAATATTTACTTCAATTAGCCGACCTTCACAATATGGAGAGAAATTCTACATATAGATAAGTTTAACACTAATTTCTCTCATCAAAAATTGAGATCAATAAATCAAGGAGCAACTGGAGCTGCATGAGGTAACTATCCATTCTGATCTTCAGTTAATAGTTGATGACTCTATATCAAAATACATATGCAAAAGGAGAAGGTCAAACTATTAGGGATCCTCATTTGATCTTGTGTTATGATCCTGAAAAATAGGAGAGAGTTGCTCAACTAGCCGTATCATCTGGTGCTTCATTCAAAAAGGATATTCCATAGAAACTTCACTCCTCTGTCTTTTGTTCAAGTAAATATTCATCATAATTTTCCAATACTTGTTTAAGTATATCCACATCCAACCCATCTACCCAATTGTCTTCAAATTTTATTATTTTCAATTCAGCAGAGGTGAATTTTTGCATATCATCCAACTTAGCAAGCTCCTTCTGAGCAATCTTCACTACCTCCTTTATATCCATAAACCTATCAATTAACAAATCATCACCATCATCTCCCTTCTGCACTGCTTCTTGGAATCTATTATCTCATTTGTTCCTTAGTTCATCAAGAGGGAAACCATCCTTCACAAGGACATCTTCATTCATAATCATGGCTATAATTGCCTCTAACTCCATAATTTGATCTATCAAATCTTTCCTAGCATGTTGCACTTCATTCCTATGTGCAAAAATAAATGAAGTCCGAAATTTGATAATGTTTTAATAGTTTTATCAATAAAATCATCATTACCTTCTTCAAGAATGGATTGTTTTGGGAGTGTTTGTTGAGGCAGCTTATTAATTTTTGTCAATTTCTTAACATGTTCCCTGTACTCTTCCTCTTGCTTTCAGAGGGTCTTAGCATATGCAGTCATGTCATTGACTTATTCCCATGCACTTTCATGAGCCTTATGGATTTCAACAAGCAATTCCTCCACCTCTTGATTCAACCTATCAATCCACCTATCCGTTGGATGTTGTGATTGTGTTGTTGATATGTGGTTTTCATTGATGTCAACACTATTATCATTATTGTAAATTGAAGGTTGTATATGTCAAGGATATTGAGAAAATTGTTAAATAAAGTATTACAGGTTCCCAATGGAACTGTGAAGGTCATGAAGGTGTCTTGTTTTGTACATTGAAGATCAACTATTGTGGACTAAAAGGTTTATTGTTGAGTGTATCTAGTCTATCCACTAGAAGTTTCAAAGGTATGCATGAAGATTTGTTTGAGTTATGAAGATTTATGCTCTAACAATATTTATGTTGGTGTCAATGTTTTTTATTAAAGTTGGTATAATTCCAGTAATTCAAGTTGTTGCGATGTTTCTCTGTTTCTGTGTTGTGACGTTTCTAGGTCATGTTTCTGACCCTTTGTTGCACATTCACGCTTGATCGGTGTGCTCATGGTTGAAGATTTTTCTCAAAGATGTTCAATTTTTCATGTTCTTACGACATGATGGTTGTTGTACGTGGTGGATCCTCAAAGATTCGCTAAGATTGAATTTTGGCATGCTTGAGGATATTGTTTAGTTGCATTGCTGTATTACCATGTTGTTTAATCCACATTGAATTTTTTTTTGTAAATTTAGTTGATATTGAAAATATATTATATTTCTCGGCCACTAAGTTGTTGATGTAATTCAGTTGTGGATATATAAGAGAATTTGTTTGAGTGGAAGTTAGTGTGTGCATAGGAGCAAATGTATGCCAGAGAAAGTGCAAATGTGTGAATAGTGTCCAAATCATTTGATTGCAAAGTAGAGTGAGAAGAAGATTGAGCGAAGTGTGAAGAAGGTTTTTTGTGATTAACTAGAACTGTAATCAGGCTTGTGAAGAATCTATTTCCTCAGTTCATATCCTATGGATCTAATCTGTATTGTTGTGTATTGTTGGGCAATGAGCCCTCCTGTATTTGAGCAGTGAGCTCTAGGAAGTGTGCCTAAATGCATGTGCATTCCCATTATTTTTCATTATACTTTTAATAGGGTATAATATTGTGGACTAACATCCACCATGGTTTTTCCCCTAACAAGGTTTCCACATAAAAATCTTGGTGTTCTCTATGTTTCTGATGTGTTGTTTGTTCATGGTTTACTATTCATTCATCAAATCTAAGATTAAGTTAAGTTTGAAAAGTTAAATATTTTGGGACAACTGATTCACCCCCCTCTCAGTTGTATGTCCTTGTTTTTCCAACATTATCCAACATCCCCACTTTGCTTCTCATTTCAACAAGGTCGTCAACTTCTTTCTCACTTAACAAAATTGGTGTTGCAGGAGCATAAAATTGTAAACAAATAAGAGAGGATAGGTCCTTCAATAACTTATGCAATTGATCCAATTGAGCTTTGAGCTCATCCTTCCTCTGCTTATCCTTTATCATCCTTGACTTAGTGGAAGATGCTACAATATCAATCAGGTCCATTTGTTGGTTCCTTGTAAGCCTCCCCAAGTTCATAGTGCCCAGTTGATAATCACTCAATTGCATTTCTTGCTTGTCCTTGTCCACCATGGGAATGGAACATTCAGCTACAATTTCTCCAGCATCTATCAACTTGGTGGAATGAAGGACTTGAGCCTTTTTCTCGGGCCTCTCCTCAATTTTTTTGATCATATCATCCTAGTTTAGGGGCTGAGGCTGGACTATCCTTTTCCTCTCTAGGTTAAGCTTTAACCATATTGGGGGAAAAAAAAGGAGTAACCACTTGTTGTGAAGAAGAAGTGGTAGAAGAGAGGGGTTTCCAGAGTGTTACTTTAGGTTAAGAATCAACCTCTTGTTGTTGCTCTTTTTTTGCCATTTCTTTAGCAAGCCTATCAACTTCAAATTTCTCTCTTTCTTCATCCAATCTCCTCTCTTCCAACATGTCATCTCTTTGTTTTCCCAATTTCTTAACCCTCTCCCACATTTTGGAAGCTTCTTGCTCATGTCTATCTTGTTCCTCTGCCTCCTTCAGCAAGAGCTCTTCTTCATCTTTCTTTCTTTGGGCCTCCTCTACAACCTTGGTTTTAGCCTCAAGGTCCTCCTTTTCTCTCCTTTTCCGGGCCTTTTCCTCTTCAAGGTCATGAATCTTTTGCAGGAGAGCCACCTTTTCTCTCTTTGCATTATCTTTCCATTCAATTTCCTTTTATTGCTATAGGAGGTCTTCCTTCTCCTTATGTTGCCTTGCTAGCTCTTCAATCTTTGCTCTAGCTTTAGCTTCTTGTTGTTTTGCAAGTGCATTAGCCTGTGCCTTGGCATCGGCCTCCTTATTTTCATCTTCAAAGAGTTTCCATTTGTCCTCTAGAGTTAGGACATGCCTAGTTCCAACCTCCTCAATAACCTCAACAAATGCAATCACCAAAGGCTCATGCTTTGATTCTGTGGCCTCTGAATCAGTGTCTACATAATGAATTTCAATCTCCTTTTTCTTATCTTTCTCATCTTGCTCATGGAGGCTACGTGCAAGTACTTCTCTAATAGATTCCTCTAGGAGAGAGGGTTGAGATGAGGCTCCTTCTCCAACTGTTGTAGTTTATTCATCATGTGACTCATGGGTTTCTTGAGTAGGTACTCCTGGATCAGTATGTCCTCTAGAGCTAGGAGGATAGCACTCCAATTGTTCCTTAGGGGTTGTCCTCCTCTTTGTTCTTTTATGTCCTTGGGTACCTGCTACTTTCCTTTCCTTTGAGGATTGAGCTTTTGGATCCTTTATCCTCATGACCACCCATTGGATGCTTCTATCCATTACTATGTAAATTTTTTAATTTCAATGAACTCTTCCTCATCCCAGTTTATTGGGTCCAAATTCTTGGTACCTATATTTTCTACTTCATACCCGGGGTCCAAAACTACACCATCATCTGATAGTGTATTAGGAATGTCTTCCTTTACCCCATATTCAATCATTTGTGGGATGGTAAGCCTTTCATAGTTCATTTTCCTTACATCATAATCATCTTGAAAATATATTCAAAAATATTCTAGCAAGTTATAATATTTATCAAAATTCGTGGGAGCTAAGCCATTCATCTTATGCTCCGGGTGAAAGTTTTTCCTTGTTGCATACAATCCCAACTTTAGATAACTTAATTCCTCACACACTTCCTTTCCAACCAAATTGTGACCACAACAATATTCTCCCAAATTCATGGGAAATTTGTGGCATCCTGTCTTGTGTTTGTCAAGGAAAACTTTGTATTGACTCCCATAGCCTGATATATAAATTCCATAAGAACAATCCTATCACTGCAACATCTTGGAAGTCGATGAGGATGTCCATCAAAACTTGCCAACCTAAAATAGGAGAACTTGGGGTACTAGATATACCAATGTCCCCATTTAGCAATCAAAGCCATTGCCTCCCTACTCATCCTATATCCAGCATCTCAGGTGTCAACTAGTTGATGATGAAATAAAGGAATGCACCATTAACCCTTCTATAATGTAACTCCGATATTTGTAGGGTCAGCTAATCATAGTGCTCCCATGCCTATTTTATCCAAGAGCCTCCCCTAATATGCCCACTACATTCAATCCAAGGAATATGCCCATCCTTGCAGTTGAATATATGACATAAGAGGTCATGAAGAAGTTCTTTGTTTGCCCCACATTGAGCATCTGATTGTGCAGGTTATCCAATAGGACCATGCCCCAATCAAACTACTTCCTACCATCCAAAATGGTTTCAATGAATGGATTCATCCATTCCTTAAAGTATGCAGAGTCTTTCTTTCCAAACACCTTGGAAAGCATCATGATAAGGTCATCAATTTCCTTCTTGAAGTCTCCCCTCTTAGGTTGTTCAGGAACCTTGGTTAAGGACTTCTTGTCAGTTATCAACCACTTCTTATTCATGTGAGGCCTATTAGCTTCCTTGTCCCTATTGAATAACTACAATGCATCTGCTTTAGTCAATTGCTTGGGGTTCTTGGGGGTAGGTACATTGAACAAGAACCTCATCATTTGCAGAGATAGATCAATGATCACATTCCCCTGGAAGTCCATACATTGTCTTGATGAAGGATTGTAAGCCCTTGTTATTGTGAGTATAAGGTCTAGGCATTGGACTAACAGAGGGAAGAGTGTGACATGTGTCAACCCAAATTGGGGCTATTCTTTTAGTCCTCCCAATCACATCCTTTGAGAAAGTATATACAATCTACTCCTTAGTTGAATGGCCCTAGATTAGTGTCTGTGATGTCTGCCCATTCTGAATCTAACTTGCTAGCTGTAAGAGTGACATCATGGTGTTTATATCTTAAAGTGTAAGGCAATTGCTCCACCTTAATCTTCTTTGGTTTTACTCCCTTTGAGCCTTCTACAACTTTCCCTTCCTTTTGTGGAACTTCTTCAGATGCCCCTGACATTGTTTACTCCTACAAAAAAACCTTGGATTATATCAACAAAAGGTATAGAAATCAATATTACAAGTGTTACCTTTCATACTTATCTATTCTTCCCTAGATAACCCTCCATACTTAGTGAAGTTTTAAACCTGTCGAGAGCGAGACTGGAAGAAGATCAGGAACTAGAGAGCTGAAATAGATAACACAATCAGAACCAAAACTAGTATCGGATCAAAAAATGAAACTCTCAAAGTTTCAATACCTCGTATCGTTTGATTACCCGATCTTGCCAAGCTGGCGATATTAGAATCAAAATAAGAACCCATCAGAGGTGGACTCGTTTTCGAAACCGAACTCTGATGTGAAAGTTCATGCAGTGAGTTCATTTCTAGCTTTGGTTCTTCCATGTATTATGAAGACTCGGCGGAATCTCCTCGCATGCCCACATCTATTTGTACCTAGGTTAAAAGAAAGTGCAAGAAGGCAGAATTCAAGCTCGATTTAGCCTGAGAAAACGGGGTTGGGTTCAAGCGAACTAGGGAAACTATGCAAAAAGGAATGACACACAAACCATAATTAGTACGACTCATCAACTTAAATCAAAACTAGGGTATCAAAACCCTATGATCAAAAGCCGTAAGACTAACAAGACATAAGACGGAAGGGTCTAAGGAAAGATTTAAAACAACTTTGAGTACTAGAACTCTTCAAATTGAAGCCCTAATCAAAACTAGGGAATGGTGGAATGGAACTGCCACCAAGAATGGGGAAAATGATAGCAAAAAAACAAAAAAAATGGGGGAAAGAAAACGAAAAATAGAAAAAAAAAATAAAAACACTAGCAAACACAAGGGAAGCATGTGAAGATTCGCGAGAAAATTCCTACAAATGCGTGAAGAACGAACGGAGAAAAAAAAAGAGAAAACACAAAGAGAGAATGAAAGAAACCCACCTACCTTGAAACATAACCAAAAAGGGTTGAAAACTAATAGGAATCTGCTCATGAATGCTCGCCCACAACCAAATCGTGCTCATCTTCAAGTTATTTCAGTTTTGGCTTGTTAAGACGCTTTGGATAATTGTAATGAGCCAAATAACCTTGATTAAGTTTTTAAAAACCATTTCGTGTGTGTGAGGAGGTTGCAATTAATGCAATTAAAGTAGTGGTTCAGGCACAAAATTGGAGTGAAGGTGAGTACACAACCACAGTGCACATCAGAGGTAAAATGGGAGCGGAAGCAGACTCAAGATAGAACTAGGAACTTTGTTAAAGTTCCACATTTCATTCTGGATTCAACTCTAGTCCCACGACAGAGAAAGGACAACAAAGGAATGGGGGTGGGATCAAAACTAAATCTAGATCTAGAACTTGGAAAAGTTCCAGGTTCAGATCCAACTCTGGTTTCCCTGTTGACAAAGAGAAAGAAAAACAAAGGAAAAATGAAAGAACAAAGGGAAGCAAGACCGGAGCGAAGCCCTTCCCAAAGCAGGACACAAAAGGTAAACTAAACACAAGGCAGGCCAATAGGAGTAGGATCAGAACCAAATTTGGATCTGGAACTTTTGCAATAGTTTCCATTCTGGTTTCGCTTCCACAAAAGGAAAAGGAAATGCAAAGAGGAAGAGAACAAAAGAAAACCCAAGGGAGAAAAAAAACCCAAGAGCCCAAGACAAACAAGACAACAAAGAAACTGACAAGGCAATAGATAGGGCTGGGATCAGAACAAAAAGTTAGACCATGAACTTTCTCAAAGTTCTAATTCCGGTTTCAACCCACGTTCGAAACCCGCAAAATCAAAAGAAAAGAAGAATTAGGAGGAAAAAGAACAACTCATAAGACCCAAACAAGAACACCAAGGACAAATAAGCATAAGGGGGGGGGAATTTTGACCAAAAATAAAATGGGGTGGTTATGCAAGCCATAACACTTGGGAGTATACATCAAAGAGATTTGAATTATTAGATAGCATCACATGGGTAAGGGGAAACAAATGGGTGCACTTGCTAATTATAAAAACTATCACCTATTTAGTCCAACCATTTTTTAGTGCCTCAAAACACTATTCTATATCTTTACAAGGAGACAAAAATATTGAAATAGCTTTCAAATAGTGATGACAAGAAGTATAAGGTATCAAAAACTAGGAGACATATAGTGGGGCATATATATACTAAGAGAAACACCCATATTACATACTATTTTCACAACTAATATCATTGTGGACCATCATATTTAGTTTCTTAATCTTTGTATAACATATAGAAATATGTAATAAGTTCTCTCTCTTGATTTGTTATATTAGATTTTATTTTCCATTATTTTTTGTGATTATTATGGGCATTAATAATAATTTCAATTTTAAATTAACATTAGTTGCTATGAGGGTCAAACTTACAACATTTCAGTAATTTTTAGGTTTAACTAGACTATAAATATTACTAGAAAATTCTTGAACATGAAATTAATTTAAAAATCTATTTCTCTTTTTTATTAAGACTCTTTTCAAGTATATACTAGACTTATTCAAATAATGGATAAGGGCTTTGGGATATATGCATGTATGTAAAGGAAAATGAAATCTTCCAATGGAAGATGTAGGCTATTAATGGGATTCACGTAAGGATTAACCTAAATCTAAATGATGATGGTATGTGGGCTAGCACATTATGAAAATGGAAGCATGTAATAAAATAAATATATGTAGCTTGTTGACTAGAGAATGTTTGTCATTTATTAAATATTTTAGAATTGAATATACCTCTATCTTAAAAATGTGATATCTCTTAATGAACTACCTTTGATATTGTGTCAATTATATGTGTTTTTGATTAAATAAACTACATTTACTGGGTGCAGTACCCATTACACAATGAGCTCGAAGGCTAAAACGAGACCAAGTTCAACAAAAAATAATAGAGTCCAAACCAAAAAGATAATAGAAACAACACACACAGCAGAGACCCAACACAGACACACATAACAACCCACTAATTGGCAATACCTTCCCATTTCTGCATTAGGATATTTAAAAAATAATCCCCGACCCAATTAGGACCCTTACCCTCAATCTTCTTGTCTTCCTCCTCCTTGATAACCTCAGAGAGAGTGACGACAAACTTGTCGATGATCTTAATGGTGAAATGAGTCAGCCTAGTGAACTTTTGTTCAAGTTTCTCCACCCGCTCTCGTAGATTGTTGATGCCCTCTTCCTTTTCGCTCTTCCTCTCAATCATCTCTTCCTCTATGGCCCTAGGATCTGAAGAGTGGGTGGAGTCTTCACTAATCATTTTTTTTAGGTCTAAGAAGTGGCTAGGACCTTCCACGAACTCCTCTTCCTCCTCAACAATTTCCTTCTTGCATTCTTCTCTACCACCAGTCCACTCTGAGTTGCTAGAATTTCATCCATCAGTATCTCTTTCTTGTTATTTTCCAACCTATGAGACCTCCTGATGCTTGTTTGCTCCATACCCATGTCAAATCTCATAGCCACAATAGTTTCACCTTTAGAATCCTTTTTCGTAACACTCTTTCCCTTGTTGTCCATGACTAGAAACTCCACCTGGCACGTAGTCTCAATTATATGTATTTTTTAAGGTTGATTCCACTAATATGGGTCATGATCATGACTATGAATTAGTCCTTTCTATCTAAATTTTACCTTTTGCAATTTGTGCCTCTATTCCTTTTTGTAGACACCTAAAAATGACAAACATTTTCTCTAATTCAATATCATTTCTCATGATCATCTCTTATCAGCCCCTTCATCACTAGTAATTAAATAATATTTAATTATTTAATTAAGTTAACATATTTCTCTCTTTAATAAATAATGTTAATCATTTGATTAATTCATCATTTTCTCTCATCACTATTGATTAAATAATTTTAAGTTATTAATTAATTAATCATTTTCCTCTAACCACTTTAATTAAATAATTTTTTAATTTTTTAATTATTTATAATTTTCATCCATCTACATTAATTAAATACTTTTTAATTATTTAATTAAATTTCTAATTATTCTTTCAATCAAATTAATTAAATACAATTTAATTATTTAATGAAATCTTGTATTATCTCATCCAACATTAACTAATATTTCCTCTAAAATTAAATAAATTATTTAATTTGAATTTTTCCTCTAAAAATAAAATAAAATCAAAATTTTATTTATTTCTTAAATATATCATTCTATTTATATTCTTCCACCTCGTAACTCCTCATCTTCACCGTTCATCCTGACACATGTTGCTTGCACATTCATCATGATCTCTCAACCAATCTCATTTACTGATCTATCCCACTATGTAACAACCTAGTGTTCTTCACAATAAAATTTCCAATGTTTTCACCTCAAGTGAATAAAAAATGATGCCATGACATAGCAATAAAAAAATTTCTTCCAATAATGTGAATTACATGAATACCTGAAATAACTCAAATTCTAATTTGTCATTGCAATCCAAAGTAATTATACAAATCTTCCAAAACATAGATATCATATTGATCATTGATGTCATACAATAATTAGTAGAAATTCCATTCCAATATATAAATTTCACAAATTACAATATTCTTGGAATGTACACAATTAAAAAAATAGCTCCACCGAGCTTCAGAGCATAAGATATAGATGGTCTAGGAATTCTCCTTTCAAAACCTTGGTCTTCTATTGCCTGTTGAGGAGGAGAAGCATCACTCAAGTTCCTTTTTGCCAACCACGGACTCATATGTGGTCCTACACACATCTATCAAATATAGATGGCCCTACCCTTCAATGAAGGTATTGGTTGGGTAACCCCATATGACATAACACTCTAAGCTTAGTGTTGTGTCCTACATGACTAGGATTTATAACCTACACTAGGTAGCCCTCATGCATTTAAATGGAAACGATGAACTGGAAGTGGAGTCTCAGCATTCACACCTCTTCAATGGAGTCAGGCATTCACACTACTTTGGCCAAAGTATTCTCACTCAGTATAATCGAGTGATGGTCTACCATTCACCTACACTATGGCAAGCTCGTTTTGACTTAAGGCCATTATATCCATGCTTAGGAATTCCCTCTCCATGGGAAAGCTACTCCCCAAGATAACCTATGTCTTTAACACAACCTAAGGTATCACAACTCATTAAGCAAAGTACTAGTTCCCTCCCTTCACTAGAAAACAATCCCAAGAGTAACCTACTAGCCATCTAACATAATTAAATGTCTAGCTATGAGTGTTCTTTAAGTTGTCTATGTTTGATCATATCTAGTATAGTAACAATACCTATGACAATCATTCTCTCTTACCCATGTCTAATCATATCTAGTATAAAAACAATACCTATGACAAACATCCCTTCTATCATGGAGTAAATACAAACACAATTCATGGCCTCAATTGAAGAATTATCATAATAATAGATGATTCCATTTGAGAGTATCACCTCTTTGACTAAAAGGGTTTAAGCTATGAGCCTACTCTTGTCACTATGATAACTTCTATTTAAGTGTGCATTTCCACTAACCAAGAAACAACTCTAACTCACTAGGTTTCACTAAACCTCTCAACCCAAAAGTAACCCACTAGTTATCTATTATAAACAAATAACTAGCTACGAGCAACCCATGTTAAAACATATATAGTATAATAATAATACCTATGTAAAATAGTCTATCCTAGCATGTAGTACTTAAAAACAATCCACAATAAATTAAACAGTTTCCACTTTTCTTTCAAAGCAAACAATACTTTCCTTTAAGTGCAAGTAACAACAAATACTAGTTTAAAAAATCAAGACATAGCTCATTCAAAAATAGAATAAACAAAAGTAGAATATCCTCATGCCTTTGATAAGATTTCCAATTGACTAGCTATGAACACAACACTTCTAGAACAACTATCTCGATATTGATCCTCCAACAAAGTCTCACAATCCTTAACTCTCAAGTTGGAAATTGCTACTTCTCAAAAGATACTAAACCATCTCTTTAATACTGAAGGTCCTCCTCATTGTACTTGGTAGAATTATTGTAGGAAAAATGTAATTAATATACAAAAATTGCTCATAAATATTCCACAGAAGAATGCATAAACTTGTATAAAGAAGGCGTCCCAAATAGATGAACTAACTCCTCTATTTATATAGCAAACAGGTGATCACATAGCCCATAGATTAGGCATGAACTTTGACAAAAAAATGCATGCATAGCAACACATCTAACTCAGCCAAAAGGTGTTTAATATGTAAGCACTTAGCTTAAGAAACTATAGATCGACTTGTTTAAATGACAACAAACAAAGACTATTTCGAATCTCCACATGATGAAATTTGAATGGAAACTCAAAGCAGACTTCTATAGTTTAAATGATTCAAAGGTGGTGCCAAGCATTATAATTATTTTACAAAGGTGGCACAGTTTCATGCAATTATAATTAGTCAATTACCAATTTGCAAGACCAAGCATTTATCAATTTAAATCTGGAGGTGAGTCAAATAAGATATTTATACTCTTTGACAAAGTCATCAACTATTCCTCATGCTTCAATAGATGTATTAAACATGGCCATTTAAGTTTACCAAGTCAAAGATAATATTTACCAAAGGCGTTGACTAAGCCTATGCCATGAATCGACAGAAGGAAACAAACTCTTAATGCAATAAATATGCTCCATAAAGCATGGCAGCAAGAGCAAAGTTTGGCTTCAAAATATACTTACTATGTTGTACACCTTACATACTCCATTCACAGCCCTATTTATAAGGTGTTGAGTAAGCTTTTACATGCCCTCAAGGTGATACGTATATACATGATATATTTATTTAATCATATTTATACAATTCTTCCAATTGCTAAATTAGCAAGCATAGAAACATTCGCAGTATATACAATATTACACATATGTTTAAAGATTTCTCCAAATGTACATTATACGCTTAGACCATTATATATATATAATATCATTCATCTTGCATAACGAACTTACACACACACACACATTCAGAAGGCATATAAAGACATCGTTATATATAACATTACTTTCATATATATGCTAGATAATATTATTATATATATCATCGATTATATCTATATATATATATGTTCGATTGCACCATCAAGCACATACACATACACATATACATTCATATAAATATTTAAAATGTTCACTCATATATCAGGTTACCACTTTCATATCATATAATTGTTGATACATGCATTCGTTTAAGTGCATATATATATTTTTACATAATATATAATTGATCCTCATGTGAGTATGCTTGTAAGTATTTCTACTTGCACATACATGGATATGATTATGCTCTCACATAGATTAATGTATGTATATACTCATATACACACATACTTTTGGTGTAGATACATATCAATGGAAAGCTCAAAGACGCAACATTATATATAATAACATTTATACACATATATGCATGTCTATACATATATCATCATACTCGTATGGAAATCCTATTATATCCATCGTATGTGAATGTTGACATATGCATATATCCCAATAATCATACAAACAAGCACAACAACATGAAGAAGGACTCAAACTTGCTCAAAAAAATAAACATCATTCAAGCATGCATTCATTAGTAATCAAGATCCTTCCTAATGCAAACACATTACGCTAAGGATGACTTACCTACTTCCCACATTATAACCCAACTCAATTATTCTATTGTGTTGTGTGTAAGCTTAGATAGGTTACGTTATTGATTA
Organism: Sequoia sempervirens; assembly: GCA_007258455.2. Lineage (NCBI taxonomy): Eukaryota > Viridiplantae > Streptophyta > Pinopsida > Cupressales > Cupressaceae > Sequoia > Sequoia sempervirens. The sequence continues at coordinate 626,614,993 of VDFB02047230.1, forward strand.
CCTGACCAAGACCTTCTCCTGAGTGATACTTCCCCTCTTCCTAGAGGAATGAACATATACATGCATCCACATTCTCAAAACATGTCCAAGGTAGTCATCTATTCAACAAAATATGCATTAAACATAATACATCTCCATAGTTAGAATATCAACACAATATTCATCCAATCACACAAATGCATTCCTTCATATAATATTAAATGAGATGACATTCATTCATAAAGAAGTGATAAAAATTTACAAATACAATTTATTCATCCATTGAATTCACATTTTACTGTACATAGTAATAGTAAATAGTAATTACACAATTTGGGGTGTAACATACTTCCCCCCTTGTGAATCATTGTCCTAGATGATCTATAGCACTTTAACATATAGATAAAGTAAAATAAAGTTTTACTTACCATTCTCAAAATATGTAATATTTATAAAGAATTCATCTTATGTAGCATCAGTCCTTACAACTCTGTCCTCCTTGGACCTTGCATCGAATGTCCTTGCTATTGCATAGGGAAAACTTGTATGTCTTACACATACTTACTCTCTCAAGAGCTTACATGTATTCACAATAACTCTTATGTACATCCCACGTATAATAATATATGAATAACACATGGCACCTATTCTATAGTGATTGGAAAGCATGTTCTCATTGGCTAACAAGTTTATCTTTAGTATAATCCAAATAGAAAAGGAATAATGACACATTGTACACTATACCATGGGTCCCATCCTTCCCTTTTGTATTTACACTTTTAGATAACTCAGAAGTCGAGTTCACCCATCTCTTACTTTTCTATTTACTTTAGCCAAAAGTAATTATTTTGACCACTTGTCTATTTTGAGCACAATATTGCTCTTGGACATCTGTCAATTCCAATATTGCTTCATACTTAAGCTTTGTATCGACAAAGTTTCATTGATCTCTACAATCTATTACTCCTTTTTTACCAACTATCAAGTCTAAGGTTAACCATATTCCCTAACCCTATTCCCTAGCTTGTTTCATCCTAATAGAGTTTCCAACCTTCCTTTCCGTATAATGGATCAAACCTCAATGTTAGAAGTTTGCAAGTACTCAACAAATCATGTTCAAGATTTGGTTTTCCTCTTTTGCCTATTTGGCTAAAATAATATATTGCACATTCGTTCACTTGAATGTTCATAGTATGATCATGGTCCACACAACCGTATCATTATTTTCTTGCTCTCAACCAAGACAACCTTCTCAGGAATACTAAGCAACTACCTCACACAATATTTTATTTAGGACCAAAATCCCATAAGTCATATTTCCAACCACGTTGGTTACCTTGGTGAGTTTGTCCACCACAACATTATGCTAGTTTTGCTAACATAGATAGGTTAAATTTTCTTGAATTCTACCACTCCCCCTTTGGAATCTCAAGAGAGTACACATTTCCTGCCAATGAAGACATCCTATCTTCATTTTCTAGCACACTAGACTTTATCTTGCTATATACTCATCAACATCTTACTCCATCTTTTTCCAAGTTTTAGTGGTTTCTCACCTAAAAAATAACTGTCACCCCAGTGTCGTACCTTTGACATCAACTTTCTCATTCCATCCCTTAATTCTCCAAAATTTTGGTAACATAGGCTCTTTTATATCCCATATTAGTCTATTCTTTGACTAAGTGAAAACCTATTTTGTGGTCTCATTCCACATTTAATTCCCAAGTAGTATTGGTTAGGATTTTTAAGGAGATAAATCTCATTTATCTTAGGAAATCAATTCCATGGATTTCTTCTATCCTCATATTATTTTCAAAGATGTAATCCATATTTCAACTCAACCTAACTTTCCTAGTAAGAATTGGTACTAATTTTGAGTATTAATCCTCATTCAATCATGTTGGTTCCTAGAAGATATCAAATTTAATTGCATACGAAATTACCAAGCATGAACTTTTCTCATTAGCTCAAGTGATTCACTTAATCTCATTGGTGAGTCTCAACCTTAGTATACCCTAATCTTTAGATTAAGTCATCAACCAATGGCTAGTCTAATTATATAGGTTACTCTAACCCTATATGTTTCAATCAAGACCAAATGTACAACTCAACCAAATAAGTAATTCCCAACCTATAGGTGTTAATGAGTAGTCCAATACATATTACAACCCAATAGGTAAAGTTAGCCTAAGGCTTCTCTTTTTATTCAAATGAATTTCTTGTTCCAAATAGGTTATTCTAAACCTAGGGTTTCTTTTGAGTATAGGTGATAGGGTTTGTGGAACACTCACTATTCCATGCTCTAGGTCTCACCTTGGAAACCCCTTTGGTGTCTTTCTCCACCACCTTAACCTATAGGCCCTAATGCTTGTTAGGCACCCCTGGTTCTCCTGGCCAACCCTACTATCATCTCCATTCAACCACCCAAGTCTATCTTGGTGCAACAACTCTCACTCTTCCTTAACCTTTAGTCTGCCCTAAAGACTAACCATACCTCCAAAGTTGCATTTTTACTTGCAGGGGTGTGGAGGTGTTTTAAAACATTGCAATCAATCAATTTTTGGTTCTTGATTATCCTTCTTGCTCCAATTCCTGGTCGCTTTCATCAAAACCCTCTTTTAGGGTTAAAAAGGGCTACTAGCAAAGAGCCCCAATTAGGCCTCTTTCTCCGAGGAAATGGGCTTAAACTCCATTCTTTCTAAAGAACAACCCAAACTTTCCTTGGGGTTCCTGGTCCATTTTTCCACCACTCAAATATTTTCAAGGTCTTGAGTCTTCATCAGCCGTACAAGGCCTCAACTTGAAATTTGCCAAAATCTAGGGTTTTCCAACCTTCTCTGGCTGTTTCCAATCTGCTAAGCCTTTCTCCAACCTAAAATGTTAATGGAGCTTCCTCCTAGTTACCTGACCTAGGTAAGACCTCCACCTACCTTCTCAAACAAGAAAAACTACGAGTTTCAAACACCCCTGCAAATTTTGAGTTTTGTACTCCCTGTCTTCCCTAGCCAGACTCCTTCTGGCTCGCCTAGGGCAAGACTTTGCTCACTGCTCCTATACACACACAACTCCTAAAACCTACCATATTTACACTCATGGAGCCTAGTCACTATTCCCAAAGGGTCGTACAATTTGTATGGTGGGAAAGTGGTCTAGCACTCCATTTTCTCAAGACTGCCTGGTTCAGGCCAGAAAAAGAAAGAAATCAAACTATTTACAAACAAATGATGAAAATGAATCACAAAGGAAAATAGATGGCACAAAAGCTTGTATTCTATCAACACTACATTCTACTTATAGAAAAGTAGTTATTTCAATCCATTTAAAGCTCTGTTATGAAGCAAAAATTAGAAATAACCTTCAAGAACACTGTTTTATTTCAACTCACAAAATGTTTCCACAATACCAATCCTTCTAACCTGTTTATAGGTCGAGGCTCACCTTAAATAAGGCTCCTCAATTAGTTATCTTCTTTGGTCGGACTTCTTCATGACCTAATGGCCAATGTTACCAAAATCCACTGTGTTTTCTAACTTTTTCCAAGGTTAGCAACCTAAACAAGAATGAGCTTCAAAACCCATCCATTCTTTCCACTTCTAATTCCATATCACAACAGATCAACACTTATTCATAATCAACAATGCTAACAAAAACAAAAACAAAACAGACTTCCTAGGTGTGTTTCCTAGGTGCTCCTACACCAATAGGGTATGATTAATAATCATTCTAGTAAAGATATTTGATGTGGTTCACATAACGTCACATCCTACCTTATCTTTCATACCATCTCTATGGATTTATAGCTAAACCTTATCATCCCCAAGGTTTTCTATCATAGTTAGATAATAGTGCCAAGTCGCTTCCTAACATTGACATGTCTTACACTATACACATAGTCTAACTATCTATGACTAGATCAACAATAGCTATTTTCTGTATGGAAAAAGAAGTAGTAAGACACTTTCTTACAATTCATAGAAAACATAAATCTTCCCTTGTCTATCCTATAGAAAATGACCTTCCTTTTTATGACCAAGTTATCTGCCTATCCTTTCCTTAAGGCATCAATGATAATAGCAATTGATTCTAAAATCAATATATATGCAAGGTATGGTGTGATAAAAGGTCACAACTCTTGACCTTTCCACTATTTTTCTTCAAAATTTCCAATACCTTATCCTTGTGATCATGAAGTACATGACTTAATTGTCATCATGACTTACTAAGAATTCAAAATTTCTTCCAAATTGAAAACATACCCATGTTTTTCACTCGGTGGGGTACTTAATTTGAGTCAAATATCTCTCTTCCTTCCCCCCTTAGTGTTTTCACAACATTTTATCAACTTGAAGTTGAACCCCTAGCAAACCTTTTTTTTCTCGAAATGATTTTTCATTCCTTTTTGTTTACTTTCTATTGCCTTTTTGTTGCCTCAATGGCATACCTTGAATATACTTTTTCCCAAATTTTAATTCATCATTGATTTCTATCTCATAGACTCAACATTTTGGATCTTCCAATAGGAGATCTAATGAATAATCAACAACCTTACAAGTTAATAGGTGCTCTAATATTCTGATTCTCTTTCCAATATCATTTTTGGTGGAGGAATATCCATACTCACAAAGCCTCTTTTTCTGATGTACTTTTCAACTTAGAGAGTTGTTTCCCTACAAATTCTATTGATTTGACACATAGCGTCATACTGTGCATTCAATTTCCTTTTGGAACCTCTAATGTATGTTGGTTTTTTTTGACACGTTGGTGAGTTCTTCTTATACTCCAACCTATCTATGTACCATCAAACCTTTGTCAAACCAATACAACTTACATTTTTAGGCTTCTTTCTCACAATATCCTTTCCAAGTGACTTTATCCCAACCCTTGGTACATTGTGACCTTAAACACTCTAAGGTTTACTTGGTTTCTTTTTCTTATCTCAATCAAAACTCCAAATTTTTCTCATCAATTTTGGTTGGTGGAACCATCTCCACTTTTTTGATTACTTCATTTCTGACCTTTCGAGTATTTTCCCTTATCCCTAAGGTACTATCTCTTTTCTTACAAGTTCCTAGCCTTGCACAGAAATTTGATTCAATTCAAGATTTCTCCAACCTCTTGGATACCTCCTTTATTTAATTTCTACTTTGATCCTCATTATGCCAACAATGCATAATCATGGATTCATAATATTCTTCCTAAATCCAAGAATTTGTGACTCTTTGTCTATAGGTTGCTATCAATAAGGAAGATTCCCTCACTCTTCTCTATCCCTGGAAGTTTTATATCTAGTTTGTAGGATGAAGGTATATATTGCTTATTCTTCCTAACCTTCCTACATAACCCAATTGCATAATCTTCCACAATCGAAGGGGACATAATAATAAGTTGTTGATTTAGGAGTTTCCACTCCAGGAATGACTCTTATCTAATCTCAATCTTTAAACAAGTTTCAAGGAATCTCATCTTACTTTTAATTTCTCCATCTTCTTTTCTCTTTCCATCTTGATGTAAGAACATTTCAACCATTATCTTCAATAAGGTTTATGTAACACTTACATAATGATCTCATAGGTTTCAGTGCTAAACCTGGATGCTTTGATACCACATGTAACAACCTCGATGTTCTTCACAATCAAATTTCCAATGTTTTCACCTTAATTGAATAAAACATGATTCCATGACATAGCAATAAAAAAATTTCTCCCAATAATGTGAATTATATGCATAACTGAAATAATTCAAATTCCAATTTGTCATTGCAATCCAAAGTAGTTATACAAATCTTCCAAAACATAGATATCATATTGGTCAATGATGTCATATAATAATTAGTAGAGATTCCATTCCAATATATTAATTTCAATAATTACAATATTCGAGGAATGTACACAATTACAAATGCAGCTCCACTAAACTTCAAAGCATAAGATATAGATGGTCCAGGAACCACCTTTCAAGACCTTGGTCTTCTATCTCCTGTTGAGGAGGACAAGCATCACTCAAGTGCTTTCCCACCAACCACAAACTCATATGTGGTCCCCCACACATCTATTAATGATAAATGGCCCTACCCTTCGATGAACGTATTGGTTGGGTAACCCTGTATGACATACCACTCTGAGCTTAGTGTTGTGTCCTACATGACTAGGATTTATAACCTACACTAGGTAGCCCTAATGTATTTAAATGGAAATAGTGAACTAAAAGTGGAGTCTCAACATTTACATGTCTTCAGTGGAGTCATTAGACATTCACATTACTTTGGCCAAAGTGTTCTCACTTAGTATAATCGAGCGATGGTCTACCATTCACCTACACTATGGAAAAATAGTTTTGACTTAAGGCCATTATATCTATGCTTAGGAAATCCCTCTCCACAAGAAAGCTAGTCCCCAGGATAACCTATCACTTCAACACAACCTAGGGTATCACAAATCATTAAGAAAATTACTTGTTCCCTCCCTTCACTAGATAACAACCCCAATTGTAACCTACTAGCCATCTAGCATAATTAAATATCTAGCTATGAATGTTCCTTAAGCTATCTATGTTTGATCATATCTAGTATAGTAACAATACCTATGACAAACATTCTCTCTTACCCATGTCTAATCATATCTAGTATAAAAACAATACCTATGACAAACATACCTTCTATCATGGAGTAAATACAAACTCAATACATGGCCTTAGTTGAAGAATTGTCATAACATTAGATGATTCCATTCGAGAGTATCACCTCTTTGACTAAAAGGTTTTAAGCTATGAGCCTACTCTTGTCACTACAATAACTTATATTTAAGTGTGCATTTACACTAACCAAGCAACAACTCTAACTCACTAGGTTTCATTAAACCTCTCAACCCAAAAGTAACCGACTAGCAATCTATTATAAAAAAATAGCTAGCTATGAGCAACCCATGTTCAAACATATCTAGTCTAATAATAATACCTATGTCAAACAATCTCTCCTAGCATGGAGTACCTACAAACAATGCACAATAAAGTAAATAGCTTCCAATTTCCTCTAAGTGCAAGTAACAACAAAGACTAGTTTAAACAATCAAGACATAGCTCATTCAAAAATAGAATAAAAAAAAGTAGAATATCCTCATGCATGTGATAAGATTTGCAATCGACTAGTTGCGAACATAACACTTCTAGAATAGTAACTATCTTGATATTGATCTTCCAAAAAAGTCTCACAACCCTTAACTCTCAAGTTGGAAATTTCTACTTCTCAAAAGATACTAAACCCTCTCTCTAATACTCAAGGTTCCTCCTCAATGTACTTGGAAGAATTATTGCAAGCAGAATGTAATTAAGATGAAAAACTTGCTCAGAAATATTGCACAAAAGAATGCATAAATTTGTATAAAGAAGGCATCCCAAATAGATGAACTCACTCATCTATTTATACAACAAACGGGTGATCACATAGCCTATAGATTAGGTATGAACTTTGACAAAAAAATGAATGCATAGTAACACATCTAACTCATCCAAAAGGTGGTCAATATGTAAGCACTTACTCAACTTAAGCAGATACAGATCAACTTGTTGAAATGACAACAAACATAGACTATTTCAAATCTCCACATGATGAAATTCGACTGGAAACTCAAAGAAAACTTTGATAGTTTAAAGGATTCAAAGGTGGCACCAAGCATTATAATTATTTTACAAAGGTGACACGGTTTCATGCAATTAGAAACAATCAATTACCAATTTGCAACACCAAGAATTTATCGATTTAAATATGGAGGTGAGTCAACTAAGATATTTATACTCTTTGAAAAAGTCATTGACTATTCCTCATGCTTCAACAAATGTATAAAAAATTGTAGTTTAAGTTTACCAAGTCAAAGATAATCTTTACGAAAGGCATCGACTAAGTATATGCCATGAATCGAGATAAGGAAAAAAATTGTTAATGCAATAAATATGCTCCATAAAGTGTGGCAGCAAGAGAAAATTTTGACCTCAAAATACAATCAAGCACATACACATGTATTCCTACATACACATACACATATACATTCATATACATATTTAATATGTTCACACATATATCAGGTTACCCCTTTCATATCATATCCTCATCAATACATACATTTGTTTTAGTGCATATATATATTTTCACATATATATAATTGATCCTCGTGTGAGTATGCTTGTAAATATTTCTACTTGCACATACATGCATACTTTTGATATAGATACCTATTGATGAAAATATAAAAGACACATAGCATTATAATAACATTGATACACATACATGCATACTTTTGATGTAGATACGTATTGATGAAAATCTCAAAGACACATAGCATTATAATAACATTGATACACATACATGCATGTCTATATAGATATCGTCATACTCGCATGTGAATCCTATTATATCCATCATACACGAATGCCAACTTATGCATATATCTCAATACTCATACAAACGAGCACAACAACATGAAGGATTCACACTTGTTCAAACAAATAAACATCATTCAAGCATGCATTCAGTAGTAATCAAGACCCTTACTAATGCAGACACATTACACTAAGGATGACTTACCTACTTCCCACATGATAACCCAACTCAATTATTCTATTGTGGTGTGTGTAAGCTCAGATAGGTTATGTTACTAGTTACCCTACCAAGACCTTCTCCTGAGTGATACTTCCCCTCTGCTTGGAGGAATGAACATATACCTATATCAACATTCTCAAAAAATGTCCAAGGTAGTCAGCTATTCAACAAAATATGCATTACACATAATACATCTCCATAGTTAGAATATCAACACAATATTCATCCAATCACATAAATGCATTCCTTCATATAATATTAAATGACATGACATTCATTCATAAAGAAGTGATAAAAAAGTACAATTACAATTTATTCACCCACTGAGTTCACATTACATTTACATTTTACCATACATAGTAATAGTAAATAGTAAGTACACAATTTGGGGTGTAACACATTATTTATCAAACATCAATAAATGCTATAAAACACTCATCTTTTATCCATTCAATATCCTCCATGAATTTGATGAATCTTGCATCCATACTATACTCATTTGGAATTGATTTCTCTATCTAGGTTATGCTCGTATTATTGAACAATCCACATACTATTGAATAAGCATAATCATGTGAATTTGATTCTCATTTTTTTTTAATATGTTGAATGAGAATATGTTGGATGGATCCAAATGATAATTGGCTTTGGTGAGTCATCAAATTCTTCAATTTATTTATGTGCTCGATTATGTATCATTTGTTCAACTCTTATGGGAATGGAACAAGGTAGTTGATTTCCTAGAAAATTGTTCTTTTGAGAATGTAAGGGACTAGTAGGTTGAGGAGTGGGAGAATTTATTCCTAGACCAATCCTAGAGTTTAGATAAGATGATTATTGAGGACATGGTTGCATGATGAGCTTTAGTAGACTAGGTTCTTGGGGGTTTAGATGAGGGTTGGTTGTTATTTCTTGGTTTTTGGATGTCTAGCCATTGTGGGGATGGAGATGGGGCCTGGTTTGTCTTGCTTGTAAGATTCTTATTGATTTAATAAATTTTTACCCCTTTTTCTTCAAAAAAATTAGCATAATCACATGAACTATAATAGAGTAAGATGAGGCATGTTGGTGGAGGTAAATTAGGTGGTTTTATTTGATTTTCTTTCATGTTTTTGTGCGTGATTCATTGAGGTGGGTTATTAAATTGGGTTTTTTTATTACATTATTTCCCTTTTAAAATTCATTGATCTTATTTCTCCTTCCACACTTTGTTATCTTGATTTGTACTTTTCTCTACTAAATTTTTTAATATCAAATGATTAATGGTGTTTAATTATACCTTTGGAATAATTTTATTGCTATCACAAGTAGACATGTGTTCTGGATTAAGTTATGTAAAACTCAATCTAACATGACTAAAGATAATAGGAAAATGCCAAAGAATGATACATGTTATTTTCTTACATTCTTTAGTGGAAAAATCCAAATGTTTTCACTCTTGATTGGTCATTTAATTTACTAGGGTTAGAGGATGTATAGATTCTAAATCTATAAAATAAATTCTAATTAATGAATTTAAATACTATCTTATAATGCATCAAATTTCACAAAACATGCACTTAATCAAATTAGTGTAAGAAAATTAAAGGAAACCATTAGCTATATTTTCAATTTGAGTATTATAAATCTAAGGGTAAAATTTGTAAGCATGAGGTTGATCCTAAGACCAAAAAATTACCCTAGGTGGATAACCCATCAAATCTAAGTGGCTAAAATTATTATATTAAGGTGGGTATATAATGTTGGGATAATGTGTCTCAACCTTGCAATTACATAAAGTACTACTGATACATAAAGTATTTTTGATACACCAGTGATAGGGGGCATGGGGAGTTTCCACCCTATGAGGAGTCTAGGGGGATCATCCCCCTGACTGGGGGTATGGGGGTGGTGCACCCTAGTGAGGGCTTGCGGGAAACACCCCCAAAGGAATATTTTATTTATATTTTATTATTGTAAATTTGGGTTGGTCATCATTAGGTCTTAGATCTGATAGCCAATATTTTATTAGCTTCACTTTCCCTAGAATTCAACCCTATTTTATGAGGGCATTGTATTAAAACTGTGCATTGTGATGTATTCTGAGAGTCTCATAGCAATTATGTTGCCTCTAGCTCTAGTTGGTGATCCTCCTGTGAGAAGCTTGCTTTGCAAGTACATTGTAATCTTCATGATTTCTTAATTATATATTGGGTGGATTTTGGAGTGGGGTTTTTCTCTTGAAAGAGTTTTCCCCATGTAAATCATTGTGTTGTGGTATACATGATATTTATGGTTATTTTTGTTTATATTTTTGTTTTGTTAAAGATTTGTAAAAGTTTTGCATTATTCTCCTCTCAAGATTAGTGTAGGAAGTTGTTATACTACACTAGCTCCCTTACAATTGGTATAAGAGCCTGATCACCATTGGTTTCAATTGTGGGTTGTTGGGTTTTTTGAACTAATCCATTTTTGAGTGGGAGCTTGTGTAGAAGAAACTTTTTTATCTTGTTGCAGGAATTTTCAGATGAAAAGTTCATCAAGGAGAATAGAGGTGGATAATTCTTTTGGAAATAATTTTGAAATGTGGAAGATAAAGATGGAGAATCTATTGATAGATCAAAATCTATGGGATATTGTTGATGAGAATGTTTCAAGGCCTATAGATCCTACTCAAGATGTTAAATATGATGTTATGGATCGTAAGGCCAAGGTTTGAATCAGATTGTGCTTGGTAGACTCTCTTTCAATCAATTTCCAAGAAGAGACCTCTACACAAAAACTATGGAAGAGTCTTGGTGACATGTATCAAGCCAAATATTTAGTGAACAAGATCTTTTTGAGGAAGAAATTATATTGCTTGAGAATGGAGGAGGGTGGACGAATTACAAACCACCTAGAAGCATTCAATATGTTAGTGGCTCAATTGGCATCAATTGGTGTCAAAATGGATGAGGAGGAGAAATTTCAGATCTTTCTTTATTCTTTTTCCTGATTCATGGTATTCTCTTGTTATGGATATTGGGAGTACTTTTGTTATATTGTGAAGATGTGGTGGGTTATTTTCTTTCTAAAGAGATGAGAAGGAAGGTATCCATTAGTGCCAAGGAATCCCTAAGTGTTCATGGAAGACCTAAGGAAAAAGGAAAGAAGAATGAGAAGTGTGATAAATCTAAGTCGAAGGGGAGATCCAAATCTCCTAGAAATTCTAAAGATGTTTTTTGGAACTATAGTAAACCTGGATATGCTTGTAAGGATTGCAAAGAAGAAAAGAAGAAGAAAAAGAATAAATTTGATTTTGATTCTAAGTCTAACAAGGAAAATGGTGATGCATTCATTGCAACTATGGAAACTCGTGTAGGTAATGATGCATGGTTAATTGAATCAGGTGCATCTTTCCATATGACCTTTAATAGATATTGGTTTTCTGAATATGAAGAATCTGATGAAGAATTTAAATAGTTGGTCGTGGTAAAGTTAGAATGAGTTACTTGATGGTAGAATAAAAAGGGTTAATAATGTGTTACACATCCCCAGATTAGCACAATTTTTTTATCTGTGAGCAAACTAATAGATGTAGGTGTGCAAGTTGTATTCTTTTATGTAGGATGCAAAATGGTTATAGGTGCTATGGTGATTTCTAGAGTTTTTAGATATGACACATTGTATAAGCTTGATGCATGCACTGTTGAGTGCAATAATACTTCTATGAAAATAAAATTTGTGGAAGAGATGAGGGTTTCATCTTTAGTAGATGATCATGGATTTTGGGTACCCAAGGGTGCTCTTTCTTTTGAATCAAATTTACCTGAAGATAAAACTATGTTATGGAACTAGAGACTTGGCCACATTGGAGAAAAGGGTCTAAGGACCTTGAAAAATAAAAAACGTTGTTGAAGGTTTTTCTAATTGTAATCTTGAATTTGATTTTACAAGCAATTGATTTATGGAAAAGAAATTGTGTTTAGTCTTACTCAAGTTCACATAAATCTTGTGGTGTATTAGATCTTATTCATTCTAATGTGTTTGGTCATGTAGATGTTCCTTCAATTGTTAAATCCAAATATTATGTTTCATTTATTTATGATTACAATAGAAGAACATGGGTATATTTTCTAAAGGGTAAAAGTTTTTCAAATATTTTATAGAATTTAAAGCAATGGTTGAGTTGTACTAGAAAGAAAATAAAATGTTTGAGAAATTGATAATAGTAGTAAATATTTCTATAATTAATTTTGATAAATTCTATAAAGATTGTGGTATTCATAGATAAAAGACAACTTCATATTCTCCACAGCAAAATGGGGTTGCAGAAAGAATGAATAGGACACTGATAGAGAAGGCTAGGAGTATGCTGAGTGGTATTGGTCTAGAACAAAGGTTTTGGACTAAAGTTGTTGCCACTGCTTGCTACATGATTAACATGTTTCCTACATTAGCTCTTATGGATAAGACACCTATAGAGGCATGGTCAAGTGACAAGCCTTCATTAAGACATCTTATATTTTTTGGTTGCAAGGCATACACAAATGTGCCAAAGGAGAGGTGAACAAATTTGGAAAACAAGGCTATGAAATGTATCTTCATCAGATACAATTATGGTGTGAAAGGATACAAGCTTTGGTATCCTATTGCATAGAAGGTAATACATAGTAGAAGTGTTATTTTTAGAGAAACTAAGCCTTCTTCTGTTACATTACATCTAAAAAAAAGTAAGTACGAATATGTGATTTAATTTCTTTCTACACTTGAGAAATTTGAATCAAGGTCCATGGATAGACAAGAAGTTGAGGAGAGCTCATCTAGCTTTGAATCTTCAAAAGAGGTGGAAGAACCTCCAACTCAACTTATTCGTAAGTCTACAAGGCATAAACAACAACCTAAAAGGAATTCACTTGATTATTGGAGATTTATTTTTTTTTAAATACTAACACATGGATGAACCCATATTGGGGTATGCAGGATCATCATGGAAAAATAGGCCTCAAGTGGCAACAAATTCAAAAAATCGTGAGTTAGGCAACTTGATGTAAAAATTTGAATAAGTTATCTATATTATTTCAAAAATATGTAAGAATAGAATCTATAGAAAATTGAATGTTTCTAAACTACTAGGTTTTTAAAAAAAATAAAAATTATTTGGTGAAAATTTAAAATCTCAATGCAAGAGTACTTAAATTTTGGGAAAAATAAGTAATGCGGTCTATCGACCACCCTAAACACAATAAAATGATAATATTTTTTATAATATTTTAGATATAAGTAGAGGACTCATGTCCCAATGTGATGCATATTTTTTGTAATTTTTTTCCAAGTAAATAATTAATTATGAATTTTTATTGCAACTTTTAAAAATATAAAACTCAGTGACATGTCCTGACCACATTAACTTGGTCAAAACATCTAAATTCAATTTTTAAAATATTATAGTATGCAAAGCATAGATTGTGATGCATTTTGGATTCAAAAAATGTGACACCGCTTGAAAGATATAGATGTTTTTCAATCAGCCTATCAATTAAGACTTTAGTCATAATTCAAATAGAAAATGAATAATAATTATTTATTAAATTCAAAGTAAAGAATAATTTATATTGGTGGAAAGCTGAGAATCTCCTTTAAAAACCCTTTTGTTTCATCAATTTTGGGTTAAAAATTGTCACCACATACCCTACAAATACCCATCATATTGCCACTTTTGGTCTATCATGATCCGCACATGTACCCATTGATAGAAGAGGTATTAGGTATGAAAGATATAGAATCTTGGAAGATTGCTATGGATGAAGAAATGACAACTTTGAAAAAGAATTATACATGGGATCTTGTATCATTTCTTGGTGGAAGAAAACCTGTTGGTTGCAAATGGGTGTTCAAGAAAAATATTAGTTTAGATGGAGGTATTGAGAAGTACAAAGAAAGGTTGGTTGTAAAAGGTTACTCTCAAGTTGAGGGTGTTGACTATGGTGAGATATTTTCTCCTACTAAAAAAATGACATCCATTATATTTTTTCTTTCTATTGTTGTTGCTTATGATTTAGAGGTTAAGAAAATGGATGTGAAAACTACTTCCCTTCATGGTGACTTGGAGGAGGATATTTATATGAAATAGCTAGAGCACTATGTGGTGAAAGGTAAAAGTAAATTGGTTTGAAAATTGAAGAAATATTTGTGTGGCTTAAAATAGAGTCCTAGGATGTGGTACCAAAATTTTGATAAATATGTGTTGAGTTTTGGATTTGAGCATTTTAAATCATATCACTATGTTTATTATAAAACAGATGATCATTGTTTCCTATTTATTGCACTATATCTTGATGATATGTTATTTATTGGTAAAGTGAAAGGTATGATTTTAGAACTAAAATCTCAACTTTCTACTAAATTTGAAATGAAAGATCATGGTGCTACTAAACACATTTGTGGGATGGAAATTAGAAGAGATAGAGTGAAATGAAAGATCATGGTGCTGCCAAATTACAAGAGTGAGAAGTCTACAAGGTGAAAGGTATTTTATGCTTTTGATTGGTGATTACTCTAGGTATACATGGGTTACATTTCTTACAGAAAATTCTGATGCATTAGACAGATTCAAGACATTCAAAACTATGGTTGAAAATGAACTAAATTTGAAGATAAAATGTTTAAGATCTAACAAATATGGTGAATTTACTTCCCATGAGTTTAATATGTTTTATGAAGTTCATGGAATAAAAAGATAGTTATTTTCTTTGAGAACTCCTCAGCAAAATGGAGTTATTGAAAGAAAGAAGAGATCAATTCAAGAAGTAGCCAGATCAATGATTACTGAAGCTATTCAACCATAAGTTTACTGGAGATAAGCTATTCACACTATTGTTTATGTATTCAATCGAATTCAAGCAAGAGAAAACAACACAAAGACCCCCTATGAGCTATGGTGTGGAAGAATTCCTACTGTTAAGTATTTCAAGGTATTTGGAAGCAAATGTTATATCAAAAGGAATGAAGAAAATTTAGGAAATTTTGATGCAAAAAGTGATGAAGGAATTTTTCTTGGATATTCTACTAAAAGAAAATCCTACAGATGTTTCAATAAACACTGAGGGAAATTGTAGAAAACTCAAATGTCAAGGTTGATGAAGCAATGAAGAATTTAATTGATGTTGATGGATATGTATCTAATGAACCTGATTGCATAAGGATTGAAGAAATTGTGGAAGAACAAGAGAAGGGTTAAAAAGAGAAGTAGAATGAAGAAGAAGATGAAGCTCTAGTGGTGTCCTGTAATACACCTAAGTATGTGTAGAAAAATCATTCAAAAAATCAGATCATTGGAGACAAGACAACAGGAGTATTGACATGAAGCAAAGATACTATTGGTGAGATAAATCTATGTTTACTTTCTGAAATTGAACCAGAGACTATAAGTGAAGCATGTAAAGATGAGCATTGGATGGAAGCTATGAAGGAAGAACTTATGCAAATAGAGAAGAATCAAACTTGGGAATTGGTCTCAAAACCGATAGATAAAAACATAATTGGATCAAACTGGGTATTCAAAAATAAATTGAATGAGAATGGAGAAGTGGTAAAAAATAAAGCAAGGTTTGTGTGTAAAGGATACTCACAAGTAGAAGGCATAGATTTTTTAGGATACTTTTTCTTTGGTGGCAAGAATGGAAGCTATTAGGATGTTTTTAGTGTTTTCTACTCATAAATATTCTAAGGCCTATCAAATGGATGTTAGGTCTACCTTTTTAATGGTGAGCTAGAAGAAGAGGTCTACATGGAACAACCAGAAGGATTTCAGTTATCAAATCAATCAGATATGGTCTACAGATTGAAGAAAGATTTATATGGATTGAAGTAAGCTCTCAAATCTTGGTATGTAAGGTTAGATAGGTATTTGATTCAGCAAGGTTTCAACAAAGGTACAATAGATAGTAATCTATATTTTAAAATTGTGAATGAAAAAATCTTGATTGTGGTTGTATATGTTGATGAAATTATTTTTGGAGGAAATGAAACTATGAGTAAGATGTTTCCAAAAGAAATGCAAAAATAATTTGAGATGTCTATGTTTGGAGAGATGAATTTCCTTTTTGTGCTACAAATTAATCAAACAGAGAAAGAGATTTTTATTTCACAGTCTAAGTATGTAAGAGAGATGTTGAAGAAGTTTGGGATAGATGGTTCCAAATTAGTATGCACTTCTATGGTGACTGGTTGAAAATTAGGTAAAGATGTTGATAAACCTAAAGATGATCAAAGCAAATATAGATCTATGATTAGAGGGTTTTTGTATTTGACTGCTACTAGATTGGATATTATGCATGTTGTCTATCTTGTGGCTAGATTTCAAGAAGATCCTAAGGAAACACATGTTAAAAGAATATTTAGATATTTGAATGGAACTCTGGATTATGGCTTATGGTATCCTAGGGATACTAACTTTACACTAAGTGCTTATACAGATGCAAATTGGGTTGGATGTATGGATGACAAAAAAAGAACAAGTGATGGTACATTATTTCCTGGTTGCAGATTGGTGGCATGGTTGAGTAAAAAGCAAGATTTAGTTTCCTTATCTATTGTTAAAGTTGAGTATATTGCTGCTGCATCTTGCTGTACACAAGTTTTATGGATGAAATAGACATTAAAACATATCAAAGTAATATATGAAAATCCTATTTCTATCTTCTGTGATAATACAAGTACAATTAATATTTCAAATAATCCAGTGATGCACTCAAGGACAAAGCATATACCTATCAAGTATTATTTCTTGAGAGAGAAGGTTGTGGAGAATGAAGTAAAGCTTGAGGATGTACCTACGAAGGATCATATTGCTGATATATTTACAAAGGTTCTTCCTAAATATACTTTTGAGTATCTCTAAGAGAAGTTAGGGGTCATTGCCCCTCCTTTCTTGAACTAGATACATATGGAGATGCATAATTCTGATGGGTCTATGGATCTATTTGTCAATTTGAAATATCATTTATGTGTCGAATCACGCTTGATCCATGAAGAATTAAACCATAATGAAGCCACCAATACTTGAATCTCAACAAGATCAATCAATCAAAATTGAAAGTAAATATTTTATCAAGAAAACTAACATGCTAAATTTATGAAAGCTTTAAAGAAAACATCTACTCTAATCTATTGAAACTTTATCTTGTTGTGGAATTGGTGTTGTGTTGATGTGGACCGATGACCCTTTCCCAATCCTATGATAGTGAGCTTGTCTCAATCGAATCTATGGAAGAGAATCAATGAAACCATGGTGTTTGGTGTTTGAAAAACCTAAATCATGCACAAAATGAAAATAATGCAAGCTAAGTTACCATGATTTTATGCTATAAATGATCTAATTGTGCAATTTCTAAGCTAATCTAAGGTAATCTAAGATAATTTAAGCTAAAAATGAGCTAAAAGATGAAAACCCTAATTTATTTACAAACTAGGATGGATGCATGGAAGCCGTTAATGGAAGATTGAAGCTAATATGCAACTAAAAAAACTGAAAATAAGCTAAATGTGTGCAAATTGAGAGTATGGATGTGAGTAAATTTAACAACATAAGTTTTCAATAAAAGATGGATCCATTTGTCTCCAAATAATGATCTATTTATAGGAGAGAAAATGAAGAATGGATGGTTGAGATCAAAAATCTTGATCAATGGTTCAAGATGAAGAGGATGAAAGGCATTGATCATGGTTTCTCATCAATGGATGAGAATACAAAATGGAGATTAATCAAAGGCTCACACTTGCCTCAAACAAAGAAACTTTTGACCTGCTCATATAAGTCAAAGGTAGCTTGCCCAAGAGGTTAAAGGGTTAACTTTCTTTTGAAGCTAAGTGAGTTGATTGGAGGAGAGGGAATATTCCTTTAGGGTGAGGAAAAAGGTTAATTTACAAATTAAAAAAAAAGTTTTAATTGTGGAAAAAAGGGTAAAGAATATTCCATGGGAATATTCCCTTTTATTAGAGGAATAGTTAGTTTAATTGCTAATTAAACAAGGTTTAATTCATGCAATTAGGGAATAGAAGAATTATAAGATATTTATTAAATTAGATGATTTAATAAATAGGGGAGGGGTGAAATGATATGATATTTAATTAAATGACTTAGGGTTATTTAATTAAATAAAGATGACTTAGGAGATTAAATTAAATATTTTGATTTATTTAATTTAATTAGATGAAGTGTTAGTGCAAAAAGAGATGATAAAACCCAATTTAATTAATTAGGCCAAATAGACAAAAATTATGTAATTAATTAATTAGCTAGGATAATTAAATCAATTAAGCGAAAAGATGATGGATAAAGAGGAAATGATGTTAATAAACCTAATTTAAGTGTATGACATCGATTAGGAAATTTTTTAGTGTCTACATTTTTCCCCTCTTTGAAGCGAGGCACCTACTACTTTGGTTCAAAGAACAATGCTTTTCAAATCAAAACTATTGCTTAAATCAAAAAATAAAAAATTTCTAATTTTTTAGATTCCCCTGTAGAAGGATAAAACTGACTCCCTACCCCCTTGAGAAATCGAGCGAAAATTTCAAATTTTGGGTTGATTTCTCAACAAAGGTTCAAAAGCTATCCCAAGGGTTCAAAAAGGTTCCAGGATGCAAGAATAATGCCAAAAACGCAAAAAATGATGCAAAATTAGCTCCAAATAGAAAAAAATGGTGAAAATGATAATAAACCCCATTAAAAAGGTTAAATCAAAGCAAAAACCCTCTAATTTTCTAGATTTTCTTAAATAGGCCAAGAGGGCCATTTTCAATTCATTTGTGCATTCACACTTAAGAAATTCTTGCAATTTGAGCTTTGACCCTTCAACAAAATGGCGAGCTGTAAGCTTCCCCGAAACATTTCTTATCAAGTTCATGAATTCCAATGGCTTCCAGGCACAAGACCACTGGTATGTGATTTGAAACCTGATTTGAAATTTGAAATTTTGATGCATTTATTAGGTGTTAGAATATAGAATTTGGGGGCGTCGCTATATAGTGACGCCCAAATGATATATAGTGACACATATGTCTAGGGTGATGCTTTTCCAGATTTGATTATAGGGTTTCAAATTTTAAATGGCAACACAGTCGTATATAGCAACACACTTGCTGATTTGAAAGTTAGGGTTAGGTCATGCCAAATTCTAAATCATGATGCCATCTTGATATATAGTGACACATATGTCTAGGGTGATGCTTTTCCAGATTTGATTATAGGGTTTCAAATTTTAAATGGCAACACAGTCGTATATAGCAACACACTTGCTGATTTGAAAGTTAGGGTTAGGTCATGCCAAATTCTAAATCGTGATGCCATCTTTTATGGTGACACATTTGTCAATTTGTAATTTGAAATGCATCAGGTGTCGTTGTTTGGATTTTGAATATAGCAACACATTTGTAAACAACAACACATTTGTGATTTCCGAGCCAGAAATTCCAAATAACTTCAAATTTTTGATGATTTCTTGACGTTGTGGGCTCTGTGAGTGCAGGAGGTCTTCCCACCACTGATGTCAAGAGAGCACAAGCCCACAGTACTAGAGAGATTGGGTGATCTATCTGAGTTGCACCAGGAGCACCTGGGAGAGTTTGGATTGTGGTATATCACATATGCACCCGTGATTAGGACCCATTTAGCTACGATGACAGTGTTGTGCGAGAGATGGCACAATGAGACTTTGTCTTTCCAACTTACTACAGGAGAGGTGATAGTGACCTTAGAGGATGTGTGGTGGATATTATGGTTTCCTATCCATGGTGATCATGTGATCTACGATCCTAATGTAGGATTGGATGCTTGCTTTGAGGTGATGGAGATGGACCAAATTCCATTGGTCACATCATAGATTGATCTAAAGACATACAAGGGTTATGTGTTGATGTTCAGATTAATTGTTGCGGCCATCATTTCAGGTTTGGTGGCTCCAAACAGATGCAACTGATTTTTCAATATAGGTTGAGGCTTGGCTTGGCAGAGGATGCTTTATCAGAAGACTTTTTTTCATGGGGGCCCATGATGTTGGCCTCCTTGTACCATGATTTGCATGATTTCTTTTATTATGATAGGGGAGCTATTGGTGCAGGTGTGACACTCCTTCATATCTGGGCATGGGAGCACATTGTTGTGCTTCAGCCAATTGTATAGATGGTGGGCATGAAGCCTAATGATTTTTTCATATGGAGATACTAAGGTACCATTACACTCAGGCACACATGATAGATTGGACTCCCGTACTAGTGACGGGTGATTGATGATATGACTGTGTTCTAGTGGCGACCATGGCTTCAGATACTGACCTGGTTTGATGATGCATAGCATATTTTCTTCACCTAAAAAACTCATTACATGTAGGATCGAGCATACTATGATTGAGAACTACCTACCCATAACAGTGCTTAGCCAAAATATAGGAAAGGCCTTGTTAGCTCTCAAAAATGTAGGTAAGATACTTCAAGAGGCTACCAATCTCTTGATATGCTTCAAGGTAATAGACAAGGTTGGAGGAATTCAACCTTCTACTCTTTAGGTGCTGCAAAACCTGGGTGGGTGTACCTCTCTGAATAACACAGACTTGACTTGTAATCAATCTTCTTATAACAACTTGTTCACAAAGGCAGAAGGGAGTTAACAATTATAATTCAACTTGAAAATGGTAACAATACTCTAGTCTAAATTCCAAAATGCTCAATTTTAAAAGATGTAAAGAGAATGAATGAATTCAATAAATGATAAAATGTAGAGAATAGTGCCTTATTGGGTATTCGGAGTCAAATGAAATCAAGTGAACAACACTTTCTGGAGAAAACTAACTATCTGGCATATATTTTGTTTACAACTTGTATAAACATGCAAAACTATGATTACTAAGCTCTACTTGAATAATCCAATTGAACCTCTCTGATTATTGTGATTAGCTAAAAGGATTTAGTCTTTACTTGAAATAACCAATCAATCAATCACACAAGTACAACAAATGTGCACTGATAAATCAAATATAAACTTGTCATATCAATTTAAACAACCAGAAAGAGTCCATCTTGGAGACAGCTTAGCCATACTTTCATCAAATTCAATAGACAATTGAGACCAAAAATATGCAGCAACATCAATTGAATTTCATAAATAATTTCCACTTTGAAAAACATGCAACTTTAGTCTCTCCGATCATGTCGGCCATCCATAAAAATCGGGCTTCAAATCAAGTCGGCCAACAACGATTATCCAAGCAGAAACATGTCGGACCCACATTTTGAAATTCTTCTTTTCACCAGTGAGACAGTCGGCAAGACAATGCAGCAACTATGTCGAAGGTAATTCACTGCTAATCACTGCCTTGTATTTCGCCATGACATATCCAGTCGAGATGTCCGATCACATTATGTTTTACCGATATGCATTGTCACCTTCTGTATGTCGCTATAACATTCTGTTGGTCACACTGAAGCCAAGAAGCATCCCCCAGTTCCCTTTGCGTAATGCTGTAGCTCTATGATATCGGGAAGACCTCTCGCAGAATCCACATTGCTTTACTGAAAATCCTTATCCAATCTGAATGTCGCCGAGACACTCCAATTTTTATGCTAATAAAGTCACCTTTGCACCTCATTTGGTGAGACCCCGGGCACCTCGCCAAGACCTCACACCGAAACAAAAATTCATATCGAGCAAAAGAGAAAACTCTCATCAATCCCTGAGTGTCACTATGACATTATGTATTTCCCACTGAAAGCCATCTCTCACTTGTCTTCATTGAGACATATCAAACTCGAGGAGACGTTACATAGAAATCCCCCTGTTACACTGAAGGGCCTGAGCTCAAACCTATTCAGCAAGACACTATAAATTTCTCATCGATAGAGTCCTTATGCCCCACGTATATCGCCATAGCTTTCAACTTTCGGGGAGACCTCTTGTAGATTATCCAATGCTTCACCGAAGGTCTTCAATTATCCCTGTGTCACCGAGACAAGGCAACACCTATGCCGACGGGGATCTATATGTTTTCCATCGGTGAGACTAGAGGTCACTAGCCGAGACCTCGTGCCAAAAACCCCTAGCTTGGCTAAAACACCTACATATGCACCAGTTGGTATAACATGCTGAGCTCACCAAGACATGATACCGATAACCCATAGCCACGCCGAAAAAGAAACCCACACGTGAAGTCGGTGAGATAACCAGAATTCGGCAAGACGCTAGCCCGACCGCCAAGACCAATGTCGATAGAAGCCACCACGGTCGCCGAAACAACATAAACGTCTTGCCAATAGGAAATAGATGTTTTCCAGCAGAAAAACAAGTCAGAGAGACCCAAATTTCGTCACGCCAAAACACATGAAACAAAAGATATTAGCAGAAAAGTGCAGTGGGTCGGGGAGACAATGGGAGACCTATGCCGAGATGAACCAGAATGTGGAAAACGCATAGATAGATGATTTAGGGGTCAGATAGGAGCCAAAATATGAGAAAAAAAATTGTGAAATGAAGGAAATATGCATAAGGAAATACTCATATGGGGACTCAGGGGACATGAAAAATATGCAAAAATCATCTGATTTTAACAGTTCCAACAGTGACTCTGTCTGGGGATGAATGATAGTCAGATCATTGCAAGGATCTAGAATCCTGGATGAGCAGACCAGACACAAAATGATAATCCAGTGAGCAGCAATGGAATGAATGGAAATGGAAGTGAATGCAAAGTGAATACAAGATGGAAGTGAATGGAGAATGAGAGTGGAATGGAGGTGGATGAAAACCTAAAACTACTGTGCATGGAAAAATAATTTTTAAGAGGACAAGTAAGAGTTGTCCATGCACTGTCAGCCCTTAATCCTCTGCGTTACTTCAAGAGAAGAAAAGCTTCAAGAATTTCCCATGAACAGGAAATTCCTAATCTTCACTAGCCATGTTCTATAGAAAATATGAATCTTCACCCTTCTTTCCAACAACAACAAAAGGTCCCAGCCAAAGAGCTTCAAATTTTCCATGCTCGCCTTTCTCCTGACACCTTGCTTTCCACATCAACACCAAATCATTTTCTTCAAATTTTTTGTTCTTTGCCCTCTTGTCAAACAAATACTTCATCTGTGCTTGTAGCTTCATGTTTTGACTTTGGGCCTCTCTCCTTACTTCATCTAGTTCAGCAAGTTGCTCCATTTTGTCTTCCATGGGTTCAAGAACTTCCAAATCTTCTTGCAAGACAAACTTGTAGATTGGTAACAAATTCTGCAGAGGCAACCTAGCTTGTGCTCCATAGACCAATTCAAATGGAGATTTTCTAATTACCTTTTTCAAAGTGACCCTGTCAACCCACACAACCAGCTTTAACTTTGAATCCCAAGCCTTCTTATTTTGTCCCAACATCCTCTTTATAATCTTCAAAATACTCTTATTGCTGGACTTTGCCTGACCATTGGCTTGTGGATGATAAGGAGCTGCATAAGAAATAGTAATGCCATACCTATCACAAAAGCTTTTGAATTCATCCGACTTGAAGCACATCCCATTATTTGTGATTATCCTCAATGGTGTACCAAATCTGGTGATAATGTCATCCATCAAGAAATTTGTTACAACTTTACTTGTAGCCTGCTTGGTTGGGATTACCTCCACCACTTTGTAAAATAATGATTCGGCAACTGAGCATCCATCTATGTCCTCCATAGTGACCTATCCTTATCTCTCCCAAGTAGAATGTTCCCCATTTTGGTAGAACCCCTTCACCGACACTGCTGCTGAAAGGATGAGTGTGGCTTTGATATTTCAATCTTCAGGAAAACTTTTGACTTGAACTCACATTTCCTCACCATGTGGGTCATTAAAAACCTTTAATAAAAAATACCTTGCGAGAATCTTGTGTCTGATTTAATAGTTGAATATATGGCCTCTGAACTCCTTCATGCATTTCCTTCAAAAACATGTTTAACCTATGTTCATCCAGGTGCCATAACAATATACCATCTCTATTTTTTAAACGAGGATCTCATCATGAAACATGCTTTGATGCACTTCAAAGTTCCTCTTTTGGCTCACTCAAATCATGCGAGGACTTTTATTTAGCAGATAATGCATAACATCAGTATACCAAGGAGTGTGTTCAATGCTTGCAATTGCAGCCTCTTCTTCAATGTTGCAAATATGATTTGCCTCAATATTAGTTTCTGTCATTAGCCTAGCCAAGCCTTGGCCTCTTATCAGCTTAGTAATCTGTATTTCCATGTCAAATTCTTGAATCTTGTTGATCCATCTGCATCTTTTCCTTGTAACTTCAGATTGTGTTAGAATGTCTTTGATAGCAGCATGAGGGACATAAGCAATCACCTTTGCTCCAACAAGAT
The DNA here is from genome assembly GCA_007258455.2 of Sequoia sempervirens. Lineage (NCBI taxonomy): Eukaryota > Viridiplantae > Streptophyta > Pinopsida > Cupressales > Cupressaceae > Sequoia > Sequoia sempervirens. Next base: position 626,639,900 of record VDFB02047230.1, read on the forward strand.
ATGGTTTGAATGCTTTTGTGGCCTTTACCAATGCAAAGGCCTATTTTTCCATTATGTCATACTTCAATTCAGACCACAATGATAGTTTACTAAGGAAACTAATTCATGAGCCATCATTATTCTTTTTAACAACAACACCATATGTATACATAGAGCCAATGAAAATCTAGAGAGCTTTTGTAAAATCTGGAGACTTTAGAATGGGAGCCTCTTTGATAGCCCTTTTGATAGACATAAAAGCATCCAAAGCTTCAACAACCCAGTCCATTTTTTGTCCTTTCTTTAACATTTTAGATATGGGCTTAATGATCTCAGCAAAATTAGAAACAAATCTTTTGACAAAATTAATTTGACCAAAGAAAGATTGTATTGCTTTGACAGTTTTGGGAATAGGAATTTTGTCAATAGCTTCCACCCTCTCAGGATCTATTCTAATTCCCTCTTTTGAAACAATATGCCCCAAGAGCTTTCCCTCTGTGACTACAAAATGACACTTCTTTGGATTTAAACTAATACCATAATCAAGAGCTTTAATAAATACCTTTTCAAGATGTTGCACATGATCTTCAGCCATCTTTGAATAAGCAGTCAAGTCATTTTGATACACCACCATGATAGTGCTAATCAAATCAGAAAATGCTACATCCATAGCTCTTTGGAAAGTCGCTCCAGCATTAGTGAGACCAAATGACATTCTTATGTATACATATGTTCCCCAAGGAGTTGTGAATGCTGTCTTGTATTGCTCAGATTCCTTGACTTTAACCTGATTGTACCCAGAGAACCCATCCATCATGGACAATAGCTTACACCCTGTCACCTTATGTAATATGGCCTCCATATTGGGTAAAGGATAATTATCTTTGAGAGATGTCATATTTAAATTCCTGAAGTCCACACATAATCTGATATCACCATTCTTCTTTCTCATAGGAACTAGATTTGAAACCCATGATGAATGTTTGATTGGTTTGATAATTTCTCCATCCCTGAGCTTTATCAATTCCTCTTGCAGTTTAGGCTCTAGTGTTGGATTTATAGGCCTTTGCTTTTTTCTGAAAGGCTTGGCGTTTGGCTTCAGTGGTATTTCATGCTGAAATAAATCTTCCCTGTATGCTTTCAGATCTTCATAAGACCAAGCAAAAACATGCTTGTATTTTCTCAACAACTCAATCAACATTCTTCTAATTGTAGGGCTGATCTTCTTTCCAATGTATACCTTTCTTGGTGCTATCTCAGTCCCCAAGTTGACTTCTTCAATATCTTCTCTTCTGACTGGCATTTTTTTCATTAGAGATCTATCATTTCCATCATACAACCTCTCCAATGCCATCAGACCCTTGGGTAATTTATTTGTTTTGAGCTGCAATATCTCTTTACCAAACACAGTTTGCTTCCCATCCACTTTTTCAACAAAAGCATTAAAATCAATTTCCTGTGTCTCATACTGATCTATACAATTGAGGAATTTCAAAAGGTCAGTATCATCATTAAAAACTTGCCAGTTATAAATATTATCAGGAACAGTAGGCCTTGTTTTAAACTCAATCTGTGATACCCCAGCCAATGTAATATCATCTCTTTTGAGCACCACATTTGCTAAGAAATCAGCCATTATATTCTTTGACCTGTCGACCCACTCAATCGAGAAGGCATCAAACAATTCAATCGTATCCCATACAACATTCCCCTGCATTGTTTTAATTCCTTTTGTGCTTGCTGCATATTTTGATTTTACTGGAAACAAACCAACCTCGGGAATTGTCCAAAAAACAATGGAACAACTTATCTTGTAAGCCTACAAATATGTTCAAACCAAATAAGAAGCTTTCATACATTGTTTGTACATTCAAATGCTAACAGTGAATGAATATTTCTAGTATTACCTCTTAAAACAAAACAATCCCAGCTACATTACCTTCTTGGCTACATGCTCCATCAAAATACATCTTCCATATCTATTGCAGCTTTTGAAAGTACATACTCTTCTTAATTGATCACTATTGGTTAACTCTAGTCGAAAGTTGTCTAACCTTAAACCTCTGCAAAGATCAACGTACAATGTAAATAATTAATCTTGATCTTGAGGTACACAAAAAGCCGATGCATTCTTGGTTCTCTATACAATTTGACATCACGTCCATTCACTAGAATAGTAGCATAAGATAAATCAAACTGGACATTTCCTCCAACTGCTGTTGTCCACTATCTTGACAAAAGCATCCCAAACTAAGGAGGAGTATCAATCACTGTTATATCTATATTATAAGCCACATGTGGATAAGCAGCTTAATTTAGTCTCAACACCTCCGCAATGCCTACTCTGTAGTACAGGTCCATATCCACATAGCACTTCCCTCACATGTATCAACCCACATGCCAAGTTGTTTCATTACTCCTACTGGCATAATATTTATAGCAGCACCAGAATCTATCATGCAATTCCTCAGCAATTTATTATTAATAAGCAATGTAGTAAAGAAGGGATCAACTTGAGGAGGAGTCAATAATATATCACTCAAGCAGACTTCAGAATTATTTATTTTCTCCTGCCTATTGACTGCTTTAACAATTATTTTATTTTCAGTATTCACATGTTCTCCATTTTTTATCAATTGAACAACAGTATCCCTATATTCTTTAATTTTCACCACCCAGGAGGGAACATATATTTACTTCCTGCTGAGCATCCAGGAAACAAAAGAGGAGCCTCCACCTTGATGCCTTTCTTTAATTTGATTTCTATTTTCTTCTTTTCTTTTTACCTGGACTGTCGCATCTTATTTTAGTTTAATTATATTATCTTCTTTTCGCTTGGTTTCTATTCATTTCTATCACAATGCTTGTTTCCCTAGCTTTTTTGAAATTTCCTATGTTGTTCTTTGATCTTTTATAAAAATTCCTCTGTGAACTCCTACTCTGCCTATTCACTTTTCTCTGCTGTAAACCACTGTTACATCTTTGCATCTCCTGCACTCTCACAATAACAATATTTTCATTTCTAGTCTTGGGGTGAGTCTTCCCACATTGTAGCCTAAATAGTATGTTTCAAATGGGTGAGTTGTGGCCTTCTAAGTGTAGTCTTCATCAGAATCACAAAAGATCTGTTGTTCAGCCATATGGACATTATACTTCTGACTAGAAACATCATACTCATAGCCATCATCCTCTAAAGATGAATATCCTTCCTTAGCATGGTAAAAAGTATATGAAGTCAAGTAAATTTTGTGATCTTCTCCATTATCCTCCATTAACATTCCCTCTTCTTGCATCTTTTGAGTTACAACACAGTAGTCTGGAGAATGTGGCTAATTACAAACTTCACATAAATAATTATTACTCACCATGTAAGTTCCCTTTTTGTTCAATGGATCAGGAGTCTCTTTATTTCTTGGCTTGGCTATCACAGGTTTCCCATCTTTCTAGTCTGTATTGTAAGGAATATCATGCAACCTTGGCCTTTCATTTATGTTCTTGTTTCTATATGTATTCTCTTGTCTATACTGATAATTATTTTGCTGAGGAGGCCTCAGGTTATCTCTTTTATTAGTTATACCAGCAGCCTTCCTGTTATTTTCAATTGTCAATGCAATTTTCTGTGCTTCAGCCAAATCTCTTGGGATCTACTTCTCAGTTCATACCCTATCTTAGGATCAAATGCACTTAAATAAATACTCAATGCAGCAGAGTCTGGCAACCTCGATCTAGGATGTACTTTAGTATGCAACTTGTTGAATTTTCAGTTGAAATCATAAATTGAATCATTCTGATTTTTCTGAATCCTCACCAGTTTATGAAGAGCTGCATCTGGAGCATTTTGATTCCCATATTGCTCTAAGAATTTTTCTTGAAATGCTTGGAGAGAATTAATTGAATATGCTGGCAAGATGTTAAACCTTTCCCTAGCGTCTTCAATAAGTGACATCATAAACAACCTCATGTGCAAATCTTCATGTGGCATACCTATGTCTGGAATGGACATATTGAAATTCCTTAGATGTTCAGCAATGACTGCATTGCTCCTTGCAAACTTGGGAATCATACCTCTCCAGTTGCTATCCATAGGGTAAGGGCATAGATTAAAACCCGCCAAATCAAATTGTCTAATCATTGCTGCGTATTGGTGAGGAGGAGGGATCGGTGGATATTGATACTGATGCATAGGATTATTGTATTGTGCATTATGCTGAGGGGCATGATGCTGACTAGGAGGCAGATGCACATTTGTATGCTGTGTGGGAATATGAGGTGGTTGACTTGGCTGCCTGTAGTGATTCCCAGTCTAATGGTTCCAAGAATTAGATTGATTAGATGGCCCTGCACCATGACTACCTTGCTTATGAGTGGTACATACTTTGGGGGGAAATCAGTTGTCTGATCAGTAACTTGTGCTTTCTACAATTTGGATTCTTTTATTGCTTGTATCATCTGGGCCTTTTCCTGTTCTTTTCTTTCCTTTTCTTGGGATTCAAACAACACCTTGATTTCTTCAAAACTCAAAGATTCATAAGCTTCTTGAGGGGATGCATGATCAATAGGTTCATTCTGATCACCCTACATTTCTAGATCATATTCCTGCCTCTTTCTAGCTTCAAACACAGCCTGTTTCTGAGGATCAAGAGAAGGGAAAGGATTTCTTTGATCTTTTGGGGTACAAGGCTCTGCACTTGAATCATCTCTCCATGTATCATAGCAATTATATGTTTCACAATGTGCTCTTGGTGCTTTTCCTTTATCAGTTATACACATGTCCTCATTGATCATCTTTCCTTTATTAGCTCTGTCATCTTTATGTGTCCACTTACTGCTGCCAGTAGGAGCTCCAATATGACCTCCCCTATATTGAGATCTTCTTCCATTCATGATGAACAACTGCAAAATTTCTATCAGAGTTGCCACTCACTTTTGTCAAAAAATGAGAAAATACTTAATGCTTCTTATTTCCAGTGGAGTTTGTACAAAATTCCTGACTCTATGACTAAGGCTTTGATTCTGAATGTATTCCCCAGCAGAGTCGCCAATTTGTTAGCTCTCAAAAACACAGGCAAGATACCTCAAGAGGCTGCCAATCTCTTGATACGCTTCAGGGTAACAAACAAGGTTGGAGGAATTCAACCTTCTACTCTTTAGGTGTTGCAAAACCTGGGTGGGTGTACCTCTCTGAATAATGCAAACTTGACTTGTAATCAATCTTCTTATAACAACTTGTTCACAAAGGCAGATGGGAGTGAACAATTATAATTCAACTTGAAAACTGTAACAATACTCTGGTCTAGATTCCAAAATGCTCAATTTTAAAAGATGTAAAGAGAATGAATGAATTCAATAAATGATAAAATACAGAGACCAGTGCCTTATTGGGTATGCGGAGTCAAATGAAATCAAGTGAACAACACTTTCTGGAGAAAACTCAAACTATCTGGCATATATTCTGTTTACAACTTGTATAAACATGCAAAACTGTGATTACTAAGCTCTACTTGAATAATCCAATTGAACCTCTTTGATTACTGTGATTAGCTAAAAGGATTTAGTCTTTACTTGAAAGAACCAATCAATCAATCACACAAGTACAACAAATGTGCACTGATAAATCGAATATAAAATTGTCATATCAATTTAAACAACCAGAAAGAGTCAATCTTGGAGACAGCTTAGCCATACTTTCATCAAATTCAACAGATAATTGAGACCAAAAAATGTGCAGCAACATCAATTGACTTTCATAAATACCTCCACTTTGAAAACATGCAACTTAGTCTCTGATCTGATGAATCTATATTAATGTATCCATTAGAAAATGCCTATTGTATATCGAAATAACTCCTAGCTCCCTATTACAATCTGTAAGAATGTTATATTGATACACAAGCATCTAGAGTAAAATAAATCATTTGAAAACTGCGTCAGCTTAATTGAGCAAAATCGGCTCCAAATCAAGCTTCCACTGAAGAAGAAGTGCTTATCCAAGGTAAAACATGTCGGCCCCAGATTTTGAAATTGCCACCAAAGGAGATAGTCGGAAGCATAAATGCAAAGATGGAAAGCAAAGGAAATTCACTCATTAATCGCTCTGCCCTTGTATTTCGCTTTTGTTGTGACATATCCGAGTTGGAGATATGTCCCGTGGATCACATTATGTTTTACCGATATGCATTGTCGCCTTTTGTATGTTGCTATAACATTCCGTTGGTCACACCGAAGCCAAGAAGCATCCCCCAGTTCCCTTTGTGTAAGGCTGTAGCTCTATGATATCGGGAAGACCTCTCGCAGACTCCACATTGCTTTACCAAAAATCCTTATCAACTCTGAATGTCGCTGAGACACTCCAATTTTTATGCCAATAAAGTCACCTTGCACCTCTTCATTCTCGCTGTGAGACTCGCACTCCTGCCAAGACCTCTACACCAAACAAAAGTCATACTGAAAGCAAATAGAAAAACTCTCATCCATCCCTAAGTGTCACAGGACATTATGTATTTCCCATTGAAAGCTATCTCTCACTTTTCTCACGTATTATATCAAACTCCTGGGAGACATAGAAATCCTTCAAGTAGCACCGAAGGTCTTAGCTCAAACCCTGCTCAGCCAAGACATTATAAATTTCTCACCTGAGAGAGTCCTATGCCCCACATAAGATCGCCATAGATTTCTAACTTCTCGGGGACCTCTGTGGATTTATCCAACGCTTCACCAAGGTCTTCAATCATCCCTTTGATCTCCTGAGACAAGGAACACCACTCCATGATCACTCACTGACTTGAACACCCATGATACCCCATAACCCAGTAGCCACACCAAAAGAAACTCCAAGCAAGGGGAAGCTCAAGAAGACAACTAGAATTCGGCAAGACGCTTAGCCCAAATGCCAAGACCACCGCCGAGAAGCCACCATGGTCACGCCAAACAAAATAACGCTTGCCAGAGCAGGAAAAGATGTTTTCCAAAGCTATAGGAAAAATAGAGTCTTATAGGACCTAAATGCTGTCACTAAAACACCCAAATAAAAGATACAGTGCATAAAAAGTGCAGTGGGTTGGGGAGACAATGGGAGACCTATGCCAATATGAACCAGAATGTGGAAAATGCATAGATAGATGATTTAGGGGTCAGATATGGCCAAAATATGAGCAAAAAAATTATGAAATGAAGGAAATATGCACAAGGAAATACTCATATGGAGACTCAGGGTACATGAAAAATATGCAAAAATCATGTAATTTTAACAGTCCCAACAGGTTCATCGGAGTAACAACGATAGTTTCGATAAGAAGTCCCAACGACTTTGGTGAGTCTCGCCGATGATGAGAGGTCTTTGGTGTAACATATATGTGTTCGATAAGAACTCTCGGTGAAGGTGTTAAGTCTCGCTGACTATTCTTTGGAGCTCAGAATAACATGTGACTTCGGTATAATCCTTGAAGTCTCGGTGTGAGGTCTTGGCGAAGAACAATACTCTTGCCAAAGGGTAAACTCACATTTATGAAACTTTTGGACCTCACTATGATCTCCTGGAAAAAGCAATAGGTCTCGCCGACTGCTTGGTGCTTCGGTGTAACACAAGAAGGCTCGTTGAGATGTCTTGGTGAGAGTGATAGTCTTGCCAAAAGGAAAACTGAAGCTGATACAAGTTGTAAGCTCTGTGAAACATCTTGGCGATAACGATAATTCTTGGCGACATCAATATGAAGCTTTTGGGTATTGGGAAGACACTGTTAGTGTCTCACCGAGATGCCAACAAAGCTTGAATCTCTTTTGACCATTTGAATATCCTATGTGGAACCTTGTGGACCTATAGGAGAAGCCGAATCTGAACAGTTGGAAGATTGTTCATTGTGACAGTTTTGTGAGGAAGCTCGACGGACATGGAATGACATGGTTATACTCTGTGATTGCAGATTGTGATCAGTTGGTTGGATCGACGGATTGCTAGGTGGTTGTATGATTAGTAAATGTAATCTAATCTATAAAGAATGTAACTTGAAGGTTCCTATATAAGATTGTTCATGGTGAATGCTGCTGAAAACAAACATCAAAAAGATAAGTCTGAAACTTGAATGTAATCTTTATTACTGTAATACAAAGTGACTTCTCTTGGTGTGGTGGGTTTTTCTCCTGTAAGGGTTTTCCCACATATATTTGGTGTTCATGTGTGATTGTCAAATACTCTGTTTCTGATATTTACTTCATAGTACATCTTAACTGAACTGTAATTGAAAAATTAAAAGTATATCTGCATTCTTCTCTGAGGTATTGACGTTAGGAGAATTGTTTCTGCATCTGATTTTCCTTACATGTTTGGGATGATGAAGCATCCTTTGATTGTGGCCATCCCCTTGTCCTAGGGGATTGTGGTAACTCTCCTACCATGAAGGCATTCTTTGGGATTGTATAGTGCCCACATCCGTTATCCTGGATAATAACCTTGATGTCTGAGATGGTGAGGATGGTGAGTGTCTCTGTCGTAGAAGTGGAGGCGAGAGTAGCTAGGTCAATGTATGGGGTTGATGTGCCTTCATCATTCTTTGGCACTTGGGGGATTTTATAATATTTTGCTTCCAGGCTCTTGTAGTTAGAGAATGGTTTGGGATTCCCATGTATAGTGACATCCTGGCCTTGGCACGTGAATTTGACACACTGGTGGAAGGTTGATCCATGGGCATCCCAAGAGAATATTGTAAGGAAAATCAAGGCCAAGGACCTGACATGTGGTTTCCATTATTGTTGGTCCTACTTGGACAAGGAGTTGGATAGGGCCCTAAGACACTCTCTCTTGATCATTGTATGCCCTGATTGTGATGCCTTTGCCTTTGTCAATGGTATCCTCAGAGATTCCCAGATTCTTTATTAACTTAAGGGAACAAATGTTTAACCCTGACCTCCATCCACCAAAAACCTCTTGACTTTGTTCTTATATACCAGGACCTCCAAATGGAGTGTGCGATTGTGAGATGGCTGGTGGGAAAGTATTGATCGAAGAATGTGAGAAGATTTGGGGTAATGATATTTTTTATCATAGCTTGGAATTGTTCGGTGTCAAGATCTGCAGAGACAGTGGATGAGGCTAATGCTTCTTCAAGGATCTTTTTATGGGCCGATGATATCTTCAATAACTCCATGATGGAGATTTGAGCTAGAGTTCCTTTCAATTGATCAATGACATTATAACCACTGAGAATGGATCTTGGGTTGAAAGTGGGTGCTTTAGGAGGCTGAGATGACCCTGCGATGGTGATTTTCCCACCTCTTGTGGTGATTCCACAATCAACGTGGGCCCCTTTGATGGCGATAACAAAGCAATACTCATCCAAGGATGCGACAACATGGTTGTATACATGATTGACACTTTTGAACATTCCCTTCCCCTTATCATTATTATTGTTCCCTTTATTGTTGTGATTGGGTATCGGATTCGTGTACATTTTAAGATTCTAGTTTCCTATTGGTTGCTCCATATTTATGATTTTTTGATCAATGAGGTCCTGGATTAGGTATTTTAATCTCATGCAACTATTTGTGGTGTACCCTTTGATTTTGTGAAAGTCACAAAGTTGGTTTTCATTGTACCAAGGTGGTTTCACTTTTGGTTCTTGGTAATTCTCATAGGTGGGAGCCTTGATGAGGTTTCCATTTATCAATTTCTTCATTATGACCTTGAGTGGTTCTCCAAGGGCCATGTACTTCCCCTTGGTGGGATTTTTCTTTTGGGGGGGTGGTCCCCCTTGATTATTTAGGTTATTAACCTAATTGTTGGTTGGTTGGTGTTGTGATATTGTATTGGTTTGGGTGTTGTTTCGATCATTATTTTGTGGTTGTTGGTAGGTTTGGTTGTTTTTCCTTAGAGCACTGATCACGACCTTAGCATCAACCACACCATCGTTTGTGACATTTTTGTTCCTTGTCCATGTGCGAGGTTTCTCATTATAGCTACTAGATGGGTGATTGTTTTGTTGTTCTAGATATGTGGGTGTCCCTCGTGAAATAAGGGCTCGCTCAATGTTAAGTGCCTTAGGGATCAATTGATCGTATGTGGTGATCCCTTGTACCTTGAGATGTAATGCTAAAGCTCCGTCGAGGTTGGAGATGATGGTGCAAACTTGTTGCTCTTCTGGCATGGCCCATTTTCTCCTATTGGCCTTGGATCGCCATCATTGTAGGAAGGAAGCAAATGATTTGCTCTTTCCTTGTTTAAGAGCTGATAGTTCTTCGAGATTGACATCCATACCGATATTGAATGCGTAATTTTTAATGAATGTGTCCACTATCTCTTGGAATTTCTTAATGCTAGGAGGAAGGTGAGAGAACCACTCCATGGAATGGCTAGCTAAATTTTTAGGAAATAGCTGCATCAGATAGGTATCGTCATATGCGACTTCCATGTAATGAACTTGGAATTCCCTGATGTGATCTTAAGGATTTCCCGTCCCACGGTATTTATTGAATTTGGGGATCTCAAATCCCTTTGGGAATGGTTTCATTACAAGGATCCTATCAAATGGATAGGGACACAAGTTGCAGGTGTCTTTATGGTTCTCCCTAATTGAAGATCAAGTACTTGTTGTGAGAGTAACTTGATCTGTGATGCTACATCATTTTGCAGATTAGGGGGTGGGATGAAGGTGTTCTATGATGGTTCATTTGTTGGAGGGATGGGTGGATTGGTTGGTGTGTTGATGGATGGTGTTTACACATTCTGTTGTGCCAAGTATGCTTGTACTTGCTGCTATATCAACAATGCTTGTTGTTGATCCTGTTGCTATTGCACTAATAGTGCTTGTTGCTGAGCTAGTTGTTGTTGTTGTACCAACAATGCTTGTTGTTGGACTACTAGTTGGGCTACTTCTTGCTGCTCTTGGTATTGTTTTAGTGCTTGTTGGTATGCTTGTTGCTAAGCTACTTGTTGTTGTGTGAGATACTATGCTTGCGCTTGTGCTTGTGCTTGTGCTTGCGCCTATTGAGCTTGGTACTAGGCTCAAGCTTGCACTTGTGCTTGTGCTTGGGCTTGTGCTTATTGGAAAAATTGCTATTGTTGTAATAGGGCTTGGGATTGAGTAGCCTTCTATGCTTGTTGTGCTTCTTGAACTTGTTGTGCAGCTTGAGCGGCTTGAGCAGCTTGTGCTGCTTGAGTGACCTGCACTGCTTGAGTAGCCTGCGCTGCTTGAGCAACTTGTTAGTTTTGTATTTTCTGAAGTGTCTTTTGATAGGTAGCTTGTTGAGCAGCTTGTAATGCAATGCTATATTGGCTTGATACATTTGTTTTTGGTGGTGGAGGTAGTGGCGGATTTGGTATAGTGTTTGTTGATGTGGTGAGAGGTATCGTGGTATTTCTGATTGGGATTTGGGTGGTGGATGGTGTGATTGATACTCTTGGTCCTTGAGAGACCATGTTTTGAGATATTTGGGGGATGGTTGATGATTTTATGGTGGTAGCTTACTTTATCAGGATGTTAATCATCTGTTGTTGTGATATCAATGACAAGATGCAAGGATTTTGTATGATGTTTTGATTAACGATTAGAGGGTTGGTTTGATTTTGTTGATTGAAATTTGGTAAAGGGGGAAGCCCTAAACCAAGAGGTGATGTGGATATTGATGGAAAGGGGGGGAGTGGTGGAAAAGTGAGTGGCATACTCCCTTGGGGGAATGATGAAGATATAGTGTCAAAGATATCCCTTGGTCCAAATAAGTCTCCTTCTCCTTGCAAGGTTATGGGGAGAGAAGTTTGAGGTGTTGCACGAAATGATGATGATGGGTCATTAGGATCGTGGAAGGTGAGGGGGACATATGGATGTAATGGATTTTATGGGATGGATTTCCCCAAGATGGTGTTTGCGTCCAACTCTTGATTATTCACAAGGGGGTGTGTTTGTAATACATTAAGAAATGTGCTCCCTTTATTAACAATGGGTTGAGTTGGAGCAATGGATGATGTAATTTTGGGGATAGATTGAGTGATGCTTTGGAATGAAGGTGTAGATGAGATTGGGGGCATGGATGAAATTGGAGGCATGACCCCAAAAGGTGTTTCCATAATGGTACTCACATCAAAATCAGAAGGGAGTTTAGCCACTTGTTTTGCTAATTCAAGCATGTATAGTGAGGGATTGAGTCTCATCATGATGTTGATGATTCTATGATTCTATGGATTTTGGACCATCTCAGTGATTTCATCTTGTTTCATTCCGAAGGCATTGCTAGTGATACCCTCTACTTGACTTTCCTTTGGAGGATTTTGTGATGATGAAGGAAAGTTAGTTAGAGGATTGCTTGATCTAATGAGATTTATCTCAGAATTTTTTTGGCTTAGGTCACTTGAAGTGGTTGTTTCTTTGTTGGCTTCCATGTTCCTCTTGTGTTGAGATCTAGTTTGTACCATAAAATAGGGATCAATTTTCAAGAATGTGGGAGATGAATCTCTAATTCTTTGGATTGATCTAACTTTAGGTACAAAAGAGAAAATTTGGGATGATTTAAGGATCAAAAGTATGATGGTGAAATGTGTGAAAGGTGGATGATATCGATGATTAAAAGTCTTGAGAAATCTTGAAGGAGATGTTAAACTTTGGGACTTGGATTTGATGTTTGATTTTTATTTGGGATCATATTTTATTGGATTTGGATTTGGATAGTGAACTCATAAACTCTAAGAGTCTAGATGTTGTCCTAGAGTAAATTTGTCCTCAAGATGCTAATTTGACTAAGTGTGAGAAGAAGGACTCATTTAAACACACCTAACCAAACAAGATGATTGGATTTTAATTTTTGATAATGAACTCCTAAACCCCAAGATGTTAGATGTTATCAAGGGATAGACTTGTCCACAAAGTTTGACAATTTGATTAAATATGTGGAGAAGGATGTATCTACACACATATAATCAAACAAGATGATTTGGATTTTTTTCAAATGATTTACCCAAAGTTTAACATGTAGGATTTTTCCAAGATTTTCAAGAGTTGATGGTGAGATGATTTTAGTTTTGATGTTCGAAAGATGGATGAAGGTTTGATTTTGATCCTATGTGTACCTAAAAAGACACTTTCCTACTAGACCCCGGTTTTGAAGAACATGCTTTACTCTAGACACGGTGTTCAAATTCCCGAAAAAGATTTGGATTTTGCTGAAAAAATAATTCATACAAATTTGAATTATTTCTTGAAGCTCTTTTGTAAAAGTTAAAAAGTAGTCTTCGTCTGAATTCGTATAGTGTTGAGAGATGATTTTGGTGCTCTTTTGGACTAAGAGCTTTTAACTTTGGTTTCTAAATTTTGATCTTGCGTAAAATAATTTGAGACACATGTGTGGGATTCAATTGTTCTTAGTCTTTTCTTAATGATTTATTTTTACCACAAACACTTCTTAATTAGTTTTTGAAACTAGATGTCTAATGTTTTAATTTCTTCTCATCCCACAAAGTGTATCATGTGGAAATTAAGGAAATTAAAGCAAGAGTTACTTAATGTTTACTTTAGTAGGAGCAAATTGAGATGAAATTCAAATTCCTAGAAACCTCTAAGGATATGAATCCCAAGGGCAAGCAAGGGCATGTGAATTTGTTCAAGGATATTTGCTTCTCCTAAAGGTTTTGAAATTTGATGCTCATGTTAAATGTTTGTTTCTCAAATGTTTTCAATCAAGAAAAGTGTTTTGATTTCAAGAACATGTACAACCCTATGGATATTTGAGACAATATTTGTTGAGTCCCCACTTGGACAAGTCCAGCTATGCCTACTTCCAATGAATGGTTAGATGATTGAACCCACTGGCTCCCCTCCATGACTCAACACTTCTTTTGGGGAAGCCAAGCATCAATACCCATGAATCTCCCATGGCATAATTTCCATCTCTACTAAAAGTTGTAAAAATGGGGCGGCTTTAGAACGACCATTCTTGCACCAAAAAATAGATAGGGATTTTGGCCTTTCTACACAAGGGTTTTAATGTGGGCATTCCATTTGTGGGGGACCATCCATGCAGCGAGAGACCATTGCTGCCCTTCTCATCAGAATAATCCTTGTGACATTGGCCTTTGTTCCAATATCCACACTTATATCTCAGGTGGAAGTCACTTGGCTTTAGCGTGTTCTCGGTTGGGTCATTCCCTTGGGTGAGTACTTTTTCTCACAAGGCAAGCCCTCTAGGATAAACAAAAACAAGCAAACATATCTGTAACTCGATCAATCTTTGTTGTGAACCAAAGAGAGAGAATTTATGCAATATGCTCCACTCACACTCGCAAGATTTGTTCAATTTTAAAATCCAAATTGAAGTGTGTGGGTAATTACTTACGCAACTTAATGTCACCAAAAGGCATTTTGATTCTCAAGATCATCGTTAGGTGCGAGAGAAGTGCATACGTACTTTTAATGATATTACTTTGAGTAACTAATTATGAAACAAAGAAGCACTTGTTCATTTTAAGTCCACAAAGAAATGATTTGATTCTTTTTAGTGCACCAAAATGAAATATGGAAATTGTTTTGTTCAATTGTTAATCCTCAACCAAATGTAGTGATTTTGTCCTAATGTTCTTTTTAAACCCCTTTGTAGTAAAAATTGAAATATTATTTTTAGAGCCCAAAAGGAATTTAGTGTGTCCTAAGAGCATTAAAAGAAACAAATCCTTAAGAGAGATTATGAATTCTCTAAGAGTGTTAAACAAACACTAAAGTGTTAAAAAACACTTGGTATCATGAGATAATGATGTCATTAAGAAACTTCCACTAAGTTTCTTTTTCTTCAACTTTGATTAAGCCCACCTACAAAAAACCAATTAGAATTGCAAGATAAAAGTCAGGAAGGCAATTAATAACCCAGATGATCAAAATTAAAAAAGCACATGTCATAAAAAACTAAAATTTCACTTTGTTCTCTACTCCAGCAGTGGAACTTGCACTGGCGATGTAGTTTGAAAGATCCAGCGGTGCTATATGGTGTTGTTAATTCTACACGTGTCACTTTGTAGCAAAATAGAGAGGGTGATAGCATTTCTGTTTTTCCCAGTGGTGCTGTTTGGAATTTGAAAATTCCAGCGTGTGAAAATAGAACCGGCAGTGCAGTTTAAAATTTTGAATTTTGGGCTGGAATACCAGAGCGTCGTAGTTTGAAATTTGAAGCGGTGCTATATGGCGATGTTGGTGACGTAGCGGTTTTGAATAGCGACACTGGTATGCTAGCAGTGCACTTCCCTGTAGACACCAAAAAAACCACAAAAAGCACATAATTTTTGACAAAAAACATGATTAGAAAATGAGATCTTCCCTCCTTCTAGTGCCAAAATGTAGAACCAAGATCCTAGTACCTACAAGAGACAACAAACAAACACATTAGAAGATTCAAATGCAAGCCAAGATCAAAGTTCCCCATAAAATCCATTAACAATGCTCAAAATAGGAATAAAAGCAAGAACATAATAAAAAGCAAGGGAATAGATTAAATCCTATTAAAAACATGCAAACTCTTGATCTTATGGGGGAGTTGGTGCCAATTTGATGTGGAAATTGGCCCTTTCCCAACTCCTATGCAAGCTCTTGATGATTTGGTGATGATTGATCCAATTGGTGATTGCTTCAAATGAACTCCATGGAGAAAACTTGCAATAACCTAGCTATGCCTTGATGAAATGGATGAGAATTGCTATGCTTGAGTATGGATTTGAGTATAGTAAGTTTTCTCAAATTGTGGATGATCAAATGAGGAAAAAAACCTCTTATTTATAGAAAGATAAGATGGAGAAATTCCCAAAATGAAGCAATGTGGGACTAACTTTCAACCAATGGCCAAGTGCCACTTGTCAAAATGAGAATGGATGAGGGATGTGCACATTTTGATGAATGTGCCCATAAATGCAATTAGGTGGCATTTGAAAATAATGAAATGACATGTAAGAGGGAAAAAGAATGTCTTAAATGCCACTTGGCTCAATGAAAAAGATGAAATAAATGTCTTGTTGGAAGGACAAAGTCCACTTGGAAGGATTTCAAATTTGGAAGAATATTCCCCTATTATGCCATGTTGAGAGAAAATAGGGATTTAATAAATGAATTAAATCTATTTTCATGTGCAAGTGGAAAAAGCTAGAGGATGGGACATGGGTTAGGATTAAATTAATCAATGGTTAATTAATTTAATGAGAGATTAGATGGTGTGACAAATTTGACTTAGATTTATGGGTTGATTTAAATCAAAGATGAGAAGAATGTTATTTTAGAGATAGTTAAATAAATATTTTATTTTATTTAACTAAAGGGGATGATTGGTTAGATTAAATTAAATAAGGTTTTAATTTATTTAATTTAATGAGATGATTTTAGAGATTAATTAAATAAAATTGATTTATTTAATTAAATAAAGAGCTAGGCTTAATTAAACCAGATTGATTGATTTGATTAACAAAAGAGAATGACTTAATCAGATAAAGGATTATTTAATTAAGGGAGGAAAATTGATGAATTTAATCAAATAAGGGTATTCAATTAAATGGTTAGACCGAGGGATGATTAAGGATGAAATGGTGTTAGTAGTCGGGATCAAGCGTGTAATGTCAATCAATACATTTTCCATGTCTACACATATCTTCATCTTCTCTCTCCTATTGGGGGGGGGCATCTATTATACTCTCATGATAGAAGCAGTCCTTGGGGGGTCACATTGAGTCCTCCTATCCTTCTTTCTCTAGTATAGTCATTTATTTTTCTCTCTTTTGGAGATGAGTTTTTCCCATGAGGTTTTCTCCTTTTCTTGAGTAATGAGAGATTTTAGTTGCATGTTCACTTGTAGCTGAGACCCATTTTGCATTCATTTTAGCTTCTTTTAGCAGATGTTTAGTTTCTCCCTAAGTTGATCTTAAGGCAAGGTGTTGGAGTAAACAAGTCATTATCTGATAATTAATTAATTATTAGAGGATTTTTACTTTAGTTCACTTAAGCTAAACTTAGGATCTGCTTCTTAATCTTTAGTTTGATTCTTATTATTATATTGGACTAAATTTAGGACAATTCATCTCATTTGATGAGATTAAAACACTTGTCACTATCTTGTTAATCCACAGGTAGGGTTTTCTTGTGCATTTATTATATAAGCATGCACATTCATTTGTAATATTAATCCAAGTTATTTGCATCAATAATAATTCTCAAGTTATTGAGCACAGTCTCACTTTTGATCTTCTCTATTGCAATAGGTAATTGCATCTAGGTGTTTCATGGGAGCTATGGATTGAATCAGTTAATTCTAACACAAAGATTATGGGATTTTCAAAAATCCTTGAAACTTCTTTAATTCCTCACCAAACAACAAGACTTGATAGGAACATAGAAACTATGTTTCAATTTCTTCTTTTTCCTCAAGACCTAGTCTCTACCACAGTCTTTTCCTCTTCGAGCAATGGGACTTGAGAGGAACCTAGAACCTAGGTTCCAAGTTCCTAGTTTTCCTTGCTACCTAACTATGATATTTACCCATTCTAAGCATTTATGCCCATCTTGTGCACAAGACCCCATGGATATATTTGTTCACTTACCTCTCCATTACTTTATCTTTACAATTCATTCTCTCATTTCCTATTGTACTCTTTGTCTCCACATTTTCCTTTTCCCAAGTGATCCATCAAACTATTTATCTACGTCTGTGGTTGGATCACTCAAGGGATTTATTTTATCATGTGTGGTGTGTTCATATTTTATTCTATGAAAATTCTAAGTTTTCATTATCCTCACTTTCCCTTAGCTTCATTTATCAAGTTTGGGCCATATCAGCCTTTAGTGTCTAGTTGAATTGGCTGATATGAACTATCTGCCAATTTAAAATAGTTCATATCGGTCAATTCAAAATTGGTGAATACATTACAACCAATGAGGTTGCCAAATCACCCATATTTTATGAATTATCAATCCAATGCATTTCAATTCACCACCAATTTATTTTATAAGGCATATATAATTAATAATTTCTCCATAACAATTATGTGTTTCCAATGGTCTAATTAATATTTTCACCTCGAATCATGGAAGCATGTATTAAATCACCCACATATTCACCAATAATATTAAAATGACATTGTGTATGAGGGCATGTTTATCCAACATCATTAAATGTTCAATACCTATGAGGACCCATTTCACCAATAAAATTTACAAATAATTATGTATGAGGACCTAATTCACCAATAACATTAAAAAATAATTACGTTTGAGGACACATTTCACCAATTACAATAAAAATAATTATGTATGAGGACCCATTTTTCCAAAGCTATGGTAACTCCATGCTAATCGTAGGCCCATAATTTCCTTCAAAGTTACAACGTATGTGCTCTATTAAGGTTTGATTCATTGAACATTTAAATGGATTGTTGTATAATTGCATGAGATTCACCAATTTTTTTCTATACCATTTAAAAATTCCATAGAATTTTCCAAATATGGATTGATATAAATACAAGAAAAAATATGATTTATTTTTACACATTTTTTTCAATTCTAAACTTGTGAGCTCTCAATTTAGAATTTGGAACCTTGATCATAGGAAAGTTACTAATTTACAACTCTAGGGATTATTGCATTAACAAATAGTGAGTCAATGAAAACCTAAATGTAAGTGACCCACTAATCATTTCTTCATAGTGATAATATTATAAGATTATTTATCTCTTTATTATTCTTTCTTCAATCTTAAAGATGATATTGAGTAGGTAATGTGATTTATATTCTATTTCCTTCTTAAACAAGAAGACATTTTTTGATAGCTTTTATTTCATGAGAGAACAAGATGTCAAACACCAACAAGAGTAAGACTCCTCAAGGTGGTGAAGGGAGGCCATCAAAATTCCCAAAATGTAGAGTTACCATAAAGTCATAATTTGGAAATGTTTTTGATCCATTAGATCAAGATGGAACTACATCATCAACTCTTGCACCAAATATTAATGAAGGCATTGGCAATACTTCACAAGAATATCAAAATGAGTTAATTGAGTTAGATGAGGATGAAAATGTCACAAAATATAATCCAAGGGATACCTAGGGTAGCCAAAATGAGTTAATTGACTTGGATGAAAATATTAGCATCATAAATGATGTTGCTCGGATGAAGAGGAAAAGAAAAGCTAAATAAAAAATGGGGAAAGAGTGGGATATGACAAGGAATTTTTAGATTGATTGGGTGTCAAAGTACGCATTCATTGAACTAGTGAAGAATGTAAACAAAGATGATCCTCCATCAAAATGAAAGTGTAAGATTTGTAGTTAGAAATATAAACGAGACAAGAAGTTGCAGCTAAAGATTGACACTATAGAAAATCATATCGATAAAGTTTATGAAAAACAATCATAGACGAAAAGGAAAAGCCAGTAGTAAGATGAAAATCAAAGGATGAATGTCTTCATGTTAAGTATTCCATAGAATATGATGAGCATGTGCAAAGAATAGTGAATCTTGTTGAATGTGGAGGTTCAATTGAAGCTCAATTTGGAAAGATAATGATAGGAGCACAACTGGAAAAAATTGTCTAGTTGAGTGTTGTTTTTCATATTTTTTCTAGAGGGTGTCCTATGACAGACTACCCAGAATAGAATAATTAATTATCTTTTTTTAGGTGTTCCTAACTTTCCTAGTACACATTAGTTAATAAAATCTAGATGGGAATGGGCAAGTTGTCTTACTAAGGAGGAAAAACAAAATTTATAAGAAAAAAATAGAGTCAACCTTCATTGCATTATCTTTAGATGAAGTTACTCTGAGTGATAATACTTCTTAGGTATGTGTGCATGTGTATACTATACATAAACATGTCTGTCAACCTCATCTACTTTGTGTTCATAAAATAAAGGAGAGTTTGAGATCATAAAATCTATTTGAACTAGTTAAGAAATATTTGAATGAAATTATAGGTATGGATGACTTCATAATTTACAACGAGTTCAAAATCACCATGTATGTGAAGATGTTTAATGTTCAATACTATCATGGCACACAAGCCAACTACGAGGGCCTCGTACTTAGTGATGTTGTTAGTGCAATGAAATTCCAATCGAAAGGATAGAGGAACTGGCTTTCCTTTGGGTGAGACTAAAACTATTCCTACTCTAGAGCTAGATTAATATGTTGATCCATCAAAGTACATATCCCATATAGGTTCACAATTTGTTACAAAAAGGTCTTCATATGGGAATAAATCCATATTAGGGAAGGAGTGAGATGAGGGAGTTTCTACCAATTGATCGACAAGAACTTGACCCTTAATTAATTTTTGAGTTACAAACTTTATGTCAAACTCAGAGAGCAACATTACCCATTTCACTAACCTTCCTAAAAGATCAGTTCTAGTGAATAGATACCTTATACTTGATCACTTTTTAGAATGAAATGAGTTTCAACATGAAGAAGATAATGTCATAACTTCTACATTGTAGAAATGAGAGCAAGACATTGTTTCTCTATGATAGAATAATGAGTTTCATAAATAACAAGAATATGGCTAATGTAGTAGATTGCTCTTTTTTTACTATCATTAGCATGTTGAGCTA
Source organism: Sequoia sempervirens (assembly GCA_007258455.2). Classification (NCBI taxonomy): domain Eukaryota; kingdom Viridiplantae; phylum Streptophyta; class Pinopsida; order Cupressales; family Cupressaceae; genus Sequoia; species Sequoia sempervirens. The sequence goes on from VDFB02047230.1 coordinate 626,660,425, forward strand.
ACAAAGCTACTAAGGCATGAGGTGATGCAAAGATATAAAGAAAAAAATTTATATCTTGCATAGCCAACATTAAGATAGGAGGATTGGCCAAATAACTCTTTATTGACAAAAATCTATTTTGCACTCATCATCCCATAAAAAATCAACATATTTCTTCAACAAGCGTGTGAAGGGAAGGGTGCGATCAACCAATTGAGATACAAATCTTTGAATATTCCCCTATAAAATACATAGTTGAGAGATTTTTATAGGTAGAGACATGTTTACAATTGCATCAATCTTATTTGTATTGAATTTGATTCCACAGTAGAAATAATCAATCCTAAAAGTTTTTCGACGTTAATGTTGAAGACACACTTAAGAGGATTCAATATCATCTTATAGAGTCAAGGCCTTTCAAAAATAATATGAATATTTTAAACATGATCTTGACGAGTTATAGAATTATCCAAGATTTCATCAACGTAATATTCTAGAATTTTGTGAATAAAATCATAAAATATAAGGGTCATCGCCCGTTGGTAAGTTGCTGGACTACATTCTTTAACCCAAACAACATGACCACATAGTAGAAAGTCCCCCAAGGGGTAGTGAAGGATGTCTCATATTGATCTTCTAGGTTAGTATGAATCTAATTATAGCTTGAGAATGCATCCATGAAGGATAACAAGGCACAGCCTGTAGTCAAGTCTACAATCATATTGGTATTAGGCAATAGAAAAGCATCCTTAAGAGAATCCTTATTGACATCACGAAAGTCAATACATCCATTAGGTTTTCTAATGAAAACAATATTCAATATCTAAGGTGAATAGTCAATAGGATGGACAAAGCCTACTTTTAGAAGCTTCTCTATCTCATTCTTAACTAACAATGCAACCATGGGATACATCTTTCAGATATTTTTTTTAATGGGCTTAGCATTAGGACATAAAATGATATTATGAACCACCACATATTCATCAATATTGGGCATGTCCTCACATGACCAAACAAAGATATCAGGATGAGAATGTAATAAGTGAGAAAGTTGCATAGACTCCTCCAAAGAAAGGAAATTCCCAATCTTAATCACATTTTTAGAAGACTTAGTATCCATGAAAACATTAGTAGTATCCACTTTAAGGAGAGAACTACAGTCTTCATGATGGGAAATAGGAACATCATCATTCACATTAGATAAAGGAGCCTCCTCATCCATACTCAAAATAGATTCTCTAAAGTATGCTTGTTTATGAAAGCAATACAAGAATTGTCATTTATGGTGATAAAAAGGTAAATGAGAGTAGACACCTAAGAATTATTCCTACGCTTCCTCTGAAGACAAGAAATATAGAGGAACTTCGTTAGATTCTACTTTTCACTCAATCAGTTCAAGGTGAATTAGACTAAGAGGTTTGATGGAAATCATGTTGACACTCCACCATGGTTTTCACCTAGACTATTCAAGATAGAAATCAAAGTCCCAAGTTATGCTTATGAGGCATACATTCTATAGGGACATGAATTCCTTGTTCCCTATGCCCACAACCCTTATGTCCATAACCATATTTTGAAACAAGTTTATATCTAGGGCCATAACACGTTTGTAAATCCTAAGAATGAGGAGGATCCATGTAGAGAGCATCATCTTCCACCAATGGGTATCATAATCCTCTACGAGATCAAAATCATCCTTCTTAATAGGACTACAAACATTATCCTCCTTAATAGAAGAATGATTATCTTTCTCAATAGGGGTTTAATCATTCTCCTTGATGGAATTTTGATCCCTTTCCCTAGTATATGAAACTATCGAAAGGTCAAGGTGGATAAGGTCAACCTTGTAATCTCCGATGAAGAACTCAAAAAAACACAAGGACCCAAAATCATCACCAAGATATGAGTTTGATTTAGAAGAATAAGAAGGGATAGACTTAGGATTCTTTGCTTCAAGATGATCTTCTTCGAGGACATTCATCTTAAGAGCTTGAAATTTAAAATAAGCACTATTGAAGAGCATGTCAATGCATTAGAAGATAATGATGAAATACAATTTTTAAGGGTGGAAACAATTGAGGCCCAACCAAAAAATTCCATCTCACAAAGGTGTATAGCATCCGGGTCAGTCTTGATCGTAATTACTTCGTTGTTAGCAACAAATTTTATACAACGATGCAAGGTAGAAGTTACAGCCCCCAAAGTGTGAATATAGGATCTTCCCAAGAGAATATTGTAAGGTAAAGGACCAAACATCACATAAAATAAGGAGGGTAAGGTAACGGGTCCCAACCTCAAAGGCAAGATTAGCATGCCAAGGGCTTGATGATCAGTGTTATCGAATCCATGAATGTACAAAGAAGAAGCAACTAAAGAAGAAGAATCGACTTTAATATTAGGTAATAAGTCAATGCTACCTATGTTGAGAACTAAACTGGTGTCACCGAGAGCATGTCAAATACCGATGTTATTAATATTAACTATAATCATTAGAGGATTTGCTTGCTTTTGTACTTCCTGAGGTGAGAGTTCCTGTAGATAGAACGTAATATTCGATGAATTCACATGAATATGAGCCATCAACGCATTAACATCCATTGGCCTAACAAAAGAAGGAAAGAGGATCTATTGCAAAGCTTCTTGGAGTATACCCTGATAAACCAAAGCAGATTGAAGCAAATCCCATAGTGAGATATTGGCTGAAGTAAAGTGAAGTTGCTTGACAAGATCATAACTACCATGTGCTTTAGTTGTAGGTTTAGGTGCTAAAGGAAGACTTGGTTGAGAAGGTGGTAAAGAATTTGGAATAGAAGTAGGTTGATTCAAATTCTTCTAATTTCTTCTAGTGTTATATGTATGTCTTAGAACATTATAGGAAGAATCTATAGCTTTTAAGAATCTCACACACAAAGGTCCGATGAGTCATTAGAGACTGGAAACCCATGAATAGAATTAATACTCTTAGGAGAAGGCTAGCCAAAGTCACATAAATGGTGGGTCTCTTAGGCCTTTGAGGAGCCACAAAGATGTTACTACATTCATAGACTCTCGGACTTGCAAAGAGGAAGTAGATAGTTGTGATGAAGATGTTTGTTTAGGAGATCTACGAATGGGGGAAGATGCCTCTAAGAAATCATCCAGGGAATAATCTACAATATTGAAATAGTACTTAGAAAAATCATTATCATAAGCATTAAAATATTGTAGAAAGAAATTTGACATGATTCAGACTTCATGTCGGGTTCAACAAAATGTGAAGGAGGGGATTCGCTACTCCCAAGTCCTAAGATAAACAAGGTCTAAAGGGAGTGAATTACCCTTGGTCACCTCAATGACACCAAATTAAGTGACAGAGGTTCAAGATGAAAGCGATTACAAAATGTTCTTAAAACAAAGTTTTTGGTATGATCACAGATAAAGGACTTTGAGGACTAGAAGAGCAAATTGTAGAGATTTTTGAGATAAGAGGATAAGATCTTGGAAAAAGGACATCAGTGTGGGAGTAGGATGATAGCATGTGACACATTGGTATCTCATATGAATAGAGACTAAATTTTGCACATAACTCAAAGAATCTACTAACTATTCAAAAATTGAGGTTTGGTTATTTCACCAATTTAACAAAAATAAGAAACAAGAGTAAATGATAAGGAGAGAAAGATGTAAACTCATAGAGGGTCCAACGCTACAAAGCCTCCTATAAATATTTACATGAGCAACCTACACATAAGGTGAATGAGGAAAAATGTTGGGGCTATTTTGGAGCTTGCCTTAGTCAAACCCTTATTTTGGTGTTCCCACCTCCATAGATAGCTAGATAGATAGAGAGTATAAAATACACAAAGTAAAGTAGACACAATGAGTGATAAAAGAAAACCCCATGATGGAGGAGAACATGTATCGTGAAATAGACATAATGAGTGATAAAAGAAAACCCCAATATGGAAGAGAACCCAAATCACAAAATATGGACACAATAAATTATGCTAGAAAATAGAAAAGAAAGTAAGAGAGTATTACCAACAGCCCGTGGCTTCCTCTTAGATTGATAGACGTGGCATTGAGGGCTTGCAAGAGAGCTTTGGTTTTTGGTGAGACATCAATTTGGTAGAGCTTTGCCATATAATCATGATGTAGAAGAGAAGAGAAAGGAGAGATCAATTAGAGTGAGAGAAAGTGAGAATGAATGAAAATGAGAGTGAAAAAGAGGGCTTTGTGAAGTTGCATGGGTGGGAAGAGCTGTTATACTCAAGATTCTACCATGTCAACATTTTTCACTAGTAAAAGTTCCTGAGATTCCTCATTTAAACTCGTAAAGCTTGGGGACACTAGTGTGCCACACACACATCTGCATGTTGCATAGGCGTTCGACTCACAACTTTGCAAGAAATAAGGTGGCTGAATATTGATTCTTCATCGTTTCCCCTTATGGAGTTGGAATGATGAAATTACGACTCATGAGGTCCTCATCATAAATGTGGCTAGGTACCATAAATGCAGGGGGCCAAATGTCCAAGTGCCACAAGGTACAATTTTATGACACTACATGAACTTTGACAAGATTTATGACGTAAAAAATGTTTTAGAATCCACTAATGATGTTTAAATCCTTTTTAGTTTACTTGAACAATACAACCAATTAGTGTTGAGTTTAGGCTTGGGTTTCTTAGGGGTGGAATTCCTTATAGGTATTGAAACCTTATTAACATCATACTTGTTGCTCTAATTTCTCATGACTAATCCTTTATTCTTTAATTTGAATAAGTAATTTAAACTCAAGGTAGAAAATCCTTGAAAATTTCTCCCATATGCACATTGCATATGGGACAACAAAGAACAAGAAGAGTTTAGAATAATCCACTTTATGAAATTCCTTAAGAGCTTAAATTTTAGCTACAAGTCACTTTCTTGCTAATGTGTTAAGGTCTCTAGAGATTTTTATACTATTGTCTCCAACCTTGCTCCATATAAATTTAGAGGGAGTATACTTATTATGAAGAATGGTACAAATTGGGTCATCTATCTTATACAATTAAAAACATAAATTTTTAAACAATCTAATTTATGACATTCCTTAAGAGCTATAGTTTTAGTTACAAGTCACTTTATAACTAATATTGTAAGGTCTCCAAATATATGTATACTATTGTCTCCAATATTTCTCCATTTAAATTTAGAGGTAGTATATTAATTATAAAGAACAATAGATTGGGTCAACTATCTTATTAATAGAACGTGACAAAATATTCACCACAATGCATACACCAAAGTTATAATTGTCTTGAAAACCACATCCAAATGTTATAAGAAACCATGAATTACAATAGATCATAACCTCCTCGTATCTCTATTAAGTTATTTAGTGTTTGGATTTGATATAGATGAGAAACCCAAAAAAAGATGATTAATAAAACTTAAAATGAATAAATAAATGTAGAGAATTTTTTTTGAGAGATACATGTAAGTGTCAAGAAGATAAATCTACATTAATAGATCATAAAGAGAAGTTTTTTAATCCACTTAGGAAGAAAATGGAGCTACAATATAAGAAAAATTAAATTTTCCAAGTCCAATGAGGACGAGGATAAGGCATAGAACAAAAAATAAGGAATTTATTATCTAAGTTTCTAATTATGCGAGGATAGGGAGAAATAGAAATCCAATAAAATAAGATGAATGTGTACAACTCATTATCTTATCCTACCCAAGTGAATTTAATGAACAAGTCTAATATCATATTTAGGATAAACATATATTGAAAGTAAATTAAAATATTGCAATAATTTACTCAGGCCTTTAAGTGTAGCTTAGCTAGATGATAAAACATACATATATACAAGTCCATATGTCTTGATTATGTCATGTTAGATACCCATTTATGAATAATCTCTCATAAAAAATATATCTTCAAAAGAGGGAAAATAATAAAATATGTACATTGGATGAATGGGGATTTAACATGAATAAATCCATCCAAAATATTTAATGAAAACCCCCAACAATATTGTAGCTCTTGCACCAAAGGAATATGCTTATATATGAATGTTGAAGATAATCCATTTATGGAACATGATATTTCTCCCCTTGTGAAAAATAATCCAATGGAAAATGATGAGGTAACTCTCACTCAAAGAATAAATGTTAGGTGAAGTATCATGATGCATCCTATCTTTGAAATCTACTCAAATATGCCCATCTCAACACAAAATATGCTTCAATTCATAAAGGTAAAAGCAATCCAAACCCATGTGAAAAAATGTGAAATCCAAGATCAAGATCCAAAGTCAAAGTAGATATGATAAGACTATGAAACTATTATCATAAAATAAGAGTTGAATATCCTCAAGAATGTCTCCTAAAGTTGAAATATGAGATTCATATAACAGAACTATGATACATATCAAGTGGTCATCTCAAGAATCTAAATCAAGAAGATAATTTATAACCTACTTATTTGAATTTGAAGTAGGATTAGGAGGATACATAATATTCTCCAAATAATAAAACTAAATATTCCCTCAACCTCAAGATAGTAAATCATAGAATTTTAGGAATTTATGATTTCAAATGTAAGAGAAAGAGAGGTAGAAGAAGTATCAAGTTCATCACAATGCTCAAGGCCCTCCAAATATGAAAACTCACATACTATCATCAATAGGTATATTATCTGCATCATAAATGGGTATGATATTTTCCATAGCAATGATCATAAAATGGAGATGAATTTAAGTGTCTCCATATAAATACCAAATTTTAGTCCATGGAGTGTGGGGACAATCAAGTTGTTAAAGGTCACATAACAAAGCAAAATAAAAGATACAATAGATTAATCTTAGGAAATGGTATATATTATTTGTTCATGCTAGTTTCCTATAGTGTTTACTTGGTTTAGATATGAGTCCACTAATGTGAAGAAAAATATTAAGCCAATTGAGATGTGTCAATAAGTCTTTTCACCAAGACATATAATTACCATAATTTAGGGTTATTATGGAAGGATGGATATAATAATCCATGATAGTCTCCTCAAATATCAAATTAGAGATCAAAACATATGAATTAAACCTTTGTAACATAAGAATGAACACATTAATAATTTAGAAGTACAATAAAAAGGTACATACAAAACCCCTCCTTTTTATTAGTGTATTTATAACAATGCTTATGATTTCAAATTTATCCATAATATATCTAACAAAGAATTAAAAAACTCAGATGACTGTGATACCAATATTGTTTAAAGTAAAGGGAGTTTCCCCCTTAAAGAGGCCTAGGATATCTGTAACAATTTTACAGTTACTAACAATGAACTTTGTGTAATTATTCATTTATTCAATTCATTATTTGTAGTACAAATATGGATAACATTGGTAAAAGAAGATTTGCATTAACCAAAAATCCATAAGGCTATACAACATTATATGTTGATAGAAGTATACAATATATCCAATAAATTCATACAAGCTTGCAAAAAAGCCATATGGACATAAAATGTCACATATCCATAATACAAAACATATGTTCAAAAATTCCATGTAAGCATACAACAAAGAACCCTAATACATAGTTATTTCCCACTAGGGGAAGGAAATAGATCGTGAACTGCCTTTGATTGTTGGTTGGATGCAGATGCATGTGATGTTGGTGTCTTTCAAGTGTGATCACTTGTCCTCTCTAGAATACTCTGGACCCACAACTAATATAATAAAAAGTATGGACATTAATATATAAAAATTGAATTATGGAATGACATATAACAAATAATCACTTACCACATACAAATAATCAACATGCTCATCCACGACAAGGGGCACATTCATGATCTAGAGTGACAAGCCCCTTTAGCAAGCATCAAGATATCAATTAAACTACATACGAGTATCATTAATTTTTTAATAATAAAAACAATAAAATAATGTAAACATAATGTGAAATTTAATAATCTATTACATACCTTTGTCAAAGGATCATAAATTGATACTATTTAAACACCATCATGGTCCATTGAGGCACAAATATTGGTAAGACTATCTAATGTCAACATAAAAAAATGAAACAAAAAATGTTGTTCAATTACCAAAACTACCTAACATTGTTTTACAACACCATTAATGAATAAATATTACTTGAGTGAAATTTTGTCGATGATGATACTTGTGCAAGGTGTCGATGTCGAAGGTCCACCATCAAACTATTCAACATCTAAAGTGAGTTATGAGTAAGCCATTTATATAAGGTTCAACTATTCACATATAATAATCATATTTCTTTATTGGTTACATACCTATGGACTCGACGACATAAATAAATAGAGGTCTGGGGGAATAGTGCAAGTATCATCAACACTTCAACCCTAAATTTTCATCATAATCATTCTACTAATTTAGTTATTATTACATTTCAAAATAGAATTTAATAAACAAAATTATATGAACTTGCTAAAATTTACCTGAGTATCAATACCAAATATTTCATTCAACAAGGAATCTATTATAGCCATCTCTTGTGCAATTGATATATCCTATGTAGTTGCATCCCAATTACTCTTCAACACACAAGAGTCAAAAAGTGGAGTGAAAATCTAGGCCTAGAAGACCCACCCACATCAGGTTCTACTAGAGGCCTTACATACTATACAAGGCTTTGAGTGAGTGAGCTAATCGAGTCCAAGGTGTCCACCTCAACACTATCCTTCACAACATAAGGAACAATCACATGCTCCATCACAGGTCTAGCCAAGGGTCTCAGTGCCAACTATGGATTATATCATTCCCTCACTCCCCTCACTCTATTATGTGTGGAGCCCCCATCTCTACCTTGGAAATCTAGATAGTCAAAATAATTTGGAATCTTATTGAGGAAAAACTCACAATAGAGTTTCCTCAAAAAGTACTGTGGTGCCTCATAGTTATTGCTCGAAGGTTGGTAAAAAACCATCCACCACCTATCCCAAAAATTATTTTTATTCCTTCGTGGTGGAACCAATGGATGGGGAACCTCCTACATGTAGCTGATAAAGGTTGATTGATTCGTGGGTCCATGGAGAGGGCACATAAGTCATATTTGGTAATTTTCACTTGCTCATATGAAAGTTTATTTGCATAAAATTATTTTTGTTCCTCCCTCTTATTGGATCAAAAATTAAATTGTGCAGGCATTGGTCCTATATGAGAGTAAAAGCACAAAGATGTGTCACCCTTTCAACCAACTATATAGTTTCAAGAAAAACAATTTTGACCTAAACAGTTTCGGTCGAACCAATTTCTCCCAAAACCACATGGCCTATATGTGGCACATAGCATTTCGGGTGAAACCCTTTCTCCCAAAATCATAAAAGCTAATTTTTTTGCTTTGCCACATTGAAATGTGGCTTATTTATGTGCAGGGTTTCGATAGAAAGGATTTTAGTCGAAACCCTTTCTACTGAAACTATCTGTGGCATCCTAGTTGGTAGCCAACTTAGTTTTTTTTAGAATTTTTTGAAACTTTTAACTTCAACTAAGTATTTCTTTAGTCAGAATGATTAAAAGAAAAAAGAAAAATACCCTTTTGTAGTGCTCAGAGTGGTGAATCCAAATATGTAATTTTTTAATATATTTTATTTTTAAATAATGCAAGTAGGTTGTTAAAGTTAAAAAGAGGCTGATTAGAAATTAAAAAAATAGTAAAACATATTAAAAAAAAATAAAAATATTTGGCTTTAAAATGTTATTATGACAAATATATATCAAAATTTCAATCTTTTTTTCCATGCACTAGATACTGAAGTTACCTATTTGGAGAAAAACAATTAGGAGAAAATGGAGTTTTTTTCTATTTGTTTCTTGACATCAAGTGAACGCCACTTTTTTTTAAAAAAATTAGCATTCCAAAATTTGCTCTTAAATTGATAAAAAAATTCAAAATACTTTTTTAAAAAAATGAAAAATTATAGGAATAAACTTCATCAATATTTCTACATTTCATTAGTTTACATCATTTTGAAATTCAAAACATAAATACCACTTTCATGTGGTCAAAGTTTAGAATTTTTTTTGCTGTTGGTTGATTCCTTTATAAAGTGTGACACAGGCTTGTGCTTTTACCCATGAGATATAATAAATTGTAAGGATTCAACAAGGCATCTCTTATGAGGGTTTTTTGTATTTGCATCTTTTAACCTTGTAATCTATTCTTCATTATTTTTTGTTGTTTTCTATTTGTCTTAGAATATTTTCTTGTGTTCCTACATGATATCTATGAATTGAGGGAGGAGTTTGATGTTTTTCTTATTCATGAGGGTCTTCATGAGGAGGTGATTGAGAATTTTCAATATTTGGAGTTGGAAATTCATTTACTGGAAATTAAAACAAATTTTAAGTAAAAAACCTAATTCTTGATATATAATTTACTAGAAATACATACCTCTTTCACCTCTGCGACGTCTTGGTGACATATTGATAAAGATTCACAAGCTTCAAGTGAAAAAAATGCTTTCTATTTGGCGAGCACGAGTTGGGAAGGGAAAAATGTGCAGGTAGGTCATTGAAGAACAACAAAATGAATGAAATGAGGGTCAATTTTTTATTACAATTTTTTCATTTGAAAAGTGCCAAATTTGGTGCTCACCAAATTGGCTTGGTATGACCAAGCCTTAGGCTCATTTTTCTAAGCCATTTGATGAGTGTCAAATGTGCAATTCAGGTAAAAAAATTAAAGTGGAATCTAAATTGACTCACAACTTTGTGCACTCACCCTTTAGATATTTCCTCAATCATAAAAACGATATGAAATCTATTACAAATATTAAATATCTCCCACATTTCAATGATGCAATCATAGCACAAGAACATATTACATAACTTACAAGTTACAACTATAGAATAATTTCAATATTGCAATCTACAAATGCCATATTCAATCTTAGAAGTTAAAATAAAATTTAATTTAAGAATGATCTCTTAAGGAAAAAACACTTCATAGCTATAAGATAAGATTTTTATTTATTAGAAATTATATTTTACATATGAATTGACCCTCTAAGGCATCACCATAATACAAAATGAGTTTACAATTTTATAACCATTATCACCACCTTCTTTCTCATGAAAGCCACATAGGGTCGAGCGAAAAACCCACTTTAAATGTAGCCAAAAAATTGTCTACAACACTTTTCAACACTGCAAACAACTTGATTAAATATTTGCATTCCCATGGATGTAATTGAAAAATTCTCTGACCCACGCCTAATCTCTAATTGGTTCTAGAATAATGTATCTCCTTATGTATTTGAAACCATTTTTTTCATAAGCCCTATGTCAAGCCACAATCTCCCTGTTTAAGCTGCACAAAAAAGGAAGATGCTCCACTAGGGCCACGTCCCTAGGAATGAGCAACTGCAGGAAATATCTTGGCCTCAAAACCCCTACACCTAGATGCACTATTGATGCATTTCTTCAATAGCCCCAATAATTATGGTTTGATAATTAGCATTGTAATTGCTAAAACCACACCTTTCGATGCATTCAGGCCTAATAATTATGCCATGAACTAAGAGGAAATATCCGTGTTGACTCGATATAGGTGATTAGAAACAATAAATTCTTTCCCTAAAACTAGTTTAATTGCTTCCCAAATTAAACTCCCTTCCAATGACACCAAACAATTGAACACAACATGAGATCCTGACCGATCCCAAAAATTCCATTTGTCTCTTTTGGAAAGTTAGTCTGATTGGTGTTTCCACATGTGGAGTGTAAAAATGAATATTGCAATGCTTTCATTTCTACCAAAATATATGAGACAAAAATTGACCTTCAACACTACTGTAAGGAAGCTAAGGTAGCAGAACAACCTCCTACACTAATATTGAGAGGAGAATAATGCAAAGATTTTACAAATCTTTAATAGTTATAGAAATTTAAATAGAAATAAACACAAATATCATGCATACCACAACACAATGATTTATGTGGGGAAAAACCTTTTCGAGAGAAAAACCCACACTCCAAAATCTTCCCAATATATTATTCAACAATCACAAAGATTAAAATATACTTGCAGAGCAAGCTTCTCATAGGAGTATCACCACACAAAGATCTAGAGACAACATGATCACTATAAAAATATCAGAATACATCACAATACACAGCCATAATACAATGCCCTCATAAAATAGGGTTTCCTTCTAGGGCAAGTCAAGCTAATAAAATATTAGTCGTCATATCTAAGACATAATGATGAATGGTCCAGATTTACAATAATAAATTATAAATAAAATTTAGGTTTTGAGGGCACTACCCCCGAGCCCCCATCGGGGCGCATTTCCCTTGAACCCCCAACCAGGGGGATGATCCCCCCAAACCCCTTGTGGGGGGGATCCCCCCACCCCCCATTGTCGTTGACTGGATAATACCTTATGTAATTGCAAGGTTGAGGCACATTTTATCAACAACTACAACTTGCACTCCACTCATTTAATGCCTTTGAATTCAATAAATGTGAGAGAATTAAATAAATGTGAGAGATTTCAATTGGCATGTGCCAATTATTCTTACTTCCAAAGTTTGTGATGATTCCACCTAGAAAATGTGGAGGCAATTTTTTTTATAAAAGCTCAACCATTGATCTTTACAAATCTAATGGCTCTAAGGTGATTTTAGAGGTTTGAGTTTGCAAGTCTAGTGCTCCAAACATTTCATTTCAGAATGCAACTACAACTATCCATCAAACATTCATCAAATGGTAAAATATTTTTGTACATTAATTTTTTTTTTTAATATATTAATGTTATATTAACTTATTAAATAATAATATTTTTGTAGAGTATACTATGATTTATATTCACATACAATTTTCTTGACAATCAAGAATAATATTAAATATATATGTCAAATAAGTAAACAAATGAATCATACAAAAATTATAAATATATTTTCAGTCTTAAAAAATCAAGTATGCATTTTGAACGCTCAACATGAAAAAGTCATTGTATATATTAAAATATAAAAAAGATACAATTTTGAATTACAAAAACAATCATTAGCATTATAAAAGGAGATTGGAAACAAAGGATCATGATGGTCCATGGAGGCCCTCAACTGGGTGTTTGAGTAGGAGGTGAATTGAATTGAAAAAATTAAGAGCAGCAAGGAAAAGGGCATCACCCAAATCCTTCCTCCAAAACTCTAGGCTTGGTAGTGATTCATTTTTTGTATCACAAGCCATACCATACCTCATAACAACAAGGAAAGAGCTTGCATTTTAGAAGAATCCAATTCAACTTTGGGAAAGATTCTACCAATAGGGGCTAACCAAAATTTAAAATTATAATGCTCAAGTGCCAACTCCAACAAAGAAAGAGAGTGAATGAAAGTCTGAAAATAACATATTTCCATCATCTTCACCAACTCTTTACCCAACAAAATTTCCATGCACTTGGACAAGAAAGAAGAAGCTACCTTAGAAAATAGAGCATGGGGGTTGTTTTGAAGCCATTCCCTACCCAAATTTTTTATTTTAGCGTCCTCAACAAGCACATAAGGAATAGTGAATGCCCTACCCAACTTTTCTCTATTATATGTATTGTTGCTTTTTTTTCTCCCAAAAAAATTGGGTAGCATGAAATTCCACAAAGACTCCATAATATCATAGTGAAATTGTGAATAGATAAGAGAGAAAGTAAATATGTTATAAATGATATAAAGAGCATCAAGTTGGTGAAGTATATATAGAACGAAGAAATCAATACTCAACAATTGAAAATTTAATTCACCACAAGACACACATGTTGATGTGACAATGTTATTTCACAAAAATATGAGTCATGACTTTAAGTGATTTAATAGGTAATAATGTACTTGATTACAAATTCAATTGTTGATCTTTGCAAATCTAATGGTTCTAGGGTGATTTTGAATGTTTTCATTCACAAGTCTAGTGCTTTAGATATTTCCTTTCAAAATGCAATTACAATCGTCCATTGAACATTCATTGAACGGTAAAATATTTTTATATATTAATTTTAATTTTTTGAGTATATATTAATGTTATATTAATTTATTAAATAATATAACTCATTAAGTTGAACTGACATTTGGCTTTAGGAAGAGTACTTCAAAGAATTGAAAAGATAAGAGAATTAAATGACTTGTACCTTAATCATTATCAATATCCACTAATAAGTCACAATAAATATGAGAGCATGTAGATCACAGAGATAAAAAACAAGCACAATGAACACATGAATTGCATAATGTTGACCTGGTTTATTAGACAGTTAGAGGTCAATATATATAGGAAAAATATCCAAGCATGAGGTGTTGATGTGTATCAACACCTCTCCAGCCTATAAACTAGTTGGACAACTCGTGAGGAAAATATCAGCTTGCACAATAAATGCTTAAGTAGGCTTAGGTCAACTTATGTGTATGCAAGCATTAATGTATACATTGACACCCCCCCTTAAGCATAACTTAGGTGGGAATGGATAAAATGGGTCCCGAATACTAGCCTGGTGAGGTACCCATGTACAATGCAATCTCTCTAAAAAATAGAGTAAGATAGAAAACCCAGTGGGAAAAAACTATCCTCCAAAAAGAGAGAAGTGGAGAAGACTAGAAAGCCCCCACCAAGGATGATGATGATGCCAATATAGAACACACAACAAGAAGAGCTCGTAGATGAATGGAGTTTCTCTTAGTGAAGGGTTTGGTGAAGATGTCAACAACTTGCTCTAAAGACTGGAAAAAGACTAAGTTGATGATCTGACTATAAATCAACTCTCAAATATAATGCATTTGAATCTTTATGTGTTTGGTTCATTGATGCTGAACTAGATTTTTGCATATCTGAATAGTACTTTGGTTGTCACAATAGATGACTATAGGATGCCTGAAAGGAGTACCAAACTTAGAAAGAATTCCTTGAAGCTATATAGCCTCTGTAGCTGAGTTAACAACCCCCTTGAACTCTGCCTTTGTGGATGATATAGCAATAGCATTTTGCTTCTTGCTAGACCAACTGATAGGACCTGAACCAAGTGAAAAGTTGTAACCTGGAGTGGACTTACGATGCTTAGCATCACCAAACCAATCTGAATCTATATAACCAACCAAGTCAAGTGATGAACCAACTCTGTAGTGAATCCAAAACCGTAGAGTACCATGAAGATAGTGAAGGATCCTCTTAGCTGCTTTCCAATGTAGCTCATGAGGTTTCTGCATGCATCTTGAAACCATACCTACTGCATAGGCAATGTCTAGCCTGGTATGATTCAAGTATATAAGACTACCAACAAGTTTATGATATAATGTAGCATCAACCAATGGTGTAGTACAAGAAGTCTCAAGCTTGACTCTAGAAAGAAAGGGAGTCAGAGATGGTTTGCAAGTAGTCATATGAAATCGTGCAAGTAGATCAAGAGTATACTTGGGTTGTGCAAGAGTAATCCCTGAAACTGACTGTGAAATCTCAATTCCAAGGAAGTAATGCAATAAATCCAAGTCTGTCATGTCAAATTTATCCTGAAGTGATGTCTTCACTGCTAAAATGGTAGATGAAGTACTTCCAGTAATCAAAAGATCATCAACATATAGAACCAGTATCAAAATTGAATCATCCTATCGTAGTAGATACACATTAGGATCGAAGTGACATCTAGTAAAACTTGAAGATAGGAAGTAGGATTCCATCTTGGTATACCAAGCTCTAGGAGCTTGTTTGAGGCCATAGAGAGATTTCCTAAGTCTGCAAACTAAGGATGAATCCTGAACAAACCCTGGTGGTTGTTCCATGTAGATTTCCTCCTGAAGGTCTCCATGAAGAAATGCACTCTTCACATCCATTTGATGTACATTCCATCCATGTGATGTGGCTATAGCAAGTGTGAGTCTGATGGAAGTCATCTCAGCAAGTGGTGCAAAGGTTTCTGTATAGTCAATGCCAACAACTTGTGAAAAACCTTTGGCTACCAATCGTGCTTTGTACTTATCAACTGACCCATCTACTGCAAATTTATTTTGATGTATCGACCTACATCGAACTATCTTCCTTCCCTTAGGAAGTGAAGTCAAATCCCAAATGTGATTTCTAATCAAGGAATCATATTCCTCATCCATAGCAATATCCCACTCTGGTATGCCTGATGCCTATCTGAATGTCTATGGATCAGAAACTAAAGCAAAGAAGGCATGTGCCCCCCCTAAAAATCTACTTGAATCAGTCTATCATATGTTGAATCCTACACCCCTATATCTATCATATGTATAGTGTAAGATGTGGGTGGGTCTGGTGCAGATATATCAACTTCTAATGAAATCCATGAACTAGATGAAGATGAACCCTCATCATTGTGAGAACTGGAAGAAGAAGATACTACATTAGGAATTTGCTGAGAATGATCTGAATCATCAGTACTATAATTATGATCTAAAGAGTACACAATCTGTTGAGAAGTGTCAAGTATAGTTTCAAGAGATGTTTCTTGAAACTTAACAATTCTCTCAATATACAACTCATGTGTGGTAGGGTGAAGTAGGTGATAGCCTTTTACACCATCTGGATATCCCTCAAAGATGCAAGGTTTGAATTGTAGATCCATAGCCTTGTGTTTCTCTTTTGGAATGCGTGCCATGGCATGCAAGCCAAAAAATCTAAAATGATCAACTGTTGGTTTCCATCCTTTCCAAGCTTCAAAGGGAGTGATACCCTTTAAGGATTTATGTGGAAATATATTTTGTATGTAACATGCATAGTTGATTGCTTCTGCCCAATATGATGGTGTGAGGCCCTTAGAGTGAATCATACAATAAGCCATCTCTTTTAAAGATCTAATTTTCTTTTTCTACAACACTATTTTGTTTTGGGGTATAAGGAAATGTTCACTATAGATCTATCCCCTAAGATATACAAAACTGCTCAAAACTATTGTTGACATATTCTCTCCCATTATCTGTTCAAAGAACCTTGATGACTTTCCCTAATTGTTTTTTGACAAGAGCTTTGAAATATTTAAAAGATTCAAACACTTTTGATTTTTTCCTAAGAAAGTAGACCCATGTAAAACATGAGAAATCATCAATGAAGGTGAGAACATATCTAGCCTTTGTAAAATATGGATGGGGGAAAGCCCCTGAAACATCACTATGAACAAGTTCTAAAACTTGTGTTGCCCTCCATGATTTACCTTTGTCAATTTTTTCTTCTGGATGCTTTCCAAGTGCACAACCCTCATAGAGCCCTTTAGAAATTTTAACCTTTGGTAATCCATTAACCATATTCTATTGACATAGTTGTTCAAGATAGCGGTAGTTAAGATGGCCAAACTACTCATGCCATAGTTTGCTAACTTCATCTGAATGGGTTAGTAGTTCTTTTGGAGAAATATTTGTGGAAAAATTGGAGAAGGAATATAATCTAGATTGGTGATTAGCCTCTCCTTTTTCTACCAAATTGTTGCTTTGTGATTCTCTTATCTCAACTAAATCTAGAGAGAACTGTACTCTCATTCCCTTCCCTAAATGAGTTATTTGATACAATGGAAGGAGAATAGTTGAGAGTGAAGGTACACTTAGAACATTAGCAAATGTTCCTCCTTCAACTTCAACAGACCCTCTCCCTTTTACCAATGTTGGAGTATCCTCACCTAAGGTGATTGTAGACATACTTGATGGTTCTAAGGATGAAAACACAACCTGTGAAGAACTCATATGGTGTGATGCACAAGAGTCTAGAATCCATGATGGAGATAAAGATTCTTTAGAAACTAAGGATTTTCCCTTTGATTTCTCTTTGTCCTTAGTATTATCTTGATTTGATGAAGATGCCTTGATAGAATTAGGTAGCCCTATATTATTCTTTTTGAGAATTTTTTGTAGAACTTCATTTTTTTCTTCATGCAGTGATGCTCATCATGTCCAAGATTTTTACAAAAGGTGCGTGCAACTCTCTTTTTACCTTGAGAGTCCTTTTTGGAGTTGTCAATTTTGCTTTCTTTCTTAACTTCCTTGTCCTTTTTAGTGTTCTTCTTCTCCCCTTTTGAAGTTTGATGTGTTTCATTCCCAGCAAGTAGAGCTTGAGGTTTAGTAGAATTCAAAGTACCCATTTGAATTATCTTTTCTTGTTCCCTTGTGAGGTTAGAAATGAAGTTATCAAGTGTGGGAATTGACCATGAGGCTCCAAGAGCCCTTTTAGTAGAGTAGAAAGTTGATACAAACACAACAAATTCTGGACCTAGCTTGGAAAGTATAGAAAGGATTAATTGATCCTATTTCTTGTCAATTCCATAATATTTTAAGTGCAACTTCAAGGATTTAAACTTAGTAAAAAAGTCTTGTAAAGTTGAAAAATTCCTAGGACTAAGACCTAAGAGTTGATTTTCCAACTCATGGCTTCTAAGTTCATCTATTTTCCCAAAACGTTTGTCAAGACCTTCCCAAACTTGGTTGGGTGTTTTCAAGTTCTTAAATCAGGAGATAAATTTAAGAATAGAAAGCCAAATGCTTGATCACACTTATTGAAAAACTTTTCTTTGTCTTTAGCTGCATTGGATTCTTTTTCTGTTCCCATAGTTACCCTATATAAGCCTTTGTTCTTAAGTACAAGAATTACTTTCATCTTCCAATCATGATAATTGAAGGGTGTTAAGGGCACTATAATAACATTAGATTCCATACTGCTTTGACTTAGATAGTTTCCTGTGGAAATGTGGAAATGAACTTAGAAATGCGTGTAAAAGTGAAAAAAAACAACAAACACAAGCACTTCTCGAGGAAGTGTGAAAATGAACCACACACAACACCCTCTTTGATTATTTGTTTCTCCCCCAATTTGGCACTTTATAGGAGTGCTTGTAATTGACCCCAAAAAGACACAAACATACACTTTATAAGATGAGTGCATTTTTGTGCTCCATGGATTCATGGTGAAAAAAATGCACTTTTGCAAAAAAGAACTCAAATCTTGAGATATAGTGCAAAAGTTTGAAATTTTGACCCTTTACAAAATATTTGACCCTCCTTACAAAAATACAATTTCATATTTTTGAAAAAAAATGTAGTGCAACAAAAAGTCAAACTGAGGGATAAAATGAAAAAGCAACCTCCCTTGGACTGGAAGGAACCAGGAGCATAAAAAGCATAAAAATAGGGGCTTAAATTGAAACCATGAATCAACTAAGCCAAAATACTGATATCAAAATGGAGTGAAAGCAATTGTAAATTGCAATGATTTCAAAAGCAGAAGAAAGCTTAAGCTCTTGAACCGTGCTTCCTTGCAATGATTTCAAAAGTAGAAAAAAAAATAGAGTTTGGAACACAACAAAGATTTGAGGCAAAAGTTCGTTGCCTCCAAGACTCCAAGATGAGAGTTAGGAAATTTCCTCTATGCAATCTTCCAGTAGAGATCTGATACCAAGTGGCTACTCCTCCTTGTGAAATAGATCAGGATGGGATTTAGGTGCTACTTTCACACTAAAATCAGCCCACAGATTGCGCGCCTAGGCATAAAATGCCTCTTCTAGCCTCCCTTCTTGAATCTCTCTAGCTTTACGGCTTGCAACAGAGGTGTCCACTCATGGTAGGAGTCTCTCTCTAAGAATAAACCACACCCACTAGCAAACAAATCACTCCCCACAATAAACTCTTTCTAGGTGAAAATCGCACCTCCCTTCTTGCCTCCACCTTGGGCCTTCTTAAAACAAAATCATGCCTCATAAAAAAGAATAGGCTTGGCAATGAAAAGAAAGATAACTCCCAGCCAAGGATAAAGCTTCTCCTGGGGAATTTAGCCAAAATCGCGACCAGCCAAGCAAACTACATGACCAAAGGCAATGCGCTTGCACTTACAGTCACCACACATAGGTAAAAAATATAGCCTCAACAACAATACCACGACCTAACTGAGCAGACGATGCACCTTGGATCAATTCAACTTTTCATATTAAATGTTAATGCACAAAAATGCAAGAAGATTACAAAATACAATCAATTAATTCACCTTACGGCTTGCCAGTATCTTGGAGTGCTCTGATACCATATGAAAGCCTACAGATCACAAAGATAAACAACAAGCACGATGAACACATGAATTGCTTAATTTTGACCTAGTTTATTAGACAGTTAGAGGTCAACATATATAGGAAAAATATCCAAGCATGAGGTATTGATGTGTATCGACACCTCTCCAGTCTATAAACTAGTTGGACAAGTCATGAGGAAAATATCAGCCTGCATAATAAATTCCTAAGTAGGATTAGGTCAACTTATGTGTATGCAAGCATTAATGTATACAATGACAATAAATTTCTCACTTCTAATAAGAATTTATAAATGCGTTGATGCTTGTCTCCATTTTGGAGACTTTATGTGGGAATTTGGGTGTGTGTAAAATTCATCCTGGAATAAAAGGATATATAACATTTGATATTTTCTCCACCCACACTATGATTTTATTCACATAACAGTTTAATTCACCACAAAAATATTTCATTGCTTTGAATACAAGTTTAATTTACCAACGAAATTTTTTCATTGGTTTAAATACAAGTTTAATTCACCAATAGAAAATTTTCATTGGTTTGAATACAGGTTTAATTTAGTAACAAAAATATTTTACTAGTTTGAGAATAGGTTTAATTTTCCAACAAAAATATTTTATTGGTTTGAAAAGAAATTTTAATTCGTGAATGAAAATATTTATTGGTTTCAATAAAAGCATAATTCACCAAGATTTTCTACAATCTTTTAGGGACTACAAAAGATTCACCAATTGAATTTATATTTGTTTTCCAAAAAAGAAAAAATTGCCAATAAAATTAATATTTTTTTGAGAATTATAGAAGATTTGCCAAGTTTTTACTCCTTTTCCTAGGGGAGTTTCTTAAAGTTATCCTTGATATTAAAAATTCATGTCTAGAAGACACCTTTACCATTGCTAGTGGAACCCATCACCCCTTATGAATGTATTACAAAAAATGGTTAGAATAAATATTTACAAAATATTTTTTCAATACACCCTAGGCACCTATGGACACTTTCCAAGGATGTTGGTGTGAACGGGGAAAATACTTGTTAGAAAACAAGCAACAAACAAAAGGGTGCAAACAACAACTATAAACACCCTACACCTCAAGATTGGCCTAGTTGGAT
Source organism: Sequoia sempervirens (assembly GCA_007258455.2). Lineage (NCBI taxonomy): Eukaryota > Viridiplantae > Streptophyta > Pinopsida > Cupressales > Cupressaceae > Sequoia > Sequoia sempervirens. The sequence goes on from VDFB02047230.1 coordinate 626,681,529, forward strand.
TCAAAAACAAAATAAACATAACAAATGAAGTTGATTCACCTTGTCTCGAATCGATCCTTTGGTTGGCCCTTCGATCTTTGATGTTGTATACTCCTTTGATAGAAAAAGATGCAATTTGTGAGATGCAATGGGGATGGAAAATAGGTGAAAATGGATCCAAATGCAAGAATTTGGCTAAGTATGGCTCAAGAATTTTTTTTGCAAGAGTTTGGCTAGCATAAAATGATCTCCCAAAATGAGAGAAAAGAGGGGTATTTATAGAGAATTTTGAATTCTCTAGAAAAATGGATGGTTGAGATTAAACCAACAAGACCAAGATGTAGGGCCATGGTGAGTTGAGAACTCACAAGCCCTCATATCTTGACATGTGACATGTGAAGTGGCTTGAAAATGATGATGTGTACATGACATGGAGGTAGTACATAGTACCTTGGGATTGAGACAAGATCTCCTCATAAAGGAGGTCCTTGTCCCCATGTGGGTGAGAGGACATGTGAGGAATTAAAAATTTCTCAAATATCCTCATGGGGATGAGAGAAGGAATTTAGAATTCCTTTAAATGCATTAAAGGATTAAATGTGAATTAAAAATTCACATGGAGAATGGAGTGCCTTCTCCAAAAGGAGAAAGCCTTTAATAAGGTTGACTTAAGACACATTCTATAAATGACATAGGGATTAGGCTGACCTAATTAAGTGATTAAGGTTGTGCAAGTACTTGATTAGATAAATTAATGGCAGATTAGAGGCAAGTGAGAAATTATGGAGGATGTGACCCTAATGATGATTAGGGGTGTGCACATCTTAACCATAAATTAATTATGATGGTTAAGAGGGATTAGAGACCAACTTGCAAAAGTTGGAGGATGTGACAATGAGAGAGAAAATGAGGAATTAAAAATAAATTTAAAATTCCAAGAGGTAATATGACTAAATTAAATAAAGTCATATATTTATTTAATTTAAAGAGGGAAATAGGAGAAAAGTATTTATTAGATTAAATACTTTGGAAACCTTATGTAGGACATGAAATATTAATTCAATGAATGATTTAATTAATACCAGCAAAGAGGATGGAGTAAATGAGCAAAGGGATAATTAAGGAAATGTCTTTGACCATGTGAAAGTGGTCAAATTTAAATGTCTACATTTTTCCCCTCTTCGAAACATTATTAGGATAATAGGGTTTCGAAGAAAAATAAAATACAGATGACTCTATAGAGGAAGCGACTAGGAAAGAGATGCCCTAGCATGGGAGATTTTGGATGAGCTGCCCAAATGGAGGGGAATTAAAGGGGATGCCCTAGTTTTGCGAGATAAGGTTTACGGTGGAAGATTGAGAGAGAATGGTAGGGTATGCCCCCTCGAGAAGGTGAATGGGGAAGGAAAAGCGGCCTCGGGCAACATCTCAAAAGTATGGAGTGGTATACATCATTGGAAAGAGCACGTAAAACTGAGAAGAGTGGCATTTGAACGAAAGTAAATGGATATACGGTGTGTAAGTGGTGGCCCCAGGAAGATAGAGGATGAGTGAATTAGTTGGGGGGAAAAAAGGTTAAATAAAGGGAAAAAGATTCCCTTTATTTTAAAAGGTAAAAAAGGGAGAGAAAGGATATAAAAGGTAATTCTAAGAATTACCTCTCCTCATTTGGAAAACTGTCAAGTGAGGAGGAGAGGGAGAGAAGGAGAGGACGAGAGTGAAAAAGTGCATGATGTCGGAGTATGATACCGACATCATCCACTGGGGGACGAGAGGCGATGATTCTTCAGCGAGTGTGTCGTGCCACACCAGGTTAGCCCCAAACCCAACTTTGTGATTTTTGTCATTTCATTTAAGTTTTTCAAAAAAAATAAAAATATGGGTTTTGTTGGGCGGGTAGGTAGGAAAAATGGGTAGATGAAAAAAAAACCAGAGGGGGGGAGGGGCTACTTGGGGACCATGGGAGAGCGAAGCTGTCTGCGCTTGGGTAAGTTCGCCTGTGGATGTGGGCGGGTCTGCCCACGGACATGGGCGGGTCCGCCCATGCCCAAGAACTTGAGCGGGTCCGCCCAGCGACCCGAGTAGATCTTCCTGCAGCCAAGCGAGTTTGCCCGTGCTCGGGCAGATCTGCCCGGGGACCCAGGTGGGTTCGCTCATGCTCGAGCAGGTCCACCTGAGCTAGGGCAGGTCCACTCGGGGACCTAGGTGGGTCTGCTTGAGCCAGGACAAGTCCGCCCAGGGACCAGGCGGGGTTGTCCGAGGTCTCGAGTGAAGCAAGGGGCTTGGTCAGGGATCTGAGGGGACTAACAAGAGGAGGAAAGATGAAAAAAAGAGAGGGGAAATAGAAGTCAAAAGAAAAATGACATAGTAGCTATGTTATGGATGCAGAATGTTGAGAATCTGCGGACGCGAGAGAGACGATCTGAGGTATAGAGGAGATGCATGGCGACAATGATGGGTGCAGATCACTAGAGGTTAGCAGAGGCGAGACTATTCCAAATGCTATCTTATCGAACTATTAAGGCCCTAAGGCCCACAGGGCCATGTTGACAGCATTGATAGAGCACTGGGACTCAACGACATCGACATTTCATTTACTGATTGGGGAGATGACGGTTACCCTAGAGGATGTATGACAGATTTTGAGGCTCCCGATAGTAGGACTCATAGTTAGTGATTGTTGGGTAGTGGGCAAGGCATTGGATGAGTCAGTGTAGGTTGTATTTGGCAATGATGAGCTACTGATTCAGTGGCAGCAGCTGGATGTGGACAGATGCTTGTCTTGCAGGGTACTGACATTGTCGTTGCATCTAGCAGGGCTGATTAGTGAGATATTGGTGCTAGATTAGAGTGGTCTATTCTTGCATCTCAAGTTTTTCGAGGTGATCCGACACATCATTGAGGGTCGAGAGGGTCAGTTTGCATGGGGGACTTGTATATTGGTGCAACTGTACTGGGATATGCATGGGGTATGTTATCGATAGTCGCTGAGTGTGACACATGTCACACTACTAGAGGTGTGAGCTTGGGAGCACATTAGGATGACCAGGTCGGTCATGCAGAGAGCAGGATGACAATGCAGTTGTAGCTTGGGGATGGGGGATAGAGGCGAGAACGATACTGCGGTATCGGGATGTCAGAGATGTGGATGTGTGGAGATGACTAGATGATGTGCAGGCAGAGATGATAGTATGAAGTTCGTATATGTTGCAGTACTTTAGGGGCTAGAGGGACAATGAGTAGGAACACAAGGGTTACTTCTTTACCCAATACTATATTATTGGGAGAGGTCCACGTGTAGTGGAGCTGCACAGACCTGATCGGGTGACATGATAGTTTGGAGTGAGGCAGGACATTCTCGCGAGGCGGGTGATCTTCCAACGATTAACATGAGAGTGGCCATGGGGGGCAGAGTTGGATCTGGATGTAGTGTGGGAGGAGTTGGAGGCACTGTAGTTTGTGCCATACCCAGGTAGGTGGGAGGGGCTGAGAGATGTAGGGATGATAGATCAATATGGTCAGTGGTTCAGGCAACATCCACCTCAACGGATTACACCAGCAGTGTCAATTGAGGGGGCATTAGGTTTTGAGTTAGAGGATGGGAGACAACTGAGGGCGAAGAGACAGGTTCCATGAGGATGACATAGAGGAGGGCAGGAGAGAGGAGGACAATAGGCAGTCAAAGCAACAGAGGAGCCAGTGAGGGTAGGTAGGAGGAGATGATGACGTAGAGCTCGAGGAGGAGATGGAGTAGATGAGGGAGAGGATGAGGCCAGGGTTGCAGCGCAGCAAGATAAGGGGCCAAAGGTCCAGAGAGAGAGAGG